>CM024758.1:124587871-124748613 GCA_014218235.1 Colocasia esculenta | reverse complement strand
ACCAAATCTTCAAGTGTTTATTTCTTGTGTGTAAGTTTCTATTTCAGATTCCAAAAACCTATTCACGCCGCCCTCTCGGTTAGCTTGCTGCCGTACCAAAAGGCCAACATGGTATCAGAGCGGGTCTCTGAACTTCAAGAGATCTAAGACGTCTCAGAGCAAAGATCCATGGCAGCTCAAGGATATGCTGAAGGTCAATCAGTCCCAGACTCTCCATTCTTTGATGGAGAGGACTACCAATATTGGAAGATGCGAATGGAATGCTTCATTCGGGGCACAGACTTCGATCTGTGGCAGGTAATAGAGGTAGGTGATTTTGTTGTTGTTCCTGTTCCAGGCACTACTGCTATTACAATGCTGATACAAATAAACTATCTTTAAACTTTAAAGCTAAGAACTATTTATGTTGTGCTTTATCTAAAAAAGAATTTAGTAGAGTATCTGCATGTAGCTGCTAAAGAATATGGGATAACTGCAGATAACTTATGAAGGAACAGATAAAGTAAAACAAACTAGAATAGATATTCTTGTCTCACAATATGAGCAATTCAAAATGTTTCCAAATGAAAATATCACTCAAATGTATATATTTTCAATATAGTATTGGTCTAAGCTCTCTTGGTAAAAATTTTCCTTGATGAGGAAACTGTTAGAAAAAGACTTAGGTCCTAACTATTTCATGGACACCTAAAGTAACTGCTATTGAAGAGGCCCATGATTAACAAAGTTGTCAATTGATATTTTAATAGGTTCTCTCATGGCACATGAAATAAATATGGAGCGATTGTCTGAAGCTCATCTAAGAAGAAATGTACTAATGCTCTTAAGGTTGTAGCTGCTCCTTCCACTTCTTCTTCTAGCTCCAAAAATGCAGATTCTGAGATAGTGACGTAGATGAAGTTCTGTCCAAGCTTCAGAAAATTTTCAAGAAGAAGAAAAATGGATCAAAAGGATTCAAAAAGAAGAGAGAAAAGAAAAAAAACCAGTCTGCTATGAATGCAGAAAATCTGGACATCTAAGACCGATTGTCCTAAACTAAAGAAGATTGGTCAACCAGAAAAGTCCAAAAAGAAGCACAAGAAATTCAAAAGAAAAGCCATGGCAGCTGCTTGGGAAAATGATGAGGCCACAAGCTCCAAACATCAAGCTCAGAATCGGAGAAAAAGCAGGTAAATCTTGCCCTCAGGCAGGACTATGAGGCACATTCTGACTCATTTTTTGATTCTTGCCAGATTCAGGGATCAAATCTGAAGATTTAGATCATGTTTTTAATGAACTTTATGATAAACACAAGGTTGTTGTAAAAGAATTGAAAAATATCAAGAACAACCTTACTTGTTTGGAAAACACTAATTCTGATCTTAAATCAGAAGGAACAATTAGAAGATCAATTAAAAGAATGTAAAGATAATATTATCTTTTAAATGAAGATTTAAAAAGTAAGATAATGAGAAGATAGAGTTAGAAGAAAAATTGAAAACTCTAACTGAAGAAAATCTTTATTTAAAAGAATCATTAGAAATTAACTAAAGAAAAACATCTTTAGCCCTATGTTTAAAAGGATCAAAATCTGGAAATAATAAACAGGTCTTGGTTATACCCTCCAGAAAAAGGAAAACAAGTAATAAACTCAGGAAAATATCCTTTACCAAATTTGTAAAAGAAACCAAAATGTCTCAGAAAAAGGAACCTGAAACAACCAAGCTTTATCAAAAGAAAAAGGTTTCTAAAAATTATGTTCCAATCATGCATCACAAAGGCAATAAGAACTGCAAAACAAATTATATTCATTGCTGCTCTCATTGCAATAAACTAGGACACACTGTGAACACCTGCACAACTAAGCACCTAGTTTGGATACCTAAAGGCTATTTTTATGCATCTAACGATCAAGGACCCAAAACTATTTGGGTACCTACTTCTGAGTAGCTCATTTGCAAGATAGCCTTGGGCATCAGGAACAAAGGATGCTCAAGGCACTGAAGACTGCCAACTCTTCATCCATCTCATATCTGAAGAGGGAGTAGTTATTAATTTATTCTTAAATTTTAATATTACTAACAATTATTTACAAGTTTCATTCAGGTGGAGTCTCTCATTCAGGGGGAGCACAGACTAAGGGGGAGTTATTCATTTATGTCAATCTTGTTGAACCCCTCAATGGTAAGAAATTCTTTCACAAAGGGGAGAGAACTCAATGGTAAGACTTCCTTTGTGGTTTGTGACAAAAAGGGGGAGAGTATGCATGTATGCATTATCTGTGATTTTCTGTATTTTCTAATTTGTCAGAAAATTCTCATAAATTTTGTCATCACCAAAAAGGGGGAGATTGTTGAACCACTCTCTATTTGTTCTTGTATTTTGGTGATAATAAATTTTATGATGTAACTTAAATTGAATATTTTTGTTTCATCTGTGTCGCATCAATCTCATAGCAAAAAGCTAAGTCTTACATTGATGCAATATTTGGCGCACTAAAATGATAAAGTCGATGTTTAACTCATACACATCGATTTCAGTTTAAGTGCCAAATTAATAAGCGCTATAACGATTTGATTTGATCGACTTTATAAGCGCTACATCGATTTGTTTTTATAAACGTCATAACGATTTCTTGAGAGCGCAACGATTTGTTAAAGAAATCGATGCCATAACGATTTCATAAGTCATTCTCGCACGATTTCTTGAGAGCGCAACGATTCGTTAAGAAGTCGATGCCACACGATTTCATAAGCATTCTCGCAACGATTTCTTAAGAGCGCAACGATTCGTTAAGAAGTCGATGCCACAACGATTTCATAAGCATTCTCGCAACGATTTCTTAAGAGCGCAACGATTCGTTAAGAAGTCGATGCCACAACGATTTCATAAGCATTCTCGCAACGATTTCTTCTGTGAGCGCAACGATTTGTTAAGAAATCGATGCCATAACGATTTCATAAGTATTCACATCGATTTTCTCTGTGATCATAACGATTTCTTTAGAGAGAACAACGACTTGTTCTCCACATTGATTTGTTCATAAACTTGCAACGATTTGTTTTAAAGTGAACAACGACTTTACATCATGATCACATCGACTTCCCTTGAATATGAAAGTGTTTTTTAGCGCCCATTGAAAAGTCAAATATCCTTCTGACAGAATAAAGCTGCATGCATGATTCAGAACTGTGTCAGAAAAGGTTTTTGACCTATCAATTTTAGCATGACAGAGAGTACAGTAGCGTACAACGGTTATCATAAAACACTGATTTGTGCTAACACTCTATTCCATGTTATCAGATCTCGAAGACCACCAGATAGCCAAGACAATTTGAGCAACGGCTAAAACTCCAACGGATCTCTTTCAACGGATTCATTTCAAAGCCAATAAAAGGTGGAGTCGGACTGAAGAAGAAGGAGAGCCTTTTCCTGAATATTTTTTGAAAGAGTGTATATCCTGTGAGAAGAACCTCAACTCCACACACACTCAAGAAAGAGAGAAAGAGCCTGAGCCAAGAAGAGCATTCAAAGCATTTCAAGCTCTCAAGCTTCCAAGCTTTCAAGCTTCGAGCCTTCTTTTCTCTCTTCTGTTTTGTCTCCGAGCTCATTGTAAATCTGGGGAGAGTCTGTGACTGTAAGCTTTGCACAAGTGTTAATCTTGTAAAGCTTCTCAGTCTGATCTTTCTAAGGAAGATCTGTGTCCGGCTGTAGGACTGTATACAGTAGATAACCCAGCTAGGGGTTTGTGTCTAGCTGAACCAAACTGGGGTTTGTACCAGTTGTTTACCTAGCTAGGGGTTAGTGTCTAGCAGAACCGCACTGGGTTTGTACCAGGAGGTTGGCTTCTTTACCTGTAAGAGAAGTGGGCTGCCTTCTTGCCCGGGAAAGAGAAGAAGACCTGGTGGGGTATCCAGGGTGTTGTAGTGTCCTTAAGGGGGACTGTACCCTTGGTTAGTGAAATCCCAAGAGATTGCTTGGGGACTGGACGTAGGACTTCCATGTGGGAAGGGCCGAACCAGGATAAAATCCTTGTGTCCATTGTGTGATTGTTATTTGCTTCCGCACTGCTACTCTTTATCACACCAAACTAACCAAATCTTCAAGTGTTTATTTCTGTGTTAAGTTTCTATTTCAGATTCCAGAAAAACCTATTCACCCCCCCTCTAGGTTAGCTTGCTGCCGTACCAAAAGGGCCAACAAGTGGTATCAGAGCGGGTCTCTGAACCTTCAAGAAGATCTAACGATCTCAGAGCAAAGATCCATGGCAGCTCAAGGATATGCTGAAGGTCAATCAGTCACCAGACCTCCATTCTTTGATGGAGAGGACTACCAATATTAGAAGATGCGAATGGAATGCTTCATTCGGGGCACAGACTTCGATCTGTGGCAGGTAATAGAGGTAGGTGATTTTTTTGTTGTTCCTGTTCCAGGCACTACTGCTATTACAATAGCTGATAAAAATAAACTATCTTTAAACTTAAAGCTAAGAACTATTTATGTTGTGCTTTATCTAAAAAAGAATTTAGTAGAGTATCTGCATGTAAATCTGCTAAAGAATATGGGATAAACTGCAGATAACTTATGAAGGAACAGATAAAGTAAAACAAACTAGAATAGATATTCTTGTCTCACAATATGAGCAATTCAAAATGTTTCCAAATGAAAATATCACTCAAATGTATAATAGATTTTCAAGTATAGTAGTTGGTCTAAGCTCTCTTGGTAAAAATTTTTCTGATGAGGAAACTGTTAGAAAAATACTTAGGTCCTTAACTATTTCATGGACACCTAAAGTAACTGCTATTGAAGAGGCCCATGATTTAACCAAATTGTCAATTGATAATTTAATAGGTTCTCTCATGGCACATGAAATAATATGGAGCGATTGTCTGAAAGCTCATCTAAGAAGAAATGTACTAATGCTCTTAAGGTTGTAGCTGCTCCTTCCACTTCTTCTTCTAGCTCCAAAAATGCAGATTCTGAAGATAGTGACGTAGATGAAGTTCTGTCCAAGCTTCAGAAAATTTTCAAGAAGAAGAAAAATGGATCAAGAAGGATTCAAAAAAAGAGAAAAGAAAAAGAACCAGTCTGCTATGAATGCAGAAAATCTGGACATCTAAGACCAGATTGTCCTAAACTAAAGAAGATTGGTCAACCAGAAAAGTCCAAAAAGAAGCACAAGAAATTCAAAAGAAAAGCCATGGCAGCTGCTTGGGAAAATGATGAGGCCACAAGCTCCGAAACATCAAGCTCAGAATCGGAGAAAAAGCAGGTAAATCTTGCCCTCATGGCAGGACTAGATGAGGCACATTCTGACTCATTTTTTGATTCTTGCACAGATTCAGGATCAGAATCTGAAGATTTAGATCATGTTTTTAATGAACTTATGATAAACACAAGGTTGTTGTAAAAGAATTGAAAAATATCAAGAACAACCTTACTTGTTTGGAAAACACTAATTCTGATCTTAAATCAGAAATGGAACAATTAGAAGATCAATTAAAAGAATGTAAAGATAAAATTATCTTTTAAATGAAGATTTAAAAAGTAAGAATAATGAGAAGATAGAGTTAAAGAAAAATTGAAAACTCTAACTGAAGAAAATCTTTATTTAAAAGAATCAGTTAGAAAATTAACTAAAGGAAAAACATCTTTAGCCCTATGTTTAAAAGGATCAAAATCTGGAAATAATAAACAAGGTCTTGGTTATACACCTCCAGAAAAAGGAAAACAAGTAATAACTCAGGAAAATATCCTTTACCAAAATTTGTAAAAGAAACCAAAATGTCTCAGAAAAAGGAACCTGAAACAACCAAGCTTTATCAAAAGAAAAAGGTTTCTAAAAATTATGTTCCAATCATGCATCACAAAGGCAATAAGAACTGCAAAACAAATTATATTCATTGCTGCTCTCATTGCAATAAACTAGGACACACTGTGAACACCTGCACAACTAAGCACCTAGTTTGGATACCTAAAGGCTATTTTTATGCATCTAACGATCAAGGACCCAAAACTATTTGGGTACCTACTTCTGAGTAGCTCATTTGCAGATAGCCTTGGGCATCAGGAACAAAGGATGCTCAAGGCACTGAAGACTGCCAACTCTTCATCCATCTCATATCTGAGAGGGAGTAGTTATTAATTTATTCTTAAATTTTAATATTACTAACAATTATTTACAAGTTTCATTCAGGTGGAGTCTCTCATTCAGGGGGAGCACAGACTAAGGGGGAGTTATTCATTTATGTCAATCATTGTTGAACCCCTCAATGGTAAGAAATTCTTTCACAAAGGGGAGAGAACTCAATGGTAAGAACCTTCCTTTGTGGTTTGTGACAAAAAGGGGGAGAGTATGCATGGTATGCATTATCTGTGAATTTTCTGTATTTTCTAATTTGTCAGAAAATTCTCATAAATTTTGTCATCACCAAAAAGGGGGAGATTGTTGAACCACTCTCTATTTGTTCTTGTATTTTGGTGATAATAAAATTTATGATGTAACTTAAATTGAATATTTTTGTTTCATCTGTGTCGCATCAATCTCATAGCAAAAAGCTAAGTCTTACATTGATGCAATATTTGGCGCACTAAAATGATAAAGTCGATGTTTAACTCATACACATCGATTTCAGTTTAAGTGCCAAATTAATAAGCGCTATAACGATTTGATTTGATCGACTTTATAAGCGCTACATCGATTTGTTTTTATAAACGTCATAACGATTTCTTGAGAGCGCAACGATTTGTTAAAGAAATCGATGCCATAACGATTTCATAAGTCATTCTCGCAACGATTTCTTGAGAGCGCAACGATTCGTTAAGAAGTCGATGCCACAACGATTTCATAAGCATTCTCGCAACGATTTCTTAAGAGCGCAACGATTCGTTAAGAAGTCGATGCCACAACGATTTCATAAGCATTCTCGCAACGATTTCTTAAGAGCGCAACGATTCGTTAAGAAGTCGATGCCACAACGATTTCATAAGCATTCTCGCAACGATTTCTTCTGTGAGCGCAACGATTTGTTAAGAAATCGATGCCATAACGATTTCATAAGTATTCACATCGATTTTCTCTGTGATCATAACGATTTCTTTAGAGAGAACAACGACTTGTTCTCCACATTGATTTGTTCATAAACTTGCAACGATTTGTTTTAAAGTGAACAACGACTTTACAAGTCATGATCACATCGACTTCCCTTGAATATTTGAAAGTGTTTTTTAGCGCCCATTGAAAAGTCAAATATCCTTCTGACAGAATAAAGCTGCATGCATGATTCAGAACTGTGTCAGAAAAAGGTTTTTGACCTATCAATTTTAGCATGACAAGAGAGTACAGTAGCGTACAACGGTTATCATAAAACACTGATTTGTGCTAACACTCTATTCCATGTTATCAGATCTCGAAGACCACCAGATAGCCAAGACAATTTGAGCAACGGCTAAAACTCCAACGGATCTCTTTCAACGGATTCATTTCAAAGCCAATAAAAGTGGAGTCGGACTGAAGAAGAAGGAGAGCCTTTTCCTGAATATTTTTTGAAAGAGTGTATATCCTGTGAGAAGAACCTCAACTCCACACACACTCAAGAAAGAGAGAAAGAGCCTGAGCCAAGAAGAAGCATTCAAAGCATTTCAAGCTCTCAAGCTTCCAAGCTTTCAAGCATTCGAGCCTTCTTTTCTCTCTTCTGTTTTGTCTCCGAGCTCATTGTAAATCTGGGGAGAGTCTGTGACTGTAAGCTTTGCACAAGTGTTAATCTTGTAAAGCTTCTCAGTCTGATCTTTCTAAGGAAGATCTGTGTCCGGCTGTAGGACTGTATACAGTAGATAACCCAGCTAGGGGTTTGTGTCTAGCTGAACCAAACTGGGGTTTGTACCAGTTGTTTACCTAGCTAGGGGTTAGTGTCTAGCAGAACCGCACTGGGGTTTGTACCAGGAGGTTGGCTTCTTTACCTGTAAGAGAAGTGGGCTGCCTTCTTGCCCGGGAAAGAGAAGAAGACCTGGTGGGGTATCCAGGGTGTTGTAGTGTCCTTAAGGGGGACTGTACCCTTGGTTAGTGAAATCCCAAGAGATTGCTTGGGGACTGGACGTAGGACTTCCATGTGGGAAGGGCCGAACCAGGATAAAATCCTTGTGTCCATTGTGTGATTGTTATTTGCTTCCGCACTGCTACTCTTTATCACACCAAACTAACCAAATCTTCAAGTGTTTATTTCTGTGTTAAGTTTCTATTTCAGATTCCAGAAAAACCTATTCACCCCCCCTCTAGGTTAGCTTGCTGCCGTACCAAAAGGGCCAACAAGTGGTATCAGAGCGGGTCTCTGAACCTTCAAGAAGATCTAACGATCTCAGAGCAAAGATCCATGGCAGCTCAAGGATATGCTGAAGGTCAATCAGTCACCAGACCTCCATTCTTTGATGGAGAGGACTACCAATATTAGAAGATGCGAATGGAATGCTTCATTCGGGGCACAGACTTCGATCTGTGGCAGGTAATAGAGGTAGGTGATTTTGTTGTTGTTCCTGTTCCAGGCACTACTGCTATTACAATAGCTGATAAAAATAAACTATCTTTAAACTTTAAAGCTAAGAACTATTTATGTTGTGCTTTATCTAAAAAAGAATTTAGTAGAGTATCTGCATGTAAATCTGCTAAAGAAATATGGGATAAACTGCAGATAACTTATGAAGGAACAGATAAGTAAAACAAACTAGAATAGATATTCTTGTCTCACAATATGAGCAATTCAAAATGTTCCAAATGAAAATATCACTCAAATGTATATAGATTTTCAAGTATAGTAGTTGGTCTAAGCTCTCTTGGTAAAAATTTTTCTAATGAGGAAACTGTTAGAAAAATACTTAGGTCCTTAACTATTTCATGGACACCTAAAGTAACTGCTATTGAAGAGGCCCATGATTTAACCAAATTGTCAATTGATAATTTAATAGGTTCTCTCATGGCACATGAAATAAATATGGAGCGATTGTCTGAAAGCTCATCTAAGAAGAAATGTACTAATGCTCTTAAGGTTGTAGCTGCTCCTTCCACTTCTTCTTCTAGCTCCAAAAATGCAGATTCTGAAGATAGTGACGTAGATGAAGTTCTGTCCAAGCTTCAGAAAATTTTCAAGAAGAAGAAAAATGGATCAAGAAGGATTCAAAAGAAAGAGAGAAAAGAAAAAGAACCAGTCTGCTATGAATGCAGAAAATCTGGACATCTAAGACCAGATTGTCCTAAACTAAAGAAGATTGGTCAACCAGAAAAGTCCAAAAAGAAGCACAAGAAATTCAAAAGAAAAGCCATGGCAGCTGCTTGGGAAAATGATGAGGCCACAAGCTCCGAAACATCAAGCTCAGAATCGGAGAAAAAGCAGGTAAATCTTGCCCTCATGGCAGGACTAGATGAGGCACATTCTGACTCATTTTTTGATTCTTGCACAGATTCAGGATCAGAATCTGAAGATTTAGATCATGTTTTTAATGAACTTTATGATAAACACAAGGTTGTTGTAAAAGAATTGAAAAATATCAAGAACAACCTTACTTGTTTGGAAAACACTAATTCTGATCTTAAATCAGAAATGGAACAATTAGAAGATCAATTAAAAGAATGTAAAGATAATAATTATCTTTTAAATGAAGATTTAAAAAGTAAGAATAATGAGAAGATAGAGTTAGAAGAAAAATTGAAAACTCTAACTGAAGAAAATCTTTATTTAAAAGAATCAGTTAGAAAATTAACTAAAGGAAAAACATCTTTAGCCCTATGTTTAAAAGGATCAAAATCTGGAAATAATAAACAAGGTCTTGGTTATACACCTCCAGAAAAAGGAAAACAAGTAATAAACTCAGGAAAATATCCTTTACCAAAATTTGTAAAAGAAACCAAAATGTCTCAGAAAAAGGAACCTGAAACAACCAAGCTTTATCAAAAGAAAAAGGTTTCTAAAAATTATGTTCCAATCATGCATCACAAAGGCAATAAGAACTGCAAAACAAATTATATTCATTGCTGCTCTCATTGCAATAACTAGGACACACTGTGAACACCTGCACAACTAAGCACCTAGTTTGGATACCTAAAGGCTATTTTTATGCATCTAACGATCAAGGACCCAAAACTATTTGGGTACCTACTTCTGAGTAGCTCATTTGCAGGATAGCCTTGGGCATCAGGAACAAAGGATGCTCAAGGCACTGAAGACTGCCAACTCTTCATCCATCTCATATCTGAAGAGGGAGTAGTTATTAATTTATTCTTAAATTTTAATATTACTAACAATTATTTACAAGTTTCATTCAGGTGGAGTCTCTCATTCAGGGAGAGCACAGACTAAGGGGGAGTTATTCATTTATGTCAATCATTGTTGAACCCCTCAATGGTAAGAAATTCTTTCACAAAGGGGAGAGAACTCAATGGTAAGAACCTTCCTTTGTGGTTTGTGACAAAAAGGGGGAGAGTATGCATGGTATGCATTATCTGTGAATTTTCTGTATTTTCTAATTTGTCAGAAAATTCTCATAAATTTTGTCATCACCAAAATGGGGAGATTGTTGAACCACTCTCTATTTGTTCTTGTATTTTGGTGATAATAAAATTTATGATGTAACTTAAATTGAATATTTTTGTTTCATCTGTGTCGCATCAATCTCATAGCAAAAAGCTAAGTCTTACATTGATGCAATATTTGGCGCACTAAAATGATAAAGTCGATGTTTAACTCATACACATCGATTTCAGTTTAAGTGCCAAATTAATAAGCGCTATAACGATTTGATTTGATCGACTTTATAAGCGCTACATCGATTGTTTTTATAAACGTCATAACGATTTCTTGAGAGCGCAACGATTTGTTAAAGAAATCGATGCCATAACGATTTCATAAGTCATTCTCGCAACGATTTCTTGAGAGCGCAACGATTCGTTAAGAAGTCGATGCCACAACGATTTCATAAGCATTCTCGCAACGATTTCTTAAGAGCGCAACGATTCGTTAAGAAGTCGATGCCATAACGATTTCATAAGCATTCTCGCAACGATTTCTTAAGAGCGCAACGATTCGTTAAGAAGTCGATGCCACAACGATTTCATAAGCATTCTCGCAACGATTTCTTCTGTGAGCGCAACGATTTGTTAAGAAATCGATGCCATAACGATTTCATAAGTATTCACATCGATTTTCTCTGTGATCATAACGATTTCTTTAGAGAGAACAACGACTTGTTCTCCACATTGATTTGTTCATAAACTTGCAACGATTTGTTTTAAAGTGAACAACGACTTTACAAGTCATGATCACATCGACTTCCCTTGAATATTTGAAAGTGTTTTTTAGCGCCCATTGAAAAGTCAAATATCCTTCTGACAGAATAAAGCTGCATGCATGATTCAGAACTGTGTCAGAAAAAGGTTTTTGACCTATCAATTTTAGCATGACAAGAGAGTACAGTAGCGTACAACGGTTATCATAAAACACTGATTTGTGCTAACACTCTATTCCATGTTATCAGATCTCGAAGACCACCAGATAGCCAAGACAATTTGAGCAACGGCTAAAACTCCAACGGATCTCTTTCAACGGATTCATTTCAAAGCCAATAAAAGGTGGAGTCGGACTGAAGAAGAAGGAGAGCCTTTTCCTGAATATTTTTTGAAAGAGTGTATATCCTGTGAGAAGAACCTCAACTCCACACACACTCAAGAAAGAGAGAAAGAGCCTGAGCCAAGAAGAAGCATTCAAAGCATTTCAAGCTCTCAAGCTTCCAAGCTTTCAAGCATTCGAGCCTTCTTTTCTCTCTTCTGTTTTGTCTCCGAGCTCATTGTAAATCTGGGGAGAGTCTGTGACTGTAAGCTTTGCACAAGTGTTAATCTTGTAAAGCTTCTCAGTCTGATCTTTCTAAGGAAGATCTGTGTCCGGCTGTAGGACTGTATACAGTAGATAACCCAGCTAGGGTTTGTGTCTAGCTGAACCAAACTGGGGTTTGTACCAGTTGTTTACCTAGCTAGGGGTTAGTGTCTAGCAGAACCGCACTGGGTTTGTACCAGGAGGTTGGCTTCTTTACCTGTAAGAGAAGTGGGCTGCCTTCTTGCCCGGAAAGAGAAGAAGACCTGGTGGGGTATCTAGGGTGTTGTAGTGTCCTTAAGGGGGACTGTACCCTTGGTTAGTGAAATCCCAAGAGATTGCTTGGGGACTGGACGTAGGACTTCCATGTGGGAAGGGCCGAACCAGGATAAATCCTTGTGTCCATTGTGTGATTGTTATTTGCTTCCGCACTGCTACTCTTTATCACACCAAACTAACCAAATCTTCAAGTGTTTATTTCTGTGTTAAGTTTCTATTTCAGATTCCAGAAAAACCTATTCACCCCCCCTCTAGGTTAGCTTGCTGCCGTACCAAAAGGGCCAACAACACTGTCACGGCGGCCCAAGCCGTCGCGACCTTGTCACGACACACAAGACCATTTTGATGATGTCACGGAGGCCATTCCGTTCACGACATTATCGCGACCTCTAAAGCGGTCGTGTCTTCAGTCGAGGGGGATTCCGGTGCAGTCCTCCCGGAGACCACCCTAAAACACGATACAAACATACCACAGGGGGAGGGGAGCATGCTCAACATATAGGAAAGCCATTAAACCATGCAAACCACCCACAAAACCCCACAAACATGGATTTACAAGAATCTACGCTCGATGTAGAATCTCACTCAACCACGAGCATGGTTCTCACACTCCCACAACCCAAACCACGGGGAAAGCATGATCTCAAGGGGGAGGGGAGTATGCTAGGGCGAGAGGAGAACAATGGTCCCTACCTCCACAAGTAGAGCCGACCCGTTAGGGCCTTCAAGTCGGAATGGCCACCTCCTCCTCGCTCCAAGCACCACGAGCATGTTCCCCTGCACGAACGGTGCGACACCACCTCAACACGAGCACCACAAGCACGAAGAACCGTCGAAGAATCACAAGGGAGCTCGAGAGGGAAAGAACAAGGAAGAAGAAGAAGGAAAGGGGTGAGAGGGGGAATGGGGCGCAGCCTCAGTTTTAAACTGACGGCCCCGAAGACGCGACGGGTAGGCCGACGCGCCAACAACCGTGTCGCGACGGCCACCCCCGGTGTGACCCCAAAAGGTGGTCAAACCTCGAAGATCATGAAACCAGAACGCGATGGCCTGACAGGTCACGTCAACGTTGTACGCACTTGACACCCAATAAATCCGTTCTGACATAAAGGACAGTGGTCGCATCGGTTAGAAAAGCAGTCGCGACGCCTCCAGATGCCGCGACAAGAACGCGACACCCACCCCCGTCGCGACCATGTCGCGATGGCCAGGTGTGTCTCCACACAACCATGTAGCGACGGGCTCCCCTGGAGCGACCATGTTGTGACCAGGGTGCCTGTCACGACCCTGAGGACAAGGCCAAGGGCCCAGGAGGACCGGGTCTTAGACTGAGGACAGGACCAAGGGCCCGAGAGGGCCGGGTCGTACAGGGTTCATGGCCTTGAGCAGGTATGCACCTTATGTGGTGATCAATAATGCAATGATGGTTGACTACTTTATTTGGGGATTAAGGTCGGAATTGCAAGATGTTGTGATTCCTTTGATGTGCGGGACAGTAGAAGAGGCAGCCCAAAGAGCAGCAATACTAGAAAGAATAGTGCAAGCAAGGCAGTCCAGCGGATCGGGATCAAGTGGAGGTAGCTTCCGACTTCCACAGCAGTCTCCAGCTGTTAGCAAAGGTAAGGCACCTTCGGGAGGAGCTTCTTCATCAGGCTTTGGAAAGTGGGGAAACAAGCTAAAGAAGATATTTAGAGGCCGAGGAGGCCGCAAGCAGCAAGGATTTCAGCAAGGTAGAGGCTATAAGCCGGAAGTGGAGGAGTCCCAACAAAGTACAGCAAGGCAACCCACAGAATTTAAATGTTACAATTGTGATTAGTCAGGGCATTTAGCAAGGAATTGTCCGTATCCAAGAAGAGCTAGCTATGGTAGAGGGGTACCACAGCAGCAGCAGCCGCAGCAGCAGTTTTCAGCTGAGCGAGGTAGAGGCACGCCCTACCAGAGAGGAGGAGGACGAGGACGTGTGATGGCAATTACAAGGGCTCAAGCGGAGGCGTCAAATCTGATTGAAGGTATTATACCACTTCTTGAATTCTCTGCTAGAACATTAATTGATCCAGGTGCATCACATTCATTTATTTCCGAAGACTTTATTGATAGTATGGTGCATCCATTTGAGGAGAGGCAGTGTGAGCTTGTGGTAGAGGTCCCTTCCGGGGATTTCATGCTTACCAAATGCTATTTGGATGAGGTTCCTGTTATGATCCAAGGAAATCAATTGCCAGCTAGATTGTATGCACTGCAGTTGAAAGAATATGATGTGATACTAGGCATGGATTGGTTGGAAGCATATGGGGAAGTTGTAGATTGTAGAAAGAAGAGAGTGAGGTTCAGCCATCTAGGAGGGGATATGTTTGTGTTTCAAGGTATGCCATTCTATACCCCTAAATTTATCATTTCTGCCCTTAAGGCTAAGAAATTGATTAATGCAGGGTGTGTAGCCTATTTGGCATCCGTTAGCTTGGTTGAGAAAGCTAAGACAGTGGATATGGTACCAGTGTTGAGAGAGTTTGCAGATGTGTTTCCATAGGAGTTACCAGGCTTGGCACCACACGGAGAGGTGGATTTCACAGTAGAGTTGCAGTCGAGTAGTATGCCAATTTCCAAGGCACCCTACAGAATGGCACTTGCAGAATTGAAAGACTTAAAGAAGCAATTGGAAGAATTACTTGAGAAAGGGTTTCATTCGGCCGAGTCACTCACCATGGGGAGCACCAGTTTTATTTGTAAGAAAGAAAGATTGTAGCATGAGAATGTGTATTGATTACCACCAGTTGAATCAGGTCACAATAAAGAACAGGTATCCACTTCCGTAATTGATGATTTGTTTGATCAATTACAATCAGCAAGGGTGTTCTCCAAGATAGACTTGAGGTCAGGATACCATCAATTGAGGATTCGGGAAGAAGACATTGACAAGACGGCATTTAGAACAAGGTATGGGCACTATGAGTTTGTGGTTATGCCATTTGGGCTAACCAATGCACCTACAACTTTCATGAATTTGATGAACAAGATTTTCCACCCATATCTAGATCGGTTTATTGTGGTGTTCATAGATGATATTTTAGTGTATTCAGCCTCAGAAGAAGAACATACAGCTCACTTGGTTATGCCATTTGGGCTAATTCAATGTTTTTATTGGCAACCTCATCTTTCAGAAAATGATATCTTATTTCAATGTGTTTAGTTTTTGAGTGTTGGATTAAGTTTTTAGAAAGATTGATAGCACTTGTCTTGTCTCATAGGATAGGTGTGCATCCAACTCAATATTGTAGTCAAATAATTGATTTTTTATCCATAACACTTAAACTGCACAGCTCCCTACAGCAACATATTCTACTTCTGCAATGGAATGTGCAACTGAGTGTTGCTTCTTGGATGCCCATGACACCATGCACCCTTCTAAGAATTGACAAAAGCCACTAGTGCTCTCTCTATCAATTTTACATCCAACATAATCAACATCTGAGTAGGAAATTAAATCAAAGTTGCAGCCAGCTAGATACCATCAATCCAAATCACATGAAGTAGAGAGATATCTAAAAAATCTCTTAACTACAAGCAAATGGCTTTCTCTACGACTAGATTGAAATTTAGCACAGAGACAAATACTGAATTGTGTGTCTGGTCTACTTGCAGTAAGATATAAGAGAGAGCCAATTATTTGTATTATTTTGCATCTACCATTTTACCTTTTTCATCACTTTCCATTTTAATACTTGTGCTCATTGGTGTAGATGTTGCCTTGGCTTATTCAAACTGAAATATCTTCAATAATTCCCTAACATATTTCTCCTGGTTGATGAAAAATCCATCTTCAAATTGTTTGACCTGCAAGCCATGAAAAATTTGTAACTTTCCCATAAGACTCATTTCAATCTCACCATGCATATGTTAAGAAAATTCTTCACACAATGAGGAATTAGTGGAACCAAAGATAATGTCATCCACATAAACTTGAACTACAATGATATGATTGTGGACACATTTTGTGAAAAGAGTTTGATCCACCTTACCTCTGGAGTAGTTTTTACCAACCAAGAAGTTGCCTAATCTGTCATACCATGCTTTTGGTTCCTGCTTCAAACCATAGAGAGCTTTGTGCAATTTATATACATGGTTAGACTTATCAGGAACTTCAAAACCTGGCGGCTGTTCAACAAAAACCTCTTCCTAATGCAACCATTCAAAAAGGTAGTTTTAACATCCATTTGAAGCAGTTTAAATTTGTTGAAGCAAACATATGCTAACTGTAACGACCCCGAGAACCCGGCCCTTGCCCAAGCCGAAAGGGCTATAACACAAGTCTAACAGAATATGTAAAGAAAATAAACGTCAACTACTGAACTAGAAGCACACATGCGGAAGCAGACAGAAGATCGAGACCACTGCGTATCACTCTAGGTACAGTCCCAGCAAACACACGACTAGTACAAGTAAAAGAGGAAGGACAAAGCCCTTAGGGGCATACCCCGAGGGTGAAGTACAACAGAAGGGGGAAAACCCACTGCTAGCTATGGGGACGATGACTACCGCCCCGCCTACTCCACCCAACGCGCGCTCTGCCGCTGCTGAGAAGTCTCACCTGGAAAAAGAAGGGATGAGCTTCACAACATAAGCTCAGTAGGGACTACCAATCTCCTACTGGCTCTAACAGGCGGGAAATAAAGTATGTAAACAATTAAATAACAATAGTTATATATTCTACTCTACACGATAAAGTGCGGAAGCAAAGCTACAAACTAACAGTGGTACGGCAAGAGACAACGCGGTTGGAAACTCTGTAGACCTGCACGTCGTGACTACCAAATGGCTGGCAATGCAGACAGAGAGAACCCTGCCTGGACAAGAGACACTAGCTATGGAAACCACTACCATTAGTCAACCGATCAGGTGCGTCCATTGACATCTTATCCTCGACCCAGGTCCAAACCTCCACTCTCGTCAGAGTGGGGGCAGAAGCACAAAGTACACAACAGTAACCGTCGTAGTCTGGCCAGACTATGGTCCCACGTCTGGCCTCTCTAAGTGGTTCCGGAGCCACAAAGAGCGAGGCAGTGAGAAAAAGGACTAGCTGGCCTACACTGGGTAGAACTCCGGCCGTCCTCGGTGTCCCAGACAACCAAGAGAGCTCTATAAATGACTCGACGCCGCTGTCCTAACCACCGTTTTCCCCTCTACTCTAGAGTCCGTGACTCAAGTATGCTCGTCACCCCGAACGCTCCCTCTAAGACGCACGAGGATGGGGGTCCCAAGATAATGGTAACAACCTCTCTCACGGGACAGGCCCTCAGGTGCCGAGCACCGGGCGAACGACTAGTGTACGACCATACTAGGAACTAGCAGTAGTGCCACGGGTACAGGAAGAACTAGAAACGGCGAAGACTCCACAAGAAACAGAACATCGTAAGACCTACCTGTCTCAGCTGATATCGTCATGCCCATGGCCATCATGACACTATCACGACGCCAGGGTCGGTCACGACCATGTCACAACGCCTTAGGATGTCGCGACTATGTCGTGGCGGCCATGCCGGTCGCGACATGATTGCGACCCCCAAGCCGGTCGCGACCTCAGTCGAGAGGGGTCCCAGGACAACCCTTCCGAGGACCACCCCAAAACTAGTACAAACCATGTCAATAGGGGGAGGGGAGCATGGGAAACATTATGAAGGCTTCCAATCAAGCCAAGCCACCTTTAATCTATGCTCGAAGAAAACCTCACTCACCATGAGCATGGACCTCACTCACCCCACAACCCCAAAACCATGGAGAAACCAAGGATCTCAAGGGGAGGGGAGCATGCTAGGATGAGTAGGAGAAGAGGGTCCCTACCTCGAGGAGTAGAGCTGACCCGTTGGGGCCTTCACGTCGGAATGGCCACCTCCTCCTCGCTCCATGCACCACGAACACGTCGCCTACATGAATGGGCGTCACCTCCTCGCCTAAAACACCGAAGGAACACTGGAGAGACAACAGGGCTTGGAGGGGAGAGCAAGAGGGAAGAAGAAGAAGAAGAAAGGGAAGGGGAAGAAGAAAGGGGGCTCCGGCCTCGATTTTGAACCAATGGGCCCCGAGACGTGACAGGTCGGGCCAGCGCGACAGCAAGCATGTCGCGACGCCCCTGGCGGTCGCGACCATGTCGCGACAGCCAGCCCCGGCGTGAACTAAAAGGCGGTCAAACCTCGAAGACCGAGAAACTAGAATGTGACGGCCTGCCAGGTCGCGTCAACGTTGTACGCACTTGACACCCGACAAGGCCGTTCTGACAGAAAGGACAGCAGTCAAATCGGTCAGAAAAGCAGTTGCGATGCCTTTAGACACCGCGACAAGAATGCGACGCCCACCCCCATCGTGACCAGAATGCGACGTCCAGGTGCTTTGCGACCAAGAGGATAGGGCTAAGGGCCCCAAGAGGGCCGGGTCTTACATCCTACCCCCCTTAAAGAAATTTCATCCTCGAAATTGAAAGAAACTCAATTTCAACAGGAAGCAACATATGGAAGAACAATGTATCGATCAATCAAACAAATACGGGAACTGCTCTCTCATCTCATCCTCGCGCTCCTACGTGGCCTCGCCACCAACGCGGTTCTCCCAAACAACCTTGACGAGAGGAATCTGCCTCCTGCGCAACTGCTATACTCTGTGGTCCACAACTCTGACCGGTACTCTGGTACTAACAAGTCTGGTGCAACCTCAAGCTGCGAGTAGTCCAACACATGTGACGGATCTGCAACATACCTCCTGAGCTGCGAAATGTGAAAAACCTCGTGCACACCTGCTAACTCTGCTGAAAGATGCAATCTGTACACGACCTCTCCGATCTTCTCTGTAATAGGAAAAGGTCCAATGTACCTCGAACTGAGCTTTCCTTTCTTTCCAAACCTCATAACTGTTGCCCAGCTAGCAAGCCCAGAGGGGGGGTGAATGGGATTTTAAAAAATCATTTAGACAAAAAACCTGTCAATAAAAACACTTAATAGAAGATTACTAGAAACGATGGTTAGTGTTAGTGATAATCAAGACAACAAACACATCAATACACAAACACACAACATAGGAAATTTTATCTTGGTTCAAACCTCCTATCCCAAGGAGTCCTACGTCCAGTCCCCAAGCAACAACTTGGGATTCACTAGCCAAGGGTACTGTCCACCTTATGGACCCTTACACATCCAACCGTAGCTGGCCTTCTCTTCTAACCCTGAAGAGGTATACAACCACCCAGATACACAGGTCTTCCTTCCTCACCGAAGGGAATACACACCACCTGTTTTCAACAGGTCTTCTCTTCACAACTCTAAGAGGAACTTCACAACAAATGTGAAAGAAAGTGAAAGGCCCCTAGACCAAGCTCACAATGAAATGCTTGATCTGAGGCAAAATATGAGAGAGAAAGATCAACAATAACACGAATCTCTCAGAACTACAAGCTCTCAAAAATATAGACAATGAAGGATGAGAGCTACGAGCTAAGGAATGTATGGAGTGAAGTAAGAGGCTCTTCTTCGTTGTTGAAATCGTTGTTTGAGCAAATCATTGTTCAAACATAAACAAATCGTTGTTTGAGCAAATCGTTGTTCAAACATAAACAAATCGTGTTTGAGCAAATCATTGTTCAAACATAAACAAATCGTTGTTGAGCAAATCGTTGTTCAAACATAAACAAATCGTTGTTTGAGCAAATCGTTGTTCGAACATAAACAAATCATTGTTTGAGCAATCGTTGTTCAAACATAAACAGATCGTTGTTTGAACAAATCGTTGTTCAAATATAAATAAATCATTGTTTGAGCAAATCGTTGTTCAAACATAAACAAATCGTTGTTTGAGGAAATTTTTGTTCAAACATAAACAAATCGTTGTTTGAGCAAATTGATGTATGAGAGTAACCAAATCGTTGTACAGATATAAGCAAATCGCTGTTTGAGAGTAACCAAATCGTTGTACAAGCAAATCGTTGTACAGATATAAGCAAATCATTGTTTGAGCGAATCGTTATACCGTAAAGGCAAATCGTTCTAGCTATCAAATCGTTGCCTTCACTTATCGAATCATTACAACAATCAAATCGTTGTTTCTATTAAGAAACCGATGACCGAATCATTGTTTTTCTTATGAAATATATGTAAAACTGAAATCGTTGTTTCACTTAACGAATCGTTGTGAGACCGAAATCGTTAGTTCACTTAACAAATCGTTATGAAACCGAAATCGTTGTAGCGATAGAATCATTCATGCTTATAAAGAAATGGATACGTATGAAATCGTTATGCTTATAAGGGAAATCGTTATGCGATACTTATGAAATCGTTATGCTTATAAGGGAAATCGTATGGACATAGAGAAAATACATGCTCTGAACTTTAAATGATACATTGTAAGGATTACTTACAGATTAGGCTTGACTTATTCCCTGTGGATGAACTTCATAAAAGATTGTTAGAAAATAATTGTTAAGGTTTTGTTAATCACCAAAATTGTATATAATTAAATAAAATTATATGGGGATGGACTGATCATCAATCTCCCACTTTTTGGTGATGACAAAACATAACAAAACATAACATATAATGTGCTGAAATAAATTTTCTAAAATGAGGATTTTGTAGGTATGTATTTTAGAATGTTTTATTTTCTCCCCTTTTTGTCATTAAGCAAAAAAAAAAATCAGAGTAGACAAAGAAGAGAAGAAAGATAAATGGAAGACAGAAAAGACATGACATTATTTCACTGAGGAGGTACAGGAATGTAGAAAGCAGGGGACAGAAGGGAGGCATAGCGAGTAATGATCGGCCATGCCTTGCATTCTTGCTCTTCAAAATAACTTTGGAAGGCTCCATAAACTATAGAGTAGGCTTAACTAGAACACAAGTTGCTCGTGTTTGTGTGCAGTTAGATGTTTCGAAGAAGCTCCCTCAGCGTGTGTGGGTTGGTTATGGATCTGGCGGCATATGGCAACCCCTGGTATTTCCTAATCCACGTCTGGGCCACTTGGCGTCCAACTGCAAGAATACCCCTGCCCCCCCAGCCAATGATCTTGTCATTCCGGAAGTTGTTACGCGCCAAGAGTGGCGTCCTGTTTCATCTGCCCTTAATAATCAAGTAACTAGCCTTGTGGGAACTATCCCTGTTGGTGAGCTGTTGGATAATATGGTCGATGCCCCAGCGTTGGATGATGGTAAGACTATTCCTGTTAAGGTGTTCAGTAAGGAACAAGTGGGTGCGCTTGTGGTGGATGACCTGAGTCTGATTGCCCAGCAGGACAAATCTAATAATTCGGCTCCGGCGATTATGGAGGACGTGCATATCTCTTCGAGCTTGGGCAGAGTGCAAGATGTTTCAGATCTTCCAGTGGTTATCCCTGGTTCTGCGGTGACTGATATAGTTGGTTGTGGTGGTACTCTTATGCCTTCCTCTTCAGTTCAAGGGCGTCAGTCGGATGAAGGTTTTGTTCCTATATCTGGTAAGCTAATTGGCAAGCCTATTGGCTATCCTATGGGTGCTCCTGCTGAACCACCAGATCCTACACATGTTCATGTTAGCTTTGTGGGGAAGGGGTCTGTTAGACCTGAGGGGGTCAAAACTCGTACTTCTTTGCGCAGGAGTGCCTCTGTCAACTCATCTCAACATCTAGATCAATGAATGCCCTGATATGGAATGTGAGAGGTATTGGTAATTCCGTTCGGTTAGTAGATTGAAACATCTTGTGACATCTCATCGTATTTCCTTTCTGGCTATCATTGAGCCGAAATTGTGTCCGTCTAAGATTACAAGGTACATGCAGAAATTAAAAATGTCCTCTTGTATGGCTAATGACAGTGAAAGTGCCAGGATCTCTTTTTTTTGGCAATCTCAGCTTCATGTGGTTGTTTCCTCTTGCTCTGATCAGCACATCACGGTTTATTTAAGTTCTGGTTTTGCCTGTGATTTTTTATCACTGTAGTTCATGCCATTTGTATCCTATCTGAACGTCGTATTCTTTGGGGTCACCTTGTTGATTTTTCTTCTACTTGTGTTAGTCTGTGGATTTTTTGTGGTGACTTCAATAGCATTCTTGATCTCAATGATAAGAGGGGTGGTAGGAGGGCTTTTGAGCGTCTATGGTTGATTTCCAAGCTTGTGTTTCGGCTGAGGGATTAGAGGATGCTGGGTTTTTTGGAGGAAGATATACTTGGTATAATGGGCAGCAAGCCAATGGGATCTGGGCCAGACTTGATCGAGTGCTTTTTAATGGTGAATGGACTATCAGATGCCCGCAGATTTCTGTGCATCATTTGTCCAGAGCTTGCAGTGATCATAGTCCCTTACTAATTGCAGCTAATATGAATGCCTCTAGTGTTCCTTTTAGATTTTGTTTTCAGAAAATGTGGACCTCCCATAATAATTTTCTTATTGATTCCCGTACTGCTTGGGCTGCTGCTCCTTGTTCTTCATTTCCCTTGATCTCTATGGCTATGAAGCTGAAGCATATGAAGAACTTTTATAGGGAGTTGAACAAAAATTTTCAAGAATATTTTTGATAATGTTCAAGAGGTTGAGGACAATTTCTCTATGGCTGAGGGGATTTTGATGGAGATCCTTCTCAAGTCAACAAAGATAGGCTGGAAGAAGCTCATCGAAGCCTAAAATGTGTTTAGCTTCAGGAAGAGATTTTTTGGAGACAAAAGTCCAGAATAAATGGTTGAAGGAGGGTGATCACAATACAAAATTTTTCCATGCATGTGCAGTGTCCCAAAAAAGAAGATTGGCCATTACTGTTCTTCATGGTGAGGATGGTTCTGTGGTGGATGATAAGTCTGAAATGGCCTCTATGCTTGTGGCTCACTTTGAAAGTGCTTTCACTTCTTCAGCCCATACTCTTCACTCTAATATTTTGGATTCTATTCCCTGCCGTTTGTTAGATGATCAAAACCAAATGCTTTGCAATATTCCTTCTAATACTGAAATAAAGAGAGTTGTCTTCAGTATGTGCCCGGACAGTTCACCTGGTCCAGATGGTTTTACTGGCCATTTCTTTCGTGAGTGTTGGGATTTTATTGACAGTGATGTTTGCTTGGCTGTGAAGGCCTTTTTCTGTGGTCATGCTCTCCCCAGATCATTCACTTCTTCCCTCATTGCGCTAGTGCCTAAGGTGGATATCCCCCGTACCTGTGCGGACTTTAGGCCAATTAGTCTGTGCAATTTCTTCTATAAGATCATATCTCGTATCATAAGTGACAGACTTGCGCAGTTTCTTCCTCTTCTTATATCGGAAGAACAAGGAGCTTTTACTAAAGGTCGGTATATTTCTGAAAATATTTATTTGGCTGGGGAGATGGTTCAGTATTTGGCGAGGAGATGTCGTGGGGGCAATGTCATTTTTAAGCTGGATATGGCGAAGGCTTATGATCGTATGGAATGAGATTTTTTGTTTGCTGTCCTCCAACGGTTTGGATTTACGTTGCAGTTCATTTCTTTGATTGAGCCTCTTATCACTAATTGTTGGTTCTCAGTTATTTTTAATGGCCAGATTAATGGATTCTTTAAGTCCAGTAGGGGTCTTCTTCAGGGAGATCCTATTGCTCCTGCATTATTCATCCTTGCAGAGGAGGCTCTCAGCAGGGGGCTTTCAATGTTGTTTCAGTGCAGTGTTGGTGGATCTTATCTCACACATCGGCGTTGCCCAATGGTTTCTCACCTCTTGTTTGCTGATGACATGCTGATCTTCTCTAATGGTTCAGCCCGTCATATTAGAAGTCTAATGAGGTTTTTGGAAAAATATGAAGTTTCATCTGGCCAGCTCATCAATGTCTCCAAGAGTGCTTTGTTATTTCAGATCGTGCTCCCACTTCTCTTGGCCACTCCATTTCTCATCTGACTGTTTTGCTAAGGCAACTCTTCCATTTCGGTATCTGGGTGTGACTCTTTTTAGTGGTAGACAAAAACCTATGCATTTCAGCCACATTATAAAACACGCGGCTAGGCTTCAAGCTTGGAAATCTGGTTTCTTGTCTTCTGGTGGGCGTCTTGTTCTTGTGAGGCATGTTTTATCTGCTCTTCCTATCTACACTATGGCATCTCAGGCCATTCCTGGTTCAGTTATAGAGCGTTCAACAGGCTTCTGGCTAATTTCTTTTGGGGTTTGTATGAGGGGTCCCCAAAAAAGCATTGGGTGTCCTGGAATGATATGACTGCTCCCGTGTCTTCTGGAAGATTGGGGATTCTGGACGTTCGGGGTATGCAGATTGCCCTTAGGACCAAACTGCTTTGGAGGGTTATTTCCTCATCTTCTCTATGGGCTTCCTTTTTTAAAGCTAATATTTACACAAGGTTCATTATTCTGAAGCTAATTTCGATGTTATGATTGCGGCGGAAAGAAGGTTATGGCTGCAAGCTGCCAGTATTATCTTCTCAAATCATAGAGTTCTTATCGCTGGTCCTGGGTTGAAGATCAGTTTTTGGTTGGATGTCTGGGTTGGGTCTGCTCCACTTCGGACTTTTCTCCGAATGCATGTCTGGTAAAATATTTCTGATAAGTTCTCCTCTGTGCAAAATGTTTTTTCTGATGGTGCTTGTGATCATCTTGACATTGCCCGTCTTTACTGCCCTTCAGCGGTTTTGGATGGTGCTATTGCAATGCAATTGGTGTGGACCGTGTGATCTGTGGTGTCCTGCTGCTGATGGGGTTTTCACTTCTAAATATGTGCGTTCTATGCTCCATGGAGTATCTACGCAAGACTGCTGGTCGCACCTTTAGGGATCGTGTATTCCTCTAAATGGTCTATCTTTACATGGCGTTTGATTCGTGGATGTATTCCTACTGATGATAGAATTGCTGCCTGTGGTATTCCTTTGTGCTCCAAATGTTCTTGTTGTCCTCTTCCTCAAAGTGAGACTATTCAGCATCTTTTGTTCAAAGGAAAAGTCGCTAATGATGTGTGGACATTGTGCATGTCTTCCTCAACTTAAATAACCTCCAGGTTTCTTTGGTGCCAAGTGGTGTGTTTAACTTCCTTTCTAGTCTCCATATTCTACTATTGGTGGCTCTCTATCTAGTGTCTGTTCTTGGCTATTCTCTGGGAAATTTGGTGTAGCAGGAATCGTTCTCGTTTTGATGCTCACATGATGTCTGCTCATTGTATCATATATAGAGCAATGACTACTGTCCGCGATATTGTTGTTGTTTATGGGTTTAAAGGATCTGATCTCACTTCTACTCAGCGTACGTTCCTAAGTCGATGGAGTGTTCATGTGTCAGCCAGGTCTCCTTTGCCTCAAGATTGTTTGCCGGTTTCTGCCTCCTTCTGGCCGGCTCAAGTTAAATGTTGATGGGGCATTCCAGTCTGGCTCTGGTGTTGCGGCTGGTCGGGGTGTTTTGAGAGATTGTAATGGTATATTATGTTCGCCTTTGCTTCTATGTACCAGGATGTTCACTCTAGCCTTCAGTCGGAGCACTTGCACTCAGGGACGGTCTTGCTTTGTGCTATCAAAAAGGCTTTAATTCTGTTCTGGTTGAGTCTGATTCTCAAGTGCTCGTGCGCATTCTAAAATGCCGTGCGTCCTGTCCATGGCGGCTTCTTTACATTCTTAATGATATTTTGCACCAGTGTACAAGGGTTCAAGCTTCTATCTGCCATGTCTTTAGGGAGGCTAACCAGGTTGCTGATTCTCTAGCAGCCGTTGGTTGCACTATTTCTGATTTCTTTATTGTATGGTGTTCCTGGGCTGATCTTCCTTCTTCTGTAAGGGGTCCCTATCGCCTTGATAAGATAGGATGCCCCTCCATCAGGCCCTAGGACTCTCTTGTACTATTTATTTTCTTCTTAATAAAATCTCCCTGCTAGGTGATGGGTGGTGGAGCGACCTACTTTCCTCTTCTCTGAAGAGGGGAGCACTCTCCTGCCTTCCCTAACAGGTATCCATCTGATTAAAAAAAAAAAGTTTCCGTTGAGATTCCACAAAGGTTCCATACTCATTCTGGCCAAGAGACATTTTGTAGAAGGTAGAGGTGCCAAAACTAGCATGCTGGAGGAACTGATCAACTGAAATTGGATAGAAAATCTGATTTGCCTTCAGTTCCTTTTTCATAGCCACATACACCTTGTATCTCTCAACCCATGTATCAAATGGATCTCAAATGAGATGAATGGAATTCAGATCTAGAATTTTTGCAGCAGACAGAGGAGGCTGATTTGATATGGCTTGAGAAGCATTGAGATCAACAAGCTGCTAAGCTGTGAGAGGATAAAGTCTTTCCCAATCTGATGGAGATAGCCGCTCACATTCAGACAAAAGAGGGGCAAGAACATCAGATTTGATGTGGCCCTGGTGATATTCCCGGAAGATAAATCTGGAGAATGCAATCAGTTGCCCATCTGAACTAAAATGCGGCCCATGACTCTAGCAAACCTTTCAAAAATAATCGGGCCCACAGCTGATCCATGACCAAGGAGTGAAGTGGAGGTAGAATACCACAGCTGGCATCTTCAAGGTGGCAAAATCCAATTGGATTGAGGTTGTGGGCAATATTGGAACCAAGGAGAGAAATAGCTTGTCGGAATTGGCCAAGCTGAACCTCGTGCAGATTGTGAAGATATCTGAAGTCGTTAAACATCTAGAAGTACCTGATAAGTTTGATCTCCTTCTGGATGAACGGCCTCCAAGTGTCCTTGTAATGAATCACAAACCACTCAGAGAGAGTCACGAGATGATCTCTGGGTGGGAATCTGCCTGACCTTGCATGGAGGAATTTATTGTAAAGAGATTTGTGGCCCTTAGTGTTGGGGATCGGATAGGTGACTTAATCAGATGAACCAAGAATATGTGGGAATCGCAGCGGAATTATAATGAGTGAAACACACAATTCGATCAGATCTAAGTGTGGTGTGTGAGTATAGTGAATAAGAACAACAAACCACACATCAAACCATAGAGCACAGAAGATTTTTAAGGTGGTTCGGAGAACACAACTTGTGTCTCCTACATCCACGTCCTCACAACGGAGGAACCACTAGCACAAGTGCAGTACAAACTGGAGCACGACGACTCCGACCTCTTTGAGTGCAACGACTCAAAGAAACCCAGGAGATAGGCATGACAACCTATTCCAAAGACCACTTGTGAATTCAGCAAATTCACAAGCCCTTGAGCACTACGGCTCAAGCACCAGAGCACAACGGCTCCAACCCAGAGCACTATGGCTCCAAACCTAAGTACAAGGTACTCAAAACCTCTGGATCACAATAGATCCAAGTTCTGCTAGAACAAGCACACTTAGAGAATAGATCCTCTAGCATGATCTATCTCAGTACAAGAGAAATGGTAGAGACAAATAGAATTGGGAGATCTGTGTAGAACACATACACAGATTCCCCAGTGAAATTGACACTCTAACCAAGTACAGACTCGGCTGGATCTCCTTCTGGACCAGCATTGCTGCAATCACGAGCTCCTCCTCTTCTTCTCCTTCTTCTTCTCCTTCTTTCTCCTTCTTCTCCCCTTGGCGGCGCTGCTCTGCTCCTCTGGATGCAAATCCCTTTTTCCTGCTCTTCTTGCCTTCTTCCAGAATGCTCTAAGCTTTCTTTCGTGACATGCATGTGGAGTACGAGAATCATGGGTATAAACAGTCCCATGTGTCCATGTGAACACTTGGAGTGAGTGGGCACAGAAATCTAGGTCAAAACCCTTGATTCCCAAGCAGCCATGTGTCCAGAAAATTTCCCATTTTTGGGCATTAGTCGAAGTGTGTCGACACCACAGGGCACTGTGTCGACACCACAGGCATTGTCTTCAATTTGGGCTTCTGGGACAGTGATCTAGTGTCGACACCATAGGGCACTATGTCGACACCACAGGCAGACTGTGTCGACACACAGGTAGACTATGTCGACACCACTAGCTACTGCATCAGAACAGGCTTCTGGGACAGTGAACTAGTGTCAACACACAGGTGGACTGTGTCGACACGACTGTGACAAAAATGTTGAACCTGAAAATATAAAGTGTAACCATTAATACAAGATATTATCATTAAAATGTGAGATATTAAACATTAAAAACATGTTGTTTAAGCATTGTTGTGATATGAATAAAATGTATAACATGTTCAATATGTCATCATCAAAATTAAGGTATGAGTGATGTTCATTGGTCATCATTAAAATACAACTTTAGGAAATTCCAAAACACACTCAACCCAACATTCTCCCCCTTTTTGATGATGACAAAATATATGCACAAAATATTTCCAATAGCCTGACTCCCCTTGACTGTAATAACTCCCCTTGAACATACTCACTCTTGAAACTTATTCCTCCTCCTCTAAACTATTACTTTCTCCCACTTTTTGACAACATCAAAAAGATATACAAAAGAGTGAAACAAAGATGGTGGGAGATCAGGAAATGACATGTGGGAAATGAATGTTCAGAAATAGTCACAATAAGTGAGGCAAAGTGATATTGTCAAATGAGAGAAATTATTGTGTTTTTGTTATTGTGCAATAAAGTGTAATCACAAAGAATCACTCAACACAAATCATAGCAAACATAATGATCTGAATGTAGTTAAAATAATGATGCAAATGTGAAGCAATCTGACCTATATGAGTTAGCAAAAAAATGTTTAACAAGGATAGTATGAGCTTTAATGTTAACACAATGTAGAATAATCGGTCTAAACTCAGTATACATGAACTTTATTTAGGTCTTAAGCTTTTCTATCCTGCCTTTTGGAATGATCTTTCATTTTTATTTTTACTTAAAAGAGATACAGGAATAAATCAGTTAAATCTCACTTTTTAGTGCAAGAGATCACATTTACCAGATGCAAGATCTCCTGATTACTCATTGGTTTAACTTTCATTATCTTGTACAGAGATGACAAACTGCTTATCACCTTTTGAAACGAAACAAATCACTTGATTATGTGAGATGGCTCGGTTACTCAGTAAAATACAAGCTTGCATTGCTCTGTCTGTATTCTTCCAGATAAGTCTGTTAATGTCATTTGATATTTTGTAGGAACATATTTTCTTTGACCACAAACGTCATGAATATGAATATAGAAATATTATTCTGAACATGTGGCAAAACATAAAGCTTAAACATACACATGTTAAATATTAAAGCCACTCATGTGCTTACAAGTGTTTTGCAAATCATTTTAAAACATTCAGTATTAAGTTTTACACAACCTGAAATGAAAATGAATCTATGAGATTAAACTAAATGCACAATAATTTTAGTTTCAGTTTTTGAAATCTCTCACAGACAATAGCACAAGGACTCAAAAATTATGATACTTGGGCTCAAGATGGAAAACAAAAGTCAATAAGAAATGAGTGAAGAATGGACAGTGACTCCCCCTCAACAAATACTCCCCCTCAACAATTGCATAAAAGGATCTTGATACTTGACAGAGACATATACTCACGCATAGTGAAAGTGTCCAGATAAACCTGATTTACCTTTCTTCAAATCACTATTTGATATACCAAGAGTTCCAATGCAATTAAGAGGTATGAAGTTCTTTGCCAAGAAGAGATGACTTTAATGAACACAAAGAACTGAGATGAAGATATCAGACAATGGAAAACTTGTATAAACCAAGTTCTCTTCTAAGAGAAGTGAATCTAGGTTCTGCAAGAGGCTTAGTGAAAATGTCTGCAGTCTGTTTTTCTGTGTCAATGAAGTGGAGTTCAAAAGAATTCTTTGAGACTTCATCTCGAAGGAAATGATGCCGAATGTCAATGTGTTTTGTGTGGGAATGCTGAATAGGATTTTTGGACAGATTTATAGCACTCGTGTTGTCACAAAGAATGGGAATGCAACCTAATGTGTGATTATAATCTAGAAGTTGATGTTTGACCCCAAGGCCTTGGGTACCACAACTACCAGTAGCAACATACTCAGCTTCTGCAGTTGAAAGAGCTACAGAATGTTGCTTTTTGGAAGCCCAAGAAATAGACACCCTCCTAGATATAAACACAACCCGCTAGTGCTTTTCCTATCAAGTTTGCACCCAGCATAATCAGCATCACTATATGCAATCAAGTCCAATTTACACCCAACAGGATACCAAAGACCCAAATCCAATGAAGAAAGAAGGTATTTGAAAATTCTTTTAACAGCAGACATGTGATTGTCTTTAGGATTTGCTTGAAATCTTGCGCACATACAGACACTGAATTGAATAATGGCCTAAAGGTAGTTAAATAAGAAGAGATCCAATCATACCTCTATAAAGTTTAGCATTAACAGGCTTTACCAGAAGCATCACTTTCAATTCCTACACTTGTGGCCATTGGTGTGTTGGATGGCTTGATGTTTTGAAAGTCAACCTCTTGAGCAACTCCTTGACATATTTTGTTTGACTCAGAAAAATTCCTTCAGGACTTTGATGCACTTGCAGACCTGAATCACTTGAAGTTGGCAATTCAAGAACCTCATGTGCATTTGGTGTGTCTTGCTCTTCAAGATTTGTAGATGGATGTTCAAGAAAATCATCCTCATCATCACATAATGGAGTTCTGCACAAAGTAGGAATGTCAATCTTTTGGAAGTTTTCATCAAACATGACATGTGGAGATTCTTGTACAGTCTTATTTTTCAAAATATAAACTCTGTAAGCTCTTGAAGTTTCAGAATAACCTAAGAGATTGATTCAAAACTTTTTGCATCGAATTTATCAAGTTTTTCTTTGTTGTTATTGTGAACAAAACATTTCCAACCAAAAATTTTGAAATATGACACACTTGGCTTTTTATTCTTGAACAACTCATAAGGAGTTTTTCTGATCTTTGGTCTTACCAATGCTCTATTCAAAATAAAATTGTTGTATTTACAGCTTCTGCCTAAAAAGATTTAGATAGTTTACTTTCAATGAGCATGGTCTGGCCATTTCCACAAGAGTTCTATTTTCTTTCTACAACTTCATTCTGTTCTGGAGTTCTAGGGGAAGAAAACTTATGGGAATGTTCAGTTCAATACAGAGATTAGAAAATGATTTATTTTCAAATTCACCCCCATGATCTGTCAAAATGGAATTCATTTGAAAGACAACCCACTAAGGTAGAATTGTAAATCTCCTGAATTCTGAATATGCATCACTTTTATAGGATAAGAATAAGACCCAAGTATATCTGTAAAGTCATCAACGATCACAAAACCATATCTATTACCACTAAGACTTTGAGTTCTGGTTGGACCAAAAAGATCCATATGAAGCAATCAAGTGGTTTGGATGTAAGTACTTCATTGAACACTTTAAAAGATTTCTTGTTTGTTTTCCTTGAGCACATATCCCACAAACAGGATTGTCAATGACTGGGAAAGATTCAGGAAGACCTTTACAAGATTAATTCTTATGAGTTTGCTAATGGTTGTGAAACTTGCATGACCCAACCTTTTGTGCCACAACCAAGCAGTGTCATTTTTATTTGCCATCAAACAAACATTTGAAGAAGAATTATTACACAAATCAATCATGTAGACATTATTTTCTCTTTTTCCAATCAATTTAATTTTCTCGGTAGATGAGTCAATTATTTTGCATGAATCATGTTCAAAAAGAATTTTGTGGCCATTGTCACACAATTGACTAATGCTAAGCAAGTTGTAATTCAAATCATCAACTAAACAAACATCATCACTTAAGGTAATGCAAGACTTACCAATTTTTCCTTTGCCAATTATTTTTCCTTTATTCTTACCTCCAAAGGTGACTGATCCACATTCTTTGTCATCAAGCATGAAAATTTATTTTTGTCTCCTGTCATGTGCCATGAGCATCCGCTGTCAAGAATCCAGATGTTGTTGAAATTGGATGCACGGCTTTCCTGCATATAACAAATTAGACAAGAAAAGTTTGGGTACCCTATCAGATTGGTACCAACATCTTAAGCGAGAAGAGATACACATCCTTTCTAACCCAAATTATGTCTTTTTCTTCACAGTGTTTTTTGAAACAGAAGGTTAAACTTTTTGTTTTTCATTTTCTGAACATTATACCTCTTAGTTGGTTTGTTCCACTGTGAAAAACTTGGCATGTATTGCTGTTGATATGTAGAAAATATGAATGATAGAAATCAGGATTGAACCATTGGTTACCATGTACCTTTGGTTCCAAGACTTATTCATTCTTGAATTGTAAGATAAGAAACATTACAATTGCCATGAGAAAGATGATTATGATTGGTTTGAAGTTTTTCTGATTTTTATAAGAGGGTAGGTCGACCTATGCATGGTTTGTGTCAACCTATGTTGTGTGTGTGTCGACCTGGGTAGAGTATATGTCGACCTCTGACTGGGATAGTCGACCTGTGCAAAGTTGTGTCAACCTCACAGGTCTTTCTATTTTTTATTTTTCCTTTTTTTTCAGATGAACTTGCCTTGACAATTTTATTAAAGGAATTTTTATGGTTTTATTTTCTTTGGAGATGATTCAGTTTTCTTTGAATTTTGTGGTTCAAAACCTAAGCCATGCTTATTTGAATTCATCTTCATTCTCAGTAGAGCATTCAAATTATCTTTACCTTGAGTGAAGTCTTGATGATGTCTTCTTTTTCTTTAAGGCAAAGGTTTAGCTTTTCAACTTGATTCAAGTTTTCTTGATTTTCCTTTTCTTTTTCTTCAATTTCTTAACAAGTTGATAATTCTTTGTTCAATTTTTGAATTTTCAATTTCAGATCATAAAAAAAAATCAACAGTTCATCATTTTCTTTGATTTGGTCTGAAATTTGAGCTTCCAATTCGAAATTTTTTCAGAAGATGTAGTGTCATGGTGAATGCTATCAATTTTTCTTTTCAAGTATTTATTTTCTTTTCTGATTTCAGACATATTTTCAACCAAGTTACCATATGCTTCTTGCCATCTTCAATGGTAAATAGTTCAAAGGATAATTGTTAGGATCGGATGGGTGGATGGATCAGATCTAGAGGGGGGGGTTGAATAGATCTAACACCAATTAACGCGGAAGCTTAAGCAATTAAATTACTTCGAATCAGAGATCAATTCACCCAACAATTTACTAATCTAAAGTGTGATTAGTGTGTGTGAGCAAATCAATTAGTAGTATGAGCGAATCCCTATGCATGCATCTAGCGAGATACAAAGGCAACCCAAATTCAAACCATTGCAGAGGATTTTTAGTGTTTTCGGAAATCACCTCTAGTGACTCCTACGTCCACCCCTCACAGTGAGGCCACACTACTCAAAACCTTGAGTACAACTCACACCGGAGCACGACGACTCCAAACACCCTTGAGCACGACGACTCAAGAAATACCTGGAGCACAACGACTCCAAACTGAGCACGACGGCTCAAAACAACAACCAGAGTACGACGACTCCAAATTGAGCACGACGGCTCAAACCACACAGTGAGTGCGACGACTCACAAACCAGAGCTTGACGACTCACAATACAAAAGCTAGATCAAACACAAAAGAGATCAGATCCTCTAGCAATGATCTGATTTAAGACAGTTTCGTACATAGAAATTTGTACAGAACTTCATGCACAAATCTCATTGACGAAATAAGGAAGAACAAACTCAGAAATAAGGCAAATAGATGTAGAAAGAGTGTTCTTCGATGAAAGGCCTTGCAGATGCTTCAATGAGGAGCCTTGATGGAAATCGATGGAGATTCTCCTCATTGGAGATGCTCTGCTTTGATGGCATCTGAAATGCTAGAAATCCTTCTTCTCCTGAGCCTCTTCAGTTGGATCTGCTCCCTTGCCTTGCACAGCAACCTTCTCTCCAGGGATTCCCCTTGATTCCCTTGTCCTTCCTCTTGAAAGGATGGCTTGCAGCTTCTGGAGATGGAGACAGATCTGGAAAACCCCCTTTGGCCGCCAAAGGCTTCTTCTGGAAGTGTATGGGCTCTCTTGCCTTTGGGGTACAAGGAACATGGGTATTTATAGCCCCATATGTCCATAAAGTGCTTTGGGGTGCATGGGCACGGAAACCTAGGTCAAATCCTGTGACGGACCGGGGTATTTATGCCCATTAAGGCTCCATATCCAAATCTGCCTCCCGCGAACGGACTGAAGTCTCGCAAGGATAGCTCACACAAGTGTCCAGTAAGAATATAAAGACAAACCACAACAGTATAAGACACAAGAAAGTACATGTGCTCATACCTGCATATAACAATTTACAACTGTCTTATTACATTAATACATGTCCAATTAAAAAGTACAACTACTTGGGGCATACCCCGAGGGAGCACAAGCTCACAACACTAACTACTGCACAACTGCTGGTGGTACAAGTCTGACACAACGTTGCTGCAAGCCAAACACACTCGGCAAGCCATGAAAAGAACTGTAGGGGAGTGAGCCTCAACAAGTCACTGGCTCAGTAGGGACCACCTATGGACCAAAACAACTAACAGAAGAGACCTCAACCTCAGGGTTCATCACTGGCCACAAAATAGTCAAACCATGGCATGCTCACAACATTTATAATTAAATAACAGCTTAAACAGTAATTGATAAACAAATGCATATTCTTTATGAAGAATAAGAACCACAACTAGCACAACACTACTAGTCTACTCAACAACAGAAATGCCTAGCCGCAAGCCTCACAGGCACATTATTCCAACGACTGATCGCCTAGCTAAAAGCCATACAGGCAAACATTGTCTAGGCTATAAGCTTCACAGGCGAACCCCAAACACATGGTACAGGACCGCTGACCAAGCCTGGTCCGTTCTACCCCAACCACAATATATTGAAAACTACACATAAGGTAACAGGACTGGCTACAGCGGGCCAATCCATCACACATGAAAACCATATACGGTAGTTTACCCGAGGAAGGTAAAAACACATTGAGTGGAAGGTCACACCACACGACCTCCACGAAACACAATTCCATGTCAACACCCGAAAGACTGGTATATGACATACCACCACAAACCATTACCCCCACAGGGTACATGTACCTATTACCACAAGGTACCAGCACGAAACCGCAAGTAAACCAGTGCTGTAATAGGGCACACTATAGCAACTGAACCACATTTAGTGATTCAACACTCACTAACCATAACCAAAACTGTGCCACCACTCGGGCACACCACAAGCTACAACCGTAGTCACAACTGTGCCAACACCAGGGCACACCTCGAACGAGTCAAACCTCGACTACGACTCACAAACTCACGAACCACGACAAGTAGCAAAGCACGAGTCGAAAGGAACGACGCCACCACACGGAACGAACTATTGGCTGATCAGGCCATATACAACCCGGACAACACAACACAAGAACAACCTCTCAGCCTCGCAATCACGACGAAAGGTCCAACTGCCGCTCCACGAGAACAAGTCAAACAACTGTGGAGACCAACCAACACCACACCTGTAGACACACAACTGCAGGTCCATGCCTGGCACCTCTAGGGTCTCTGTCAGAGCACCCTAAAGTGAGGCACTGGAAAACAGACTAGCTGGGGACCAGTGTCGACTACTGGTGTCCGTACCCCCAACTACGAGCACGCTACAAGCGACTGCACACCCACCAACACAAGCCGCTGCCCTACTGTCGTCTTTCCCTCAGCCAGATGTAAAACTCAAATACAGGAGTGAGGGTGTCCAGGAAGACGACACAGACCTCAACGGTACCCACTGTACCGGACAAACCCCGAGCACAACAAACCCCGTGCCTGGCTCACAAAGAACCTGGGGTACCCGACTAGAGAGGCATTCCGGAATAGGCGCCGGACCACCACACTCGCAAGCTCAAACCACGATATATCACAAACACTTCATAACACTTTCTATTTCCAATCACGGTACACATATTAGAAATAGCTTGATCCAGTCACAAGGTGACTTACAAGCTAACCTACACAATTACACATATAAACCATATTAAAACCACGGCTGTCATTGGTCACACAGTGACCTCCAAACTAATTCACACAAACACACAATAAACCACGATAGCCAATCATACTTGGCCTATCATTGATCATCTTGTGACAGTAGAGGTCACATTAAACACTGACCATAATATTTACATAAAATCATACTTACACTTTACTATTATCCATCCAGAATAATCTTAAAAGATTCTAGAGGATCGTGGCTAGGTTCAGACGTGAACCTCATCGCCACAATACCACAATAATTACTATATAATAAACTGATAACGTACGATGTGCCATGCATATATAAACCACTTGCACGACATCAAAACCCTGTGATATTACACAACTACATAGCCGGTAAACTGACCTCAAAAGCCCCATGCTCCAAGAGCACCACAAGTGTTAATACACCGCAACACTTATAACAAGAATGCCATTAAAAACACACTGTGCACATGCACAGGTTGGCGGCGACATCGATTGCCGTCCAAAGGATATAGACGACAATGTCTCTTGCCATCAACACCAAGTAAGCGACCACCACTTGGCCGTTTACCCACAATCAAAGGCTAGATACCTAGTCGTTAATCTCCCAACGAAGAACTCTGCGTCAACCGATGTTGACGTCAAGATCTTCATTGCAGAACCCGCCAGAACATACAAAATGGCCCTAGGCCGATTGCACGGGCAATCTAGCCATAAATACAATAGAAAAACAAGGGGAAACACTCCCCCTTACATGTATATACCATAATTAAACAAGAGAAGCAAGATCCAATACTTGGATCGATCAAACCACCCAATTTCCCGGCATGGTAACCTTTTTTCCCAAAAACACAATTAATAAGTAATCTATACAACGGAGCATGACAATTCAAACAAGAGAAGTCAATGGGTCCAGTCCCTACCTCAGAAACGCAAATAAACTCCTAAAGAACTTCAAATCGCGCCGAAACCCCAGGAGCTTCCCGCGAACACCACCCTCCAATCCGTCATTCCCCGCCGATCTGCCGCTACTACGCGCATCACGGCCTTCCCACGTGCTCCCGTGAACTATCGGAAGTGGTGAAGAGGCACAAAGGTGAAAGGTCGGGAAAGAGGAGAGGAGAAAATGGGGAAAGAAGAAGGCTCGGGTTTACCTAAAAACACAGGCGCCTCAGGTTAACGTCAACCTCTGCGCCGCTAACCAAACCGCCCCAACTAGGCGTCCACATCTTTGGCCGCCAAGTTCAAGGTCGACGTCTACATTGATGGACGCCAAGAACATGTTAACGGCAACACCATTGCCGCCAACACACAGAAAACGTCACACACTTGGACGCCAACCCACTGTTGATGTCCAGCGCACTGAACACCAACACAGATCCATAACCAACCCTGGTAAGGATCCAACAAGAAACACACAACACAAGTCGCACTGGTCAGGTGTGACCACCCCATACGCTAAACCGAGGATCCACGATGATCCGAAAAATGCGCGACGTTACAAATCCCCTAAATCCCAAGCAGCCACGTGTACAGATAAATTCACGTTTTTTAGTTTCAGCGGGAGTGTGTCGACCTGCCCTGATCTAGTGTCGACCTGCTGTCCCAGTCAGGCAAACTGATCTACTGGAAACTGGGTCTAGTGTCGACCTACCCTGATTTAGTGTCGACCTAACTTGATCTAGTGTCAACCTGCTTTGATCTAGTGTCGACCTGACTTGATCTAGTGTCGACCTGCTGTCCCAGTCAGGCAAACTGGTCTGCTGGAAACTGTGTCTAGTGTCGACCTGCCTGATCTAGTGTCGACACTACCAAGACAAAATGTATGAACCTGAAAATTTAACACATAAGCCATTAGTACAAGATATTATCATTAAAATATGAGATATTAAACATCAAAAACATGTTGTTTAAGCATTATTGTGATATGTGTAAAATGTATAACATATTCAACATATCATCATCAAAATCACAATATGTCATCATTAAAATCACAATATCTCATCATTAAAATCACAATATCTCATCATTAAAATCACAATATGTCATCATTAAAATCACAATATCTCACATTAAAATCACAATATGTCATCATCAAAATCAAAGTATGAGTGATGTTCATTGGTCATCATTAAAATACAACTTTAGGAAATTCCAAAACACACTCAACCCAACAATCTCCCCCTTTTTGATGATGACAAAACATATCTCCCTTGACTGTAATAACTCCCCTTGACCATATACACCTTTTGAACTTTCTCCTCCTAGAAACCCTTTCTTCCCCTAGAAACCTTTCTTCTCCCCCTTTTTGACAGCATCAAAAAGAAGGATAGGTGAGAGAACCAAGGATTGTAAGAGATCAATTAATGAAATGAAGGAAATAATGGTCAGTAAAAATCAAAATAAATGAGGCAAAGTGATATTGACATATGAGAGAATTATTGTGTTTTTGTTATTGTGCAACAAAGTTTAATCACAAAGAAACACTCAACACAAAGTATAGCAATGTATAATGATCTGAATGTAGTTAAAATAATGATGCAAATGTGAAGAAAAGTGACCTATATGAATGAGCAGAAATATTTAACATGGATGTGAGGAGAATTAATTTTAACACAATGTGGAATAATAAGTCTAAACTCAGTAAACATGAACTTTATTAAGGTCTTAAGCTTTTCTATCTGTCTTGATTTGTTTCATTTTGAACTGGGAAAGAATACAAGAATAAATTAGTTAAATCTCACTTTTCAGTGCAAGAGATCACATTGATCAGATGCAAGACCTCCTGATTACTCAGGGTTTAACTTTCATTAATTATACAGAGTTGAAAACTTTTATTTGCACTTTTTGACGCGAAACAAATCACTTATTAGGTGAAATGACCCGGTTACTCAGTGGTTCAAGAATTTACATTGCTCTGTTGTATCTTTCCAGATTGATCATTTTTCTTTTGATATTTTGCAAGAATATGTTTGCTTTGACCAGACAAGACATGACTACGAATTTAGAAAAATTATTCTTAACATGTGTAAAGATAAGGCTTAAACATACACAAGTGAAATATTAAAGCCACTCATGTGCCTATATGGGTTTTGCAAATCATTTTAAAAACATTCAGTATTAAGATTGCTTAACCTTGAAATGATAATGAATCTTTGAAATTAAACTAAATGCACAATGAGTTTAGTTTCAATGTTTTAATTCTCTCATAAGAAAATAGCACAAGGACTCAAAAATTCTGATGATTTTGGGGTTCAAGATAGACAAGTAAAGTCAACGAATGTGACAATGACTCCCCTTTCATGTATCTCCCCTCACAAGGTGAACATGAGGATTATTGAAGAAATATGAATGGAATCAAGTGTAAATAGAATGAGCAAGAATGTTTTATTGAAAGACAATGACTCCCCCTCAACAATTGCATACAAGACTCTTGATACTTGGCGGAGACATATACTCACGCATAGTGAAAGTGTTCAGACAAGCTTGACTTGTCTTTCTTCAAATCACCATTTGATATACCAAGAATGCCAATGCAATGTGAGAGTGAGGAATTCATTTGCAAGAACATTTGACCTACTCCCCCATAAGAAATGCATGAAATTCATTGCATTTTCAAGAACATTTTTGCACTTTTTCAAATTTACTCCCCCTTAATATTTGCATGGAATGAAAAAGCTAGTAACCAATTCACACATGATTATGCACACCATTAGCTTTAAGCATAACATGACTTTTGGTACTTGGAGGAGTATTTTACTCACACATAATGAAAGTTTCCAAACAAGCATAACTTGTTTTTCCACAGGTCATCATTTGATATACCAAAAAATCAAAGCAGTTGATATGCACATAGAATCGTGGGTACATTTAAGCAAGCATGATAACACAAACATGATTCCAAGTGTTAAACACCAAGTATTGTTGGGAGTACCGTTGAAACACATTTCCATTTTTTTGATAAAATTAACATTCATTTCAATTCAGGCAATTCAAATTTGAAATGATAAAGAAGTTTTACCTGAAAGGACTTCAAATGATTTTCAAAAATTTTACCTGTGTTCTCCAATCATTCCTTGCCTTGTATAGCCAATATCTTGAATCCATTTACAATGTATGGCTGCAATACTCCTCAACTTGCTGATCAAGCTGGTTTTGGCACCCACACTTTTTGGGTCCTACAATGAAGTCAATGTTAGAGTGCATCAAAGATTTCTTAATCCAAAGTGATATTATTTTTGGTATAGATGCATTTCTTTCATTGATAGAACTATGAACAGAATTAGTTCAGATTTTCTTTTTACCTTGCTCAATGCATCTATGTTTTCATGAAGTTTTCTATTTTTGGATTTTTAAAATTAATGACTCTTACACAAGGAAGATCATTGGTACTTGGCAGAGGTAATTCCTCACACATAATGATAGTTCCAGACAAGCATGACTTGTCCTTCCACAGTTCACCATTTGATATACCAATTGATCTTTGCATAAGAGTCCCAATTGATTTCAGTTTTTATTTAGCAGGGAATTTCTCAGAAGTATTTACCTGGTGAGATTTTCATTTTCTTTCATTCTCTTCACTTACTTTCCTTGTAGCCTTAGTCATGAAGCCTTCATTTTGAAATTGACTACAAGGATCCCTGCATCCAGCATTCAAGCAGCACATTTTAGAACCCAAACTTGTTTGGGTCCTAAGGATCTTCCATGAATTTGCAACAATGATTTTGAATCCATAAGGATTTGATATTGGGTGCATTTTCTGAAGACTAGAAACACTGGAATCTTGGTTTCTAATCTTAGAGCTATTGGTATAGAATGCACCACTGACATACTGAACACTTTGTTTTCTATTTTTTAGATTTTTATCATTGAGATTTTTAACATGGAATTCAGAAGAGATCTTTTGTGCCACAGTTCCTTTTTCATGTACATAGAATTTCTGAGTGTTTTCAGCATGAACATGATCTTATTCTTATGTACATTGACATGAAACATGGGAGCATGCACAAGACTATCAATTCTATGCCAACATTCCCTAGAAGTATGCCCAAATTTATGACATGTGATGTATTGGACTAATTTGACATGTTTATTGAAATTTAATTTCTATTCCAGCAATGTTTGGCAAGATGACCAGGTTTATTACAGATAAAGCAAATGAGAGCATTTCTTACCTGGTACTTACCTTGGCATGTGTGCATTTGCTGAAATCTCCTTTTCATGTGAGGAGGCTTACCATGAGAAGAAGGAGGTACCTTTGGTGGTTCTTGGCATGATGTGAATTTGGAACTTGCCTTGAAGCTTTTTGAACTGATGGAGAAGGTAGATGAATCTTCTTGACAGTAGCATTCTCCTTTTTCTCTTTCTATTCTGAACAAGAAGTTTCACTAGTTTTTCATTAGAATTAGTAGAGTTCTGTTTGAAGCAGCTTTGACAAATGTTAGTTTTGCTTTATTTTATTTTTCTTGTCTCTCACAGAAGCAAGACTTGTGTATTTAGTATTTTCATTTCATGTCCAAGCTTCTTTTTTCAGCTTTTAATGCAACAACTTCTTTTTCTGAAATTTGAAGTTTATTTAGCATGACATCCAAACTATTTTTCATCTTGTTCTTTTCATTTTCAAATTGAGCAATTTGTTTTTCCAAATCAGAAATTTTATTACTTAAATTGCTACAATCATTGTTCAATAGTTGTCATTCAACAAGCATTCAATCTTCCTCTTTAAGTGATGATTTTCTTCAACAAGTTGTTTGCATCTCTCATTTATTTGATGACCATGAGCATGTTAGAAATCTGTTTGTTTAATTGATCATTATCAAATTTGAAGTTTTCATTGAGATCAATCAATTTTCCATTTTCATTTTCCAGATCAATAACTTTTGATTTCAATAGCTCATGGTTTTCTTTCAATCCATTCAATTTAGTTTCACAGATTTGTTTTACTTCATCTTCCAAATTCTCTTTCTCAGAATTTAATTTTTCAACTTCATTTTTCAAATTCTCATTTTCTTCTGAAAAATCTTTATCATTGTTCTGGAGCAATTCAAGTGTCTTTGTTAAATTTTCAATTTCTTTATGGCAATGTTTTAAAGTCTTTTTCAAATCTTATTCTTAGTGTTCAGCTTTGCATTAAGATTTTGTATCTTCTCACAGAACTCAACCAATCAGCATAAGATATGCCTTCATCTGCATCAGAATTAGAATTAGAATTCATAAATGGATCTGGAATTGATTTACCTAATCTTGTAGACCCATTTGAACTCTTGTTTATGGAGAGGATGCAGAATGCTCTGAGCTCTTGGAATGTACAGTTAGAGCCAAAGTCTTTTGAATTGTTGATTTTCTGGATTCATTGAAGCTCTTCTTTGCCATTAAGTGTATTATTTCTTTCTTTTTTCCTTTTCTTGTGAATCCTTTCATCACTGTTGTTGGCCATAAAGCATAACTCCTCTTTTGCTGAACTTGAAGAGTTCTCTTCTTCATCCTCACTTTGGTCTTCATCCGACCAAGTTGCAATCATGGCTTTTGGCTTCTTCAATTTGTTGTTCTTCTCGTATTTGTCCTTTTTGATCTCAGGACACTCACCTTTCATGTGTCCTTTCTTGTTGTACCTGTAGCAAACAATATCTTCATCAGTTTTTTTATTTCTGCTAGCATTAAAATTTGAAGAAGGAGCATTCCTTTTACTAGAAGAATATTTTTTCTTTCCATTGAATTTCCTCTTCTTGATTTTAAAAATTTTCTGAATTGTCTAGTCATGATGTCAAGTTCATCCTCATTAGACTCAGACTCATCAGAACTTGATGCTTCTTGATCTTTCTCTTTGTTGCTTGATGAAGCCTTAAGTGCTACTGGTTTAGCCTTAAGCATGTGTCTTCATTTTTTCTTCAGTTTATTTCATAAGTCATTAAAGATCCTATGAGTTCATACAAAGAGATTTTGGATAAATCCTTAGAATCTTCAATCACTGTAGCCTTTGTGTGCCAAACAGATGATAGAGAGCGCAATATTTTTCTTACCAGATCAGCATCAGTGTATTCCTTACCTAATGCCTACAGTCCATTGACAATTATCATAAACCTAGCAAACATTTCAGAAATCGATTCATCAGATTTCATCATAAACAATTCATATTCAGAAACAAGTATGTTTGCTTTGATTTCCCTAACTTGAGATGTTCTCTCATACATTAATTCAAGTTTATCCCACATTTCTTTAGCAGATTTACACATGGATATTCTTGAATATTCTTTAGGGTGGACTGCACACTGAAGCATGTTCATGGCACTGTAATTAAGAGTAGCTTTCCTAATCTGCTCTCTAGTCCAATTTTCCTCATCTCCCTGATTTTCATAAGGACCACTTCAACTATCCTCCAGATTTCATAGTTTTGGGCCCTAAGAAAAACTTGCAAGCGATTTTTCCAATAAGAGTAATCAGACCCATTGAAAAAAGGTGTCTATTAATGGAATGGCCCTCAGCTACAAATCTTGAAAATCCATCAATCACAATGAGAGACAATGAAAGAGCAAGCAAACAATCAAGCAATTAATACAGAGATCAACAGAAGCAATCAAATCAGATCAGAGATAGACATTAACCCGCTGATACCAATTGTTAGGATCAAATGGGTGGATGGATCAGATCTAGAAGAGGGGGTTGAATAGATCTAAACCCAATTAACGCGGAAGCTTAAGCAATTAAAAATTACTTCGAATCAGAGATCAATTCACCCAAACAATTTACTGATCTGAAGGGTGATTAGTGTGTGTGAGCAAATCAATTAGTAGTATGAGCGAAATCCCTATGCATGCATCTAGCGAGATACAAAGGCAAACCACAATTCAAACCATTGCACAGAGGATTTTAAGTGGTTCGGAAATCACCTCCAGTGACTCCTACGTCACACCCTCACACAGTGAGGCCACACTACTCAAAACCTTGAGTACAACTCACACCGGAGCACGACGACTCCAAACACCCTTGAGCACGACGACTCAAGAAATACCTGGAGCACGACGACTCCAAACTGAGCACGACGGCTCAAAACAATAACAACCGGAGTACGGCGACTCCAAATTGAGCACGACGGCTCAAACCACACAGTGAGTGCGATGACTCACAAACCAGAGCTCGACGGCTCACAATACAAAAGCTAGATCAAACACAAAAGAGATCAGATCCTCTAGCAATGATCTGATTCAAGACAGTTTCGTACATAGAAATTTGTACAGAACATCATGCACAAATCTCATTGACAAAATAAGGAAGAACAAACTCAGAGATAAGGCAAATAGATGTAGAAAGAGTGTTCTTCGATGAAGAGGCCTTACAGATGCTTCAATTGAGGAGCCTTGATGGAAATCGAGGATTCTCCTCAATTGGCGATGCTCTACTTTGATGGCATCTGAAATGCCAGAAATCCTTTTCTCCTGAGCCTCTTCAGTTGGATCTGCTCCCTTGCCTTGCACAGCAACTTCTCTCCAGGGATTCCCCTTGATTCCCTTGTCCTTCCTCTTGAAAGGATGGCTTGCAGCTTCTAGAGATGGAGACAGATCTGGAAAACCCCCATTGGCCACCAAAAGGCTTCTTCTGGAAGTGTATGGGCTCTCTTGCCTTTAGGGTACAAGGAACATGGGTATTTATAGCCCCATATGTCCATAAAGTGCTTTGGGGTGCATGGGCACGGAAACGTAGGTCAAATCCCCTAAATCCCAAGCAGCCACGTGTACAGAGAAATTCACATTTTTATTTTCAGCGGGAGTGTGTCGACCTGCCCTGATCTAGTGTCGACCTGCTGTCCCAGTCAGGCAAACTGATCTGCTGAAAACTGGGTCTAGTGTCGACCTGCTCTGATCTAGTGTCGACCTGACTTGATCTAGTGTCGACCTGCTTTGATCTAATGTCTACCTGAATTGATCTAGTGTCGACCTGTTGTCCCAGTCAGACAAACTGGTCTGCTGGAAACTGGGTCTAGTGTCGACCTGCCCTGATCTAGTGTCGACACTACCAAGACAAAAATGTGTGAACCTGAAAATTTAACACATAAGCCATTAGTACAAGATATTATCATTAAAATATGAGATATTAAACATCAAAAACATGTTGTTTAAGCATTATTGTGATATATATAAAATGTATAACATGTTCAACATATCATCATCAAAATCACAATATGTCATCATCAAAATCACAATATGTCATCATTAAAATCACAATATGCCATCATTAAACTCACAATATCTCATCATTAAAATCACAATATCTCATCATTAAAATCACAATATGTCATCATCAAAATCAAAGTATGAGTGATGTTCATTGGTCATCATTAAAATACAACTTTAGGAAATTCCAAAACACACTCAACCCAACATATATCTACCTATTCTTCGCTACTTCCAACATGAAGCAGATTTCATTCCCTTCTGAACTAGAAGATTCTTCATTGCTGTCTGAGCTTTGATCATCATCGGACCATGTAGCCACCATGGCCTTGTTCTTCTTTTTGTGGAACTCCTTCTTGTGGTTTATGTGCTTTTCCTTCTTACCTTCTGGACAATCAGCCTTCAAATGTCCAGATTTGTTACACCTATAACCCACAAAAATTTCATCAGTTTTCTTATGATCAACATGGGAGAAATGTTTTCTTTTTACTAGACATGGCATTTTGCTTATTACCAAAATTCTTCTTGTTTGATTTCAGAAATGCCTTAAATTGTCTAGTGATGAAAGCAAGATTACCATTATCAGATTCAGATTTCTCAGACTATGAAATTTCTTTAGATTTTCCTTCATTACTTGATAAAGCTTTAAGAGCAAGGTTTTTGTTTAGCATGTGTTCTTCTGATCTCTTAAGGTTAACTCATATGTCATTAATGATCCAATGAGTTCATCCACATGTGATTTTGGATAAATCCTTTGAATCTTCAATGACAGTTGCTTTAGTGTGCCATACAGGAGATAATGAGCGCAAGATTTTTCTTACAAGTCTTCATTTGAATATTCCTTACCCAAGGCTCGAAGTCCATTTATAATAACCATGAAACTAGGAAACATCTCAGATATAGTTTCATTAGATTCATGATAAACAACTCATAATCAGAAACTAACATGTTAGCCTTAGTCTGCTGACCTGAGATGTGCCTCATAAAGCAATTCTAATTTATTCCACATCTCCTTGGTAGACTTACACATGGAGATTCTGGAATATTCCCTTGGATGAATGGCACATTGCAGCATGTTCATGGCGCTGTAGTTCAGGGTAGCCTTTCTGATCTGCTCCCTTGTCATGTCACTTCATCTCCAGTGATTGCTACTGGTCCTGTCTCAACAATTCTCAGACTTCATAATTCTGCGCTCGAAGAAAGACCATCATCCTATTCTTCCAGTAAGGATAGTCAGTACATCAAAAAATGGAGGCCTGTTAATTGAATGACCTTCAGCAACAAAACTCTAGAGTCCATGATAAAGACAATCAAACAAAAAACACACAGCATTGAGCAAGTAATTAAGAGTAGTGATTAAATCTGAAATACAGAAAATTCACCAAAGCACCTCAGAGTATAGAATTGACTATGACCCGCTCTGATACCAGTTGTTGGGGATCGGATAGGTGACTTAATCAGATGAACCAAGAATGTGTGGGAATCACAGTGGAATTATAATGAGTGAAACAACACAATGATCAGATCCAAGTGTGCTGTGTGAGTATAGTGAATAAGAACAGCAAACCACACATCAAACCACAGAGCACAGAAGATTTTTAAGGTGGTTCGGAGAACACAACTTGTGTCTCCTACGTCCACCTCTCACAACGGAGGACACTAGCACAAGTGCAGTACAAACTGGAGCACGACAACTCTGACCTCTTTGAGTGCAACGACTCAAAGAAACCCAGGAGATAGGCACGACAACCTACTCCACAGACCACTGTGAATCAGCAAATTCACAAGCTCTTGAGCACTACGGCTCAAGCACCAGAGCACAACGCTCAAACCCAGAGCACTATGGCTCCAAACCTGAGTACAAGGTCCTCAAAACCTCTGGATCACAATAGATCCAAGTTCTGCTAGAACAAGCACACTTAGAGAATAGATCCTCTAGCACAATCTATCTCAGTACAAGAGAAATGGTAGAGACAAATAGAATTGGGAGATTGTGTGTAGAACACATACACAGATTCCAGTGAAATTGACACTCTAACCAAGTACAGACTCAGATGGATCTCCTTCTGGACCAGCACTGCTACAATCACGAGCTCCTCCTCTTCTTCTCCTTCTTCTTCTTCTTCTTCTTCTCCTTCTTCTTCCCTTGGCGGCGCTGCTCTGCTCCTCTGGATGCATATCCCTTTTTCTCGCTCTTCTTGCCTTCTTCCAGAATGCTCTAAGCTTTCTTTCGTGAGATGCATGTGGAGTATGAGGATCATGGGTATAAATAGTCCCATGCGTCCATGTGAACACTTGGAGTGAGTGGGCACAGAAATCTAGGTCAAAACCCTTGATTCCCAAGTAGCCACGTGTCCAGAAAAATTCCCATTTTTGGGCTTTAGTCGAAGTGTGTCGACACCACAGGGCACTATGTCGACACCACATTCATTGTCTTCAAACTGGGCTTCTGGGACAGTGATCTAGTGTCGACACCACAGGGGTCGACACAGTCTGCCTGTGGTGTCGACACCACTGGCTACTGCATCAGAACAGGCTTCTGGGACAGTGAACTAGTGTCGACACACAGGTGAACTATGTCGACACCACTGTGACAAAAATGTGTGAACTTGGAAATATAAAGTGTAAACCATTAATACAAGATATTATCATTAAAATGTGAGATATTAAACATCAAAAACATGTTCTTTAAGCATTGTTGTGATGTGAATAAAATGTATAACATGTTCATTATGTCATCATCAAAATCAAGCTATGAGTGATGTTCATTGGTCATCATTAAAATACAACTTTAGGAAATTCCAAAACACACTCAACCCAACACTTAGCCCACTGATCTTCATATTTAGCCTTAGTCGTGGAGAAGATTTTTGACTGCTCAGCTTTAGAAAGAGAAGAGAGAGGGAGAACAACATTTAGGTGGTCGGTTAGATTAAGGTGAGGAAGGCCAAAAAGATGGCAATGTGCATTTCTGGAGGAATTCACAATAGATAGACCTTCTTCGATTTTCAACAGTGAGAGAAACAAAGAGGTGGGAAATGAGGCTCAGAGGAAATAGCAAGATTGGAAGAGATTTTCCTCATTTTAGGAACAGGGCTGGAAGAGCCTATCCTATGAATGTGAGTGCCAATAGACAAGACTGAGCGGAGTATTACTACTTCAAACTCATCTTTGATGTCTTGGATTTCATGACCTTTAAGTTAGGCACCCTCAGGAATGATGGTAACAAAGGAGGGAGGAGGAGTAGGATGAAGAAAAGAATAAGATGTAGAGGGAGGTGGAGCAGATGGTCTAGCTGATGAGGGACCATAAGATGAGGCTCCAGCTGAAGATGATGCTGGAGGAACCTTAGAAATTGGAGGAGGAATAGATGAGGAGGAGGTAGGAGAAGATAAGGACGTGGTAGGAAATGGAGTGGGTGATGAGACATGCTTTGGAAGGGGTTGTTTGAAGGTGGCAGGGGCTGGAGGAGCAGTGGAGGAGGATGGTGGAGAAGGAGGGGCTGGAGTCTGAAGAGGAGAAGAAGGGGGCTCTGGGGCTACAGCCTGATCTTCAATTCTTGCAGGCACAACTTCAGATTCCACTGGCCTGATGACCCCGACTCATCCATGACTGGCCCTGGTGGCCTGATGCTGCCTGACCTTGCTCAAAGTGCCCTGATTCTTCACCAATCTTTGGCCCTGATGGCCTTGAATCCTCAACAATAACTGGCCCTGATGGCCGGACTACCTCTTCTGGTTGCCTTGGCTTGAATGGCTCTGAGCTGCTTACTGGTACTGCAGGAGTGGGAGCAGGAGGGGCAGGAGTAGATAATTGCGCCCTCATCAAGTCAGAAAGAGTGGATACTGACTCCTTGATGCTTCCCAGCTCATTTTTCATCCACCTTAGAGCATTCCTGACCATTCCCATTTCCTTAGCTCTAGTGCTCTGACTTATAAATATTGAAGCAATATTGGACTGAACAGAGCAAAGGATCTGACCTTGTGCATCCAACCTCTCAATTACTGGCTTTAAGTGCACATGGACTTTCTTCTTCTTTGATCTTAGGTGTGCCTTACTTGTAAGGAGAGGAATTTCAGTGGCCACACCCTTGCTTTTGACACTAGTTCCAATAACTGGCTCCACATGATCAACATCTTCATCTGAGGGGCTCTCCAAAACCCCTTCTTGGAACTGATCAGCATAGGGGCTAACAGTGTGCTCCCCCTGAATCTCTGCTTCCTTCTCAGCTACATGCTCCCCATGAATAAGAGCATCCTCCATCTAAACAACACTGTGGCCTAGTGCCACAACTTTTGGAACACTTCCTTCTTGCTCAACATCCATGACACTTTCTTATGCAGGAATTTGATGGAGTTCTTCATGAGATTTTCCTGCTCCCCCTGACTATTAGCGACAGTCTCCAGAATATCTTCAATTACTTGTGCAACCACTGTCGAAGGGGACTCAACCTCTGAGGATTGCCCAATGGGCTCAATGTGCTCAGGAGGTATCTCATCAATTCTTCCTGAACTTACCAAAGGAATTTCAACTCTGACCTCTGCTACTGCTTCTGCGACTATTGGGACTTAGGATCTAACCTCTTCCACTTGGACTTCTGGAATTACTACTGCTACCTCTTCCTGATCTGCTGGAACTGCTGGAACTTTAGGAGCTTCTGCCACAGGAGCCTCGAGTCCTACAACTACTTCTTCTTCTGGAATTTAGGGAATTTCTTGAGCTTCCCCAATAATAGCTTCTCCTTCTGCCACTGAGTCTTGGTCCACACTCCAACAATTTGGGAAAACCCACCTTTCTTCAGATTTCTGGACCTGATAGCTTGGCCCATCTTCTCAGATACTTCTCCAGTCAAGCTGATGTAATAGTGCTGGAAAATCTTCGTCAGCAGATGAGCATATGGAAGGGAAATGTTGAGCTTATTCTTCTTGTTCAAAATCATAGCTGATGCAAACTTCATCCTTTCAATTATTACTTCTGCCATGTTAATATCTTGGTTCTAAATAGTCCAGAACATCATATCTGAGTCTGCCTTGGTGCAAGTGGAGAAGGTGGCACTCCTGGGCACAAGAATCTGACAAACTATGAAATGAAGAATTCGGTTGAAGGCATTCAACTGATTAATGTTGATCTTGCCGTCCTTCAGCTTGTATTATGTTCCGATAATCCCCAAACCCTTGGCATAAACATCCACACTGTTTACCCCGCTGTGTCCGATGGTAGAAACTCCAAACAGGGATTCTAAAAGATCATATGTAATATGAATCTGGGTTCCTTTGACTGTGGAGGTCAAGGACCCGTCTTCTTCGGATTTCAAACAGACATAAAAGGCCTTCACCAAATCAGGATAACTTGCCTCTGAAGTAGTTGCCAACTTTGACCACTTCATCCTCTGCATCGCTGCTACAACGTTGTGCATCCCATTCTTCTCCAAATCAACTATATCCACTACCTTGTTGCCACAGACTTTGGTCTTCACTGCTGCAAAACTCTCTTGCTGCTCTGCGGTGAGGAACGTAACGCCGTAGCCGCCTACAGTGTCGTAGACCCCAGAAACCGCCATGGAGTCGAACAAGGAGAGGTTCTGGAGGATCGTGGGAAGGAGTAGAACAAAAGCCCTCAAGAGATTTTGGCGCGAATAGAGGGATTCTTTCGAAATCACACAAAGAGGATGCCAGAGTCGATAGGGTTTATCGTTCCAGGAAAGTCAAAAGAGAAGGTGGAATCAGTATGGCATAGATTATAGGATTAAAAGTAGGACTTAAAGTTGCTTTTGAAAAGACATCGCAATAAATGCGAAAAACGACAAAAGGAGACGATTTTGCAAAGAATAAAATCTTATAAAATAACGAATCGTCAAAGCTAGTTAGGATGCAAGCAATTAAAGAATTTACTTAAATCCAGGGGAGAGAATAAGCATTATTCTAAAGATATTATTATTTCAATTATGTGCAGAGAAATCTATCACAAATTACGCATACCTAATTCTCTTCTAAGTGACGTAAATCTCTCTTCAGGTAGGCCTTTGTGAAGATGTCTGCTAACTGATTTAGAGTATCTATAAAAGAAATATTTATATTGTCATTTGCTACATGATCTCTAATAAAATGATATCTAACCTCTATATGATTGGTTCTGGAGTGCTGAACTGGATTCTTGGTGAGATTTATCGCACTTGTCTTGTCGCACAGAAAAGGAATGGTCTTGATGCGCAATCCATAATCCTCAAGTTGTTGTTTTATCCATAGGAGTTGTATGCAACAGCTTCCAGCAGTCACGTACTCAGCTTCAGCTGTTGATAGTGCTACTGATTTTTTTCTTTGATGAGGACCAGGAAATCAAGCATCCTGCAAGAAATTGACAACTACCACTGGCGCTTTTTCTATCTACCTTGCATTCAGCATAATCAGCATCAGAATATCCAATAAACTAGTTTCGCATGATTTTGGATACCATAAGCCTAGATCTTGAGTTCTAGCTAGATATCTAAAGATCCTTTAATAAGATATTAAATGAGATTCCTTAGGATCAGCCTGATACCTTGCACACATGTATACACTAAATAAAATATCAGGTCTACTAGTAGTTAAATAAAGCAATGATCCTATCATACCTCTATAAAGTTTTTGATCTACTTTCTTACCATCCTTGTCACTGTCTAACCTTGTAGATGTGCTCATTGGTGTTGACATTGGCTTTGCATTATCGAATCTAAATTTCTTTAATAATTCCTTGGTGTATTTTGCTTAGCAGATGTGTGTGCCTTCTTTGCCTTACTTGATTTGTAACCCAAGGAAATAATTTAGCTCCCCCATCATGCTCATTTCGAATTCTCCCTGCATAAGCTTTTCAAAGTACTTGCACAGAGATTCATCAGTAGATCCGAATATTATATCATCTACATAGATTTGCACAAGCAATATATTTCTGACTTTTGACTTAATAAATAAGGTGTTATCTACCTGTCCTCTGATAAAACCATGGTTTAATAAAAATGCACTAAGCCTTTCATACCATGCTCTAGGTGCTTGTTTTAAACCATATAGAGCTTTATGTAATTTAAAAACATGATTTGGAAAATCTACATCATCAAAACCAGGAGGTTGTTCTACATAGACTTCCTCCTTTATATATCCATTTAAAAAAGTAGATTTTACATCCATTTGAAAAAGCTTTAAATCTAATGCATATACATATGCATATGTCGAAGCACAGACAGCTACACTGTCTCTATGCTTGTCAGTCAACATTAGAAACCATGCAGTAAGAACGTACCCAAAATAGTAATGTCATTCTGCTATCCTGAAAAGTGTTTGTTATAGAAACATAGGAATAGAAGGCACCTAGATATGCATCGTGCAGAGGAGTGTACAATCTCATTAAATGCAAGGATATTAGTGATGCACGTGGGAAGACTTTGACTTTCACAATATTTGAAAATAAATTTGAATATCATATATGAAATCGATGTAATCCATGAAGTCGTTATGACAACAAAATAATTATGCAACTTATGAAATCGTTATTTATACAAATCGTTGTTCAAACATAATCAAATCGTTGTTTGAGCAAATCGTTGTTCAAACATAAAAAATCGTTGTTTGAGCAAATCGTTGTTCAACATAAACAAATCGTTGTTTGAGCAAATCATTGTACGAGAGTAACCAAATCGTTGTACAAGCAAATCGTTGTAGATATAAGCAAATCGTTATTTGAGCAAATCGTTCTACCGTAAAGGCAAATCGTTCTAGCTACCAAATCGTTGCCTTCACTTATCGAATCATTACAACAATCAAATCGTTGTTTCTCTTAAGAAATTGATGACCGAATCATTGTTTTTCTTATGAAATCTATGTGAAACCGAAATCGTTGTTTCACTTAACGAATCGTTGTGAGACCGAAATTGTTGTTTTACTTAACGAATCGTTGTGAGACCAAAATCGTTGTTTCACTTAACAAATCATTATGAAACCGAAATCGTTGTAGCGATAGAATCGTTCATACTTATAAAGAAACAGATACTTATGAAATCATTATGCTTATAAGGGAAATCGTTATGCGATACTTATAAAATCGTTATGCTTATAAGGGAAATCGTTATGGACTTAGAGAAAATACATGCTCTGAACTTTAAATGATACAGTGTAAGGATTACTTACAGATTAGGCTTGACTTATTCCTTGTGGATGAACTTCATGAAAGATTGTTAGAAAATAATTGTTAAGGTTTTGTTAATCAACAAAATTGTATATAATTAAATAAAATTATATGGGATGGACTGATCATCAATAACACCCTTGGTCGGCGAGACCCACAAGAACACAAGGCCACCCACGTTGAACTGCAACGGCCTCCTGCGAACATCTGCATAACTTTTTTGCCTGCTCTGTGCTACCTGAAGCCTCTGCCTGACTAATTTGACAGTGTCTGCACACTGTTGTACCATATCTGGTCCCACAAGCTGCCTCTCACCCACCTCGAACCAGTGAAGTGGTGTCTTGGACGGTCGACCATACAAAGCCTCGTATGGTGCCATTCCAATGCTCGAGTGAAAACTATTGTTGTATGAAAACTCTACCATCGGAAGGTGAGACTCACAAGTGCCATCCCAATCCAAGCAACAAGCTCTCAACATATCCTCCAAAGTCTGTATAGTCCTCTCTGATTGACCATCTGACTGTGGGTGATACGCTAACCTCAGCCTCAACTCTGTACCAAGAGCTCTCTGCAAACTGTGCCAAAACCCTGATGTGAACCTCGTATCTCTGTACAAAACAATAGAAACTTGGGTTCCGTGCAACAGAACAACTCGGTCTACATATACCCTGGCAAGCCTGTCCACTGACCAAGACATCGTGATTGGAAGGAACTGCGCTGACTTGGTCAACCGGTCCACGATCACCCAAACACCATCATGCCTCTGCGGAGTACGGGGCAAACCAACCACAATGTCCATGGTGATGTCGTCCCACTTCCACTCGGGAATGGGCAACGACTGCAGCTCACCACCCAGATGTTGATGCTCAGCCTTCACCTACTGACGGGTGAGGCAACGAGCGACAAACTCTGCCATGCCCCTCTTCATCCCTGGACACCAGAAGAACCTCTTCAGGTTATGATACATCTTGGTGGAGCCAGGATGAGCAGCATACCTCGATTGATGTGCCTCTGACAACAGCACCTGCCGCGCATCACAGAGAACGTACAATCTGCCTCTGGACCTGACCTCACTGTTCTCGTCCAGCACAACATCTGGCATCTACAAAATGTCTGCCAACTCTGAATTTGTCTGCTGTGCCTCCAGCACCTAACGGTACACTGACGGGCGAACTGACAAACTAGTCATCACTGCACAGTCTATGTATCTCGAAGGTCAAAAAACTCCGTGAGACAAGTCCTCAAACGACCTCCACTCTCTGACCATCAGCGAACTCAAGCGAACACGCTTGCTCAAAGCATCTGCCACGACATTAGCCCTTCCCGGGTGATAGGAGAGGGTAAGGTCGTAGTCCTTCAGGTACTCTATCCATCTGTGCTGCCTCAAGTTCAAATCCTTCTGAGTGAAGATGTACTGCAAACTCTGATGGTCGGTGAAGATCTCGAATGCCTCGTCGTACAAATAGTGCCTCCACAACTTCAGAGTGAACACCACTGCTGCCAACTCTAAGTTGTGGGTAGGGTAGTTCTCCTCATGCTTCTTCAACTGCCAAGAAGCATAGGCAACGACCCCTCCATGATGCATCAGTACTGCACCCAAACCTGACCTCGAAGAGTCCGTGTAGACCACAAAACCTCTGCTACCTGACGGCAAGACTAATACTAGTGCTGAATTCAACCTCCTCTTCAGCTCCTATAAACTCCTCTCGCAGTTCTCAGTCCAAACAAACTTGCCTCAAGTCTGGTCAATCTGGTCAACGGCTCTGCAATCCTGGAAAAATTCTGGATAAACCTCCTATAGTAACCTGCCAAACCCAGAAAATTGCGAACCTCTGACACTGAAGTGGGCTGCTCCTAGGACAACACTGCCACAACCTTGGCAGGGTCCACTGCCACACCAGAACCTGAGATCACGTGTCCAAGAAAGTGCACCTCCCTCAGCCAAAATTCGCACTTGTCGAACTTGGCATAAAGTTAGTGACTCCGCAACGTCTCCAACACGATCCTCAGATGCTCCTCGTGCTCCTCTTCAGAAGCCGAGTAGACCAAAATGTCATCTACAAAGATGACCACAAACCTGTCCAGGTACTCACTGAACACCCTGTGCATCAAATTCATGAAAGCTGCTGGCGCATTCGTGAGCCCAAACGGCATCATGACGAACTCAAAGTGACTGTAACTCAAATGGAAAGTTGTCATGCCAATATCTGACTCTCTGATCCTCAACTAGTAGTACCCTGATCTCAAGTCAATCTTCGAAAACACATTGGTTGACTGCAACTGATCAAACAGGTCATCGATTCTAGGCAACGAATACTTGTTCTTCACTGTAACCTGGTTCAACTGCCTATAATCGATGCACAATCTCAAGCTGCCATCCTTCTTCCTCACGAACAGCACTGGCGCTCCCCATGGCGAACGGCTCGGACGAATAAAACCCAAGTCAAGCAACTCCTACAACTGGTGCTTCAGCTCCTGCAACTCAGCCGGAGCCATCCGGTATGGTGCCTTGGACAAAGGCATCGTACTAGGCAAAAGCTTAATGGAGAACTCCACCTCCCGCTCAGGCGGTAACCCAGGTAGATCCTCCGGGAAAACATCAGGGAACTCACAAACAACGGACACATCAAAAATCGACGCCCCGCTAGCCTCCAAAGAACAAACAAAAGCAAGATATGCTACACAACCATCACAGATCAAACGACGAGCTCTACAAAAATAAATAAAAGGTCAACGGGTAGATCGGATACCTCGGAAGCAGAGAAAGGGCGCTCCAGGTATCTCAAACCGCACGGTCTTCCACTGACAATCCACCACAGCTGAGTGAGCCTCCAACCAGTCCATTCCAAGGATGACGTCAAAGTCACGAAGCTGCAATGCGTACAACCTGGCCAGAAACTGGTGTTCCTATACCTCAACTGTGACAACCTCAAGGTAACCGAAAGAGCACATATAATCACTAGACGAAAGATCGACCATCACGTCACACTGCCTCTCAGGTGTGTGACGAACAAGCGACTCATAAAACTCCTCGAAAGCAAAACAAAGAGAAGCACTGGGATCAACCAGAATACGAGCAGGCCTACCAAGGATAGGTAGGCAAAGTACCTATAACCAGGTTTGACGCCTTGGCCTCCTCCCTAGTGAGAGCCATCACACGACCATGACTACGCCCATGCTGTGATGCCTGCTGGGGCTACTGCTTCTGGCTGCTGGTGCTGCGGAAACTGCTGCTACTGCTGGTATAGCTGAAACTACTGATGTTGCTGAAACTGCTGAGGCTGCATATGGTACTACTCCTGCTGCTGCTGACGGGGTGCCTGCTGCTGAGGAGGGTACTGGTACTGCAGAAACTGCTAAGTGTACTGCACTGGCTACTGGACTTGGCCCATCGGGCAATCCCTCCTGTGGCCTGGTAATCCACAAGTGTAACAGGTCATCTCCTACCTACCCTGCTCAGCCCCCTGCTGGACCGACTGCTCTACAAACCTCGACTGACGCTTCTGTCGCTTGCCCCGACCACCCCCACGAGTGGTCATCTACTTGAACCTTGAGCGCAAACCAGAACAGCCCGAACTACCTAAGCCCGAAGAATAAGAAGTCGCACTACCACGACTACCTGCGGGGCGTTGGTACGGTGTGGTCTTGGAGGAAGCTCCTCCCTGTTGATGTTGCCTGCCAGGTCTCTCTCTCCAAGGCGGTGGCCTTAGCCACGGCCACTCCCAAAGTGGCACACATGTGAGCTGTCATGCTCCACCTCAAATCTGGCCTCAGTCCTGCAATGAACCTCTCTACACAAGCCTGCGCACTGTCGGCAACATGAGGAACATGCCTCAACAACCTGACAAACCTCTGGTGATACTGAGCAACTGTCAGATCACCCTGAACCAACTCATGAAACTGATCTCGCCTCTCACATTGAGCATAGTCAGGAAAATACTCACCGTGGAAGACCTCTAAAAACCGCTGCCAAGAAATCTGATCCAAGCGCTGCCCGGTGAAGTGTGTCTGCCTCGAACTCTCCACCACTCATGGGCTGCCCCCTTGAGCTAGTACGCTGGCAATCTGACCTGATCCTCGTCGGCGCACTCCATGGTCTCGAACGTACGCTCCAACTCGTGCGTCCAACTCTCAGCTCTGTCTGGGTCGTAGTCTCTGTAGATCATCAGTGATCGACGATACAAGAACCTCTCTAAGAGGGCAGTCCTATCCTCAGTGACACTCGTCCTCCTCCTACCGACCCGGGTACTCCCAGTACTCGATGCTTGCTGAACTACTAGCTGCTCTACCTGCGGATCTGCCTGCTACTCTGGTACTGCTGAGGGAGGTACTGGAGGCTGACCTCCTACTGCTGCCTGCCCAGGCTACCATGCTCCCTGGTACAGGGTCCTGAAAAATTGCTCGGCCAAGGGAAACCAATCCGCATACTACTAGGGCGGGGGCTGGTACCACGGCTGCTGCTGCCCACCCATTGCTGCTACTGCCGCTGCCTCCTGAGGTTTTACCACTGACTCCTCTACTGACACATCCTCCTGAACCTGATCCAGCGCTGGCATATCTGACTCACCCTGCTGCTTCATCATCTCTCTGATCTGCCTACGCCTGCGCGGAGCCATATCCTGCACGGCACATAACCAACAAGGTCAACGATACCAACTCGGGTGGCTAGCAGTGTACTTGTACTACTGTTGGGACTTTTTTTGCAGTTTAAATCCACTACAAGTCCTGTTAGACTTCTCGCAATGACACCAACTGTAACGACCCCGAGAACCTGACCCTCGGCCCAAGCTGAGGACCCAATTTTTTCGATTGCCGCCCACGGATCCGGAGACCCGGAAGGGGTATAACACAAAACTAACAAAATATGTAAAGGAAATAAACGTCAACTACTAAACTAGAAGCACAAACGCAGAAGCAAAAAGAAGAGCGAGACTGCTGCGTATCGCTCTAGGTACAGTCCCAGCACACACACGACTAGTACAAGTAAAAGGGGAAGGACAGAGCCCTTAGGGGCATACCCCGAGGGTGAAGTACAACAGAAGGGGGAAAACCCACTGCTAGCTACAGGGACGACGACTATTGCCCCGCCTACTTCGCCCAACGCGCGCCCTGCCGCTATTGAGAAGTCTCACCTGGAAAAGGAAGGGATGAGCTTCACAACAGAAGCTCAGTAGGGACTACCAATCTCCTACTGGCTCTAACAGCCAGAAAATAAAGTATGTAAACAATTAAATAACAACAGTTATATATTCTACTCTACACGGGAAAGTGTGAAAGCAAAGCTACTAACTAACAGTGGTACGGAAAGAGACAATGCGGTCAGAAACTCCATAGACCTGCACATTGTGACCACCACACGGCTGGCAACGCAGACAGAGAGAACCCTGCCTGGACAAGAGACACTAGCTACGGAAACCACTACCACTAGTCAACCGGTCAGGTGCGTCCATTGACATCTTATCCTCGACCCAGGTCCAAACCTCCACTCTCGTCAGAGTGGGGGCAGGAGCACAAAGTACACAATAGTAACCGCCATAGTCTGGCCGGACTACGGTCCCACGCCTGGCCTCTCTAAGTGGTTTCGGGGCCACAAAGAGCGAGGCAGTGAGAAAAAGGAAGGCTGGCCTGCACCGGGTAGAACTCCGGCCATCCTCGGTGTCCCATACCAACCAAGAGAGCTCTAAAAATGACTCGATGCCGATGTCCTAACTACCATGTTCCCCTCTACTCTAGAGTCCATGACTTGAGTACGCTTGTCGCCTCGAACGCTCCCTCTAAGGCCCAGGCAAACGGTAATAACATCTCTCATAGGACAGGCCCTCAGGTGCTGAGCACCACGCGAACGACTAGTGTAGGACCGTACTAGGAACTAGCACTGGTGCCACGGGTACAGGAAGAACTGGAAATGGTGAAGACTCCACAAGAAACGAAACTTCGTAAGACCTACCAGTCTCTGCTTCTGTCGCGACACTCAGGGTCGTCGAGACACAGTCACGACACCATGGTCAGTCGTGACCATGTTGCAACGCCTTAGGATGTTGTGACCATGTCTCGGCGGCCATGCCGGTCACGACTTGGTCGTGACCCCCAAGCCAGTCGTGACCTCAGTCGAGAGGGCTCCCGAGACAACCCTCCCATGGACCACCCCAAAACTGGTACAAACCACGTCAATAGGGGGAGGGGAGCATGGGAAACATTATGAAGGCTTCCAATCAAGCCAAGCCACCCTTAAACCGCAACAAACAAGCATTACAAGGAAATCTACACTCGAGGAAAACCTCACTCACCACGAGCATGGACCTCACTCACCCCACAACCCCAAAACCATGGAGAAACCAAGGATCTCAAGGGGAGGGGACATGCTAGGATGAGTGGGAGAAGAGGGTCCCTACCTTGAGGAGTAGAGCCGACCCGTTGGGGCCTTCATGTCGGAATGGCCACCTCCTCCTCGCTCCAAGCACCATGAACACATCGCCTACACGAACAGGTGTCACCTCCTCACCAAAACGCCCAAGGAACGCCGGAGAGACAAGAGGGCTTGGAGGGGAGAGTAAGAGGGAAGAAGAAGAAGAAGAAAGGGAAGGGGAAGGAGAAAGGGGGCGCCGGCCTCAGTTTTGAACCGATCGGCCCTGAGACACGACGGGTCGGGCCGGCGCGACAGCAAGCATGTCGCGACGCCCCTGGGTGTCACGACCATGTCGCTACAGCCAGCCCTGGCGTGACACTAAAAGGCGGTCAAACCTTGAAGACTGGGAAACCAGAACATGACGGCCTATCAGGTCACGTCAACGTTGTACGCACCTGACACCAGACAAGGCCCTTCTGACAGAAAGGACAACAGTCAAATCGTATAGAAAAGCAGTCACAACGCATTCAGACGTCGTGACAAGAACGCGACGCCCACCCCCGTCGCGACTAGAACGCGACGGCCAGGTGCGTCGCGACCAAGAGGAAAGGGCTAAGGGCCCCATGAGTGTCGGGTCTTACACTAACAAGATTCTCACAGCCTCTAGCCTAGCTACTGGTGCAAAGGATTCTTCAAAATCTATCCCAAATTCGTGATGGTACCCTTTTGCAACCAAACGGGCTTTATTCCTAACAACCTTTCCTTCTTCATTAAATTTGTTTCTAAAAACCCATCTAGTTCCAATTATGGAGTTTCCATTGGGCTTAGAAACTAGACTCCATTCATTGTTTCTTTCAAATTGATGTAATTCATCATACATGGCCTATATCCAAGATTCATCAGTTAAAGTTTCATTTAGGTTTTTAGGTTTCACTTAAGAAATGAATGTCATGTGATCGTGCTCAATTATATTCTTGAAGTATGATCTAGTGTGGACCTTATCATGAACATTACCTAGAACATTTTCAAGAGGATGATCTTTAGAATACCTGAGATTGATTCCTGTTAATATGCCAACTCTGTCTGTTGACATGGCCTGGTCTGGTGTCGACCTGTTGGTGTGGTGGGTCGACACATCTTCATTTTCAGGTGCATCTTCTGTTTCCAACAACTGATTTGATTCTTTCACTAAAATATCTTCATCATCTTCTTAGTTCCTACAAGAATTAGAGTCATCAGTATTTTCATAATATTCATAAAAAATGACATGTGGAGTTTCTTCCACAGTCCTTGATTCATTATTGAAGACTCTATATGACCTTGAATGTTCAGAATATCCTAGAAAGTACCTACTTCACTTTTCTTTTCAAATTTATCTAAATCTTGCTTATCATTGTTGTGAATGAAGACTTTACATCCAAAAGATCTAAAGTAAGCAATGTGAGGTTTTTTACCTTTAAGAAGCTCATAGGAAGTTTTCTTTAGGACTGGTCTTACCATAACTCTGTTAAGAATGCAACATGAAGTATTTACAGCTTCTGTCCAAAAACTTCTTGGAAGATGACTTTTAGTTAGCAAAGTGCGGGTCATTTCAACCAATGTCCTATTTTTCCTTTCAACTACACCATTCTGTTCAGGAGTTCTTGATGAAGCAAATTTGTGTTCAATTCCTTTGCTCCTACAAAAATCAAAAAATAATATGTTATCAAATTCTCCTCTATGGTCAGTGGGTATGGAGCAAATTTTATTTATGTTTCCCTACTCAACCTTATTGAAGAAATTCTAAAAGTTCTTAAAATTATCACTGTGGTGGATTTCCTGTTTGGGCTGGAGCCAAACGGGTCTCCACTACAGAAGAGGAAGGAGATGATCCTGGTGCGGACGAAGGTTCCTGCAGTCACCAGAAATGGTCAGGGGGCCCGTGAAGACCGGGGAAAACCTCCGATGCCTAAGTCAGTAAGAGGCTTGCAAGGCAGGGGGTTTGCGAGTGTAAGGGTGTGTTCGCGTGAGAGAGAACGTACCAGTGCATGGTCCTGTACTTGTACTTTTATAGGCGTTGGTGCCAAGGTGAACGTGCGTAACGTTGGTAGATCATGCCTGGAAAGGTGCCTTGATGGGCGCGCATAACGGGAGAGTTATGCGCTCAGATGCCCGTTGGGATATCAGGCAGTTCGTGCCTCTTGAAGATGGGGCGCGTGACCTGGGGTGGTTAAAACCGCGGCATAAGCCAGAAAACCTGTTCGGCACCCTCTGGACACACCTTCCGAGCAGGTGACCCACATGGGGGATCGAACGTGTGTTCGGTGATATCCAGGGTTGTTCCGCGCAGCAGGATTAACGTCTCTATTCGGAAGCATTCCTGAAGAGCTCGGCAATGCTTCGCTAGGGGTGACTGGCGCGTGGGTCCCCTTTTATCCGATCCGTACGGAGGCGTGGGACCGTGCGAGGAGGCTACGTCAAAAGGGAAGGTGCTGATGGGCCCTGATGGGTCATGATGGGCTTAGGTGGCAGAAAACAGCCACCACACTTTCCCCCCACGCCCTCAAGCGGCTCAGAAGCCGGAGTGCTTGAAGGCGGCGACCTGCTCGGGTGTCAACTCCGCCATAAATGCGGTATCGTCCTCGGAGATCCGAACAGACGTGCGGCGGCGTCGCTAAAGGAGGGTTCACCTCGACATGAATCTTTCATGATGACGACGTGGGTCATGTCAGATCTGGAACGTCACATGCCAGGTTCGAACGGTCACCCGCGGGTCATTCGAGAAGAGACTTGGAGTGGAGGGAAACGTCGTTTCCAGCCCCGCTTCGAATTTCGCGCCTCACCTTCCTTATAAGGAAGGGGAGGGGGTGAGAGCGGGGTCTTCACCTTCAAAACTTCCAGAGTCCGCTGCCTTTAGAGCCACTTGCCATCTCCCCTCTTGCGCTTTCCTCTGCTCCCGTACTTCTTCTTCTTCGCGCGTTGCGTTCCTTGCCTTCCAGTGATGGCCCAGAAGGGAAAGGATATCATTGAAGCCAGTGGGATGCCGCCGGTAGGGGCGAAAGCGGCGAGGTACCGGAGCTTCGAAGGTCTTCGAGAGCGCTTCCGGATAGGCGAGGAGTACGACATCGTCTTGATGCGTGAAGACGAGTCGTACCTAACCACGAGGCCGGGTGCTTTGTGCTTTCGCTGGATTTGCTAGAGGCGGGTCTCCGGCTGCCGATGCTAGAGATCGCGAAGGAGCTGCTCCAGAGCTGGAAGGTGGAGCCTATTCAGCTGACGCCAAACTCCTGGAGGACCATATTCGTCTTTTGCATTATATGCAAGAAAAGGAAGGTTGAAGCAACCGCAGAGATCTTCCAAATCATTTCAGCTTGGCTTGCCCCCGCAGTCCGGGATGGGGATCGTGTACGTGAAGCACCGTACGAACCGGATGCGGGTCAACTTCTCTCCCCGCCTGTCCAACAACAAGGGGTGGACAGGGCGTCTCTTCTTCGTGGGGCGGAGAAAGGGAGCGAACATCCCAGAGTGGGACTTCCCTGTGAGGGTGGTGGAGCCACTGAGGAAGGCAGACATGGCCCCTTTCTTGATTCAGGGGGCAGTCGCGGCCTCCCAATCGCTGAACACGGTCGGAGTCAACCACGCTGAGGGGTACCTGACCGAGTACAAGCTTGTGAAATACAAGCTTAGCCGCGCCTGGGGTAAGTCTTTTGCTGCTTGTTTCATTTTCCCACATGCATGGGTTCTGACCTTCTTCTGTTTCTTCTAGATGACGAAGAAGTAGCTGCTGGTCGGGGCCAGAAGGAAATGGCGAAATATGCCGAGACGATCCCCGTTAGCCTTTACTTAATAAGGCTAGGCGAGGATGTCTCTGCGAGGGGGCCCACGCAGAAGGCGAAGGCCATGGTGAGAAGAGGTGCCGTGAAAGAGGCACCTGAGACGGCGGCGATCGCAGAGGCGGCTTCTCTCCCCCAATCGAAGAGGAAGGAGAAGCGCAAGGCGGCCGGCGGGAGTCGCGTGCCGAAGATCGTACCTCCGAAGAGGAGGTGTCTGACGAGCGCCGAGCTCGTAAGAAGGAGAAGACGACGAAGACGATGCCGCGCGTTGTAGAGAGCGCCGGAGAAGTGGTGGAAGAAGAGGAGGATCTTGAGCCTCTACTGGCTCGAGGATCTCGCCAACGTACGAGGACGCCCGAGAGGGGGACGTCTGTAACTCAATTGTGGACCGTTCGGAGGCGGTGATGAAGATGTCCGCCGAGCTGGGTCTGATCATGGTCAGCGACGAGTCGGACCACTCTGGAGGGCGGGCGGAGTCGCCGGTGCACGAGACCCAAGAAGGTCTGCCCGTGAAGGCGTTGATCAAGAAAGCGCCGGGCAGGGTGGTGCGTCACACGAGGGCGCGCAGTTTAGTGCCGAGGACGGGGCGGTCGCTGCGGACTCGGGGAGAGGAGTGGGAGAAGTCAACACTCTCACTCCTGCGACGGCAGTAGAATCTGGTGCTGGTGAGGCAGTTCTTCCGAGGGGGGATGTTCCACAGGGAGGTGGAGAAATCCTGCCCCCCATGCCCCCTACCTTAGTGGTCACCGAAGGTTGCGTAGTCGGCGAGGATGCAGCCGAGGTGATTGTTGAGGATATTGTAGTCGGCGAGAGTGCAGCCGTCCTCAGGGAGGAAAGCACTCAAGTTCCTGGAGATGCCGAGGAGGGCCGCGCCACAACCTTTGCCGCATCCGCCACCGAAGACGGTGGGGAGGTGCGGCCGGCAACAAGGCAGGAGGCCACTGGGGCGGATCGAGCTTCGACTTCGACGAGCGCTGTTGTCATGACCTCCGGGTCGGGCCAGCCGAAGGACCTTGTAATTGACGTCGTCCCGGTCCTGTCTGCCACCGCTGCGGCTGAGGGCGAAAGCTCCGGGGACGACGATAGGCCTCTGACGGAAGTGCTGCACAGAAGACTCCCCGAGGTGCCCTCGGTGGCGACACTGGAGGCGACACTTCGTCGTATTGAAGAGTCGCCAAGGAAGCTGCCTCCTAGCCCCACCGCCTCTTACCTTGATCGACTAGCAAGGTGCCAGGACCTTACCCCAGAGAAGACTCCGGAGATGCCAACAGAAGGATACCATCCAGAAGGTCAGGAGGATGATGGCACGAGCGACGTTGACCTGGAGGCTCTTGTGGATGGGGTATCCACATCGTTGGGTGTTCTCAAGGCCCTGGCAGTTCGGGCCGGAAGCAGAAGTACCTTTATGAAGCGCAGACGGCCTTCTACGAGGACCTTACGGAGAGACATAAGGCTCGCGAGGCAAATTTGGAGGAGGAGGTGAAGAACCTCAAGACTGCCCTCTAAGCTTCAGAGCTGAATGTCGCCTTGGCCCGGGCCGAGAAGGACGCTCTTGCCAAGGTAGTCACGGATGCGGGGGCCCGTGCCATAGCAGATTACAAGGCCGGATCGGACTATCAGGAGATTTGGAGCAGTACGGGGCCCGCTGCTACAGAGTAGGCCTTAATGCTGGGAAGGACTTCGGGGAGCGGCTATCTTGGGTCGGACGTGCTCGGGAAGCTTTCGAGGCCGCTGTTCGGGAGTGCCGACGCCGTACTAATGATGCTCGCTTGGATGATGTGCTCTTCGCATAATTCCAATCTGGGCGGATGCCTTCTTTGGATGAAGGTGCTGGCCCTTCCGAACAGGCTCCTTAGTCTTCTCCGCTCCATGCCCTTCTTATATTTTCCTTTTGTAACCGTGGCAAAGGGCCTGTAAAAAGGATTAGTAAATAAAGATTCCATTTTCTATGCTCTGACTATGGCGTCTCTTTTTCTATCTCCTTCCTTTCGTCATCATTCCTGCTCGGATAGAAATCCACCAGTTTTATAAGCGTTGCATGTACAGCGCAGATCGTTGGGAACCGAAAAGGAGGTCCCGATCAGGGGTGTATGCTAAGCGCTTGTGTAACCATAGGAACAGGGAGAAGAGAAATAGGATGCTGAAAAAAGGCCTTTATAAATAATAAGCCTTAAGGTTGGATACATGCCATCCTAGGTATGGCTTCGCCACTAGGGGTAGTTAGCTTATATGAGCCTTTCCCGAGGACATGGGTGACCTGATAAGGTCCTTCCCATTTGATGGCAAGTTTGCCGACTGCTCTTCGGAGGTCCGAAGCCGAACAACGGCGCAAAACCAAATCTCCCTCGTTGAACCGCCTTTCCCGAACTCGCGCATTATAATACTGTGGAGCCGTTGTTGATAAGACACGAGCGCACCAAAGAACGTTAGGGAGCTCGTCAATCCATGATCCACCTGCAGCCTCCACTCTTGTGCGGATCCTGCAGCAGTGTTCGGTTGGCGTTTTCTACCAAACCGTTGGCCTGGGGATGCGCCACGGAATGAAGTGGTTGTAGATTCTGAGCTCGACACATTTCTGTTTGAAGAAGGTGCTGTTGAATTGCTTCCCATTGTCGGAGGTGATCACTCTTGGAACGCCAAACCTGCAGAGGAGGTTCTTCCAGACGAACTTCCACGTGGCTTGTTCGGTGATCGTGGCAACAGGTTCGGCTCGATCCACTTGGTGAAGTAATCGATGGCCACAAACAGAAACTCTTCTTCCGCCCTTGGCCTCTGGAAGGGACCCAAGATATCAATGCCCCATCTGGCGAAAGGGCGCGGCTCGAACAGGCTATGAAGCTGTTCGGCAGGCTGCTTGATGAGCTCTCCGAACTTTTGGCATTCTGGACATTTCCTGACGAAGGCCATGCAATCCTTCTGAAGAGAAGGCCACCAGAACCCTGCTCGGATAATGTGTGTGCTAGCGTTCTGCCCCCCAAGTGGCTTCCGCATAGCCCCTCGTGGACTTCTTCTGTGGCAGCAAGGGCCTCCTCAGGGTTGAGGCAATGCAGAAGAGGTCTTGAAAGGGACCGTCGGTACAGCTTACCTTCTACGAGGGTGAAATGCTGAGAACGCATCCTGATTCTCCGAGCTTCGCCCTGTTCGGGCGGAAGCTCACCCCGGAGTAAGTACGCCAAGTGAGGGTCCACCCAACTCAGAGTTGGTGGGTCCGTTTCTATGTTGCAACATCTACCTCCGTGCTCGGTAAGGCGAGCTCTTCAATAAACACGGAGCGGGAAGGGGGGATGTCACCTGAGGATGCCAACTTGGCAAGTGCATCAGCTCGCACATTCTGCTCCCGTGGGACGTGTATAACTTCGAAGTATAGGAGACCCTCTGCTTGGCTCTTGACCTGTTGAAGGTACTGAGCCATGCGGGGTCCCTTGCTCCGAACTGCCCGCTCACTTGGCTGGCAACTAGTTGGGAGTCACTGAAGACTCTAAGCCGAATGGCTCCAAGGTGCCTAGCCATGCGGATACCGGACAGCAAAGCTTCGTACTCGACTACGTTGTTGGAGCTAGAAAGCGGAAACGGAGGGCGTATTGAAACTCTAACCCCTCCGGGGAGGTGAGGACCAAGCCAGCTCCACTCCCTGTAACACAAGAGGATCCGTCGACGTAGAGTTCCCATGGAGGTTCGTCCACCAACGGTGGGTCCAGCTCGGTAGGGAGAGTACATTCCGCAACGAAGTCTGCCAATGCTTGCGCTTTGATTGTTGTCCTAGGGCGAAAGCTGATGTCGAACTCACCAAGCTCTATCGCCCACTTAACAAGCCTGTCGGAAGCCTCCGGCCGCTGAAGGATGGATTTCAACGGCTGATCGGTTAAAACCGTGACAGAATGGGCCTGAAAATAGGGCCTAAGCATCGGGCGGCCGTGACGAGAGCAAGGGCGAGTTTTTCTGCTCGAGGGTACCTCCTTTCAGCTTCTTGTAGGACCCTGCTGATGTAATACACCGGATGCTGCGCCGCTCCTTCTTCTCTGATCAAGACTGCGCTGATGGAGTGTTTGGTAACCGAGAGATACACGAACAGAGGCTCCCCGAGCACAGGCTTTGAGAGAACAGGAGGGGCTGCCAAATACGCCTTCAGCTCGGTGAAGGCGGCCTCACATTCCTCAGTCCACCGTACTTGCCCCCCTTGCTTCGAGGTGCTTTTAGGGCCTCGGAGCAACTTGAAGAAGTTAAAACTTCTTTCTGCTGCTCGGGACATGAACCGGTTCAGTGCCGCGAGACGCCACGTCAGACGTTGGACGTCGCGCACTGTCTTTGGACTGCTCATCTCAAGCACGGCTTGGATTTTCTCCGGGTTTGCCTCTATTCCTCTGTTTGACACAAGGAACCCGAGGATTTACCCGACCGAACACCAAACGCATACTTGGCTGGGTTGAGTTTCATATTGTACTTTCGTAGAGTTGCGAAAGTTTCCTGGAGGTCGAAAATGTGGTCAGTGCTCGGAAGCGTCTTGACCAACATGTCATCAACATAGACCTCCATGTTGCGCCTGATCTGCTGCTCGAACATCTTGTTGACCAGCCGCTGGTAAGTTGCGCCCACGTTCTTTAGGCCAAAAGGCATTCTAGTAAAACAATAAGCCTAGGTCTGTGACGAATGTCGTGGCGTCTTGATCCGAGGGATGCATACTGATCTGGTGGTAACCAGAGTAGGCGTCCAAAAAGCTGAGAAGCTCGTGACCGGAAGTAGCATCCACCAGCTGATCAATGCGTGGCAGAGAGAAGTTGTCCTTGGGCGTTGCTTTATTGAGATCCTTGTAGTCAACGCACACACGCCATTTACCGTTGGCCTTGCGTACGAGGACACATTGGAGATCCACCTTGGGTATTGGGCTTCTCGGAGGAGCCCAACAGTTCGGCTTTTGACAACGTGATCTTGGATCACGGTCTGCCGTTCTCGGTTCACAGGTCGCCTCCTCTGTTGAACCGGTGAATCCAGGGATCTAGACAGAGGCGATGCACCATTACCTCCGGGGGAATGCCCGGAAGATCATCATCAGACCAGGCGAACACGTCCAAATTGGCCAGCAGGAAGGCTGTGTAGCACTGCTGCTCGGCCTCTGTCAATAAGGCGCCAATGTAAGACGTGTTCGGGTCATCGTCTACCTGGACGGGGAGTAAATCTTCAGCAGGCGTTCCTCGGCTGGTGGAAGGCTGATCGGACGTTGGAGGGGCTGGATCTGCGAGTGGTTGCTTGTCCCTTAAGGAGAGGACATAGCAACGGCGAGACTCACGCTGACACCCGAGCACTTCGCCACTCCGCTCGGGGTAGGGAACTTCATCTTCTGATGGAGTGACGAAGGTACTGCTTTGATGCGCCCGATCAGACCTCTACCGAGGATGGCATTGTATCCAGGCATGTTGTGATGACCAAGAAGTCAACAATCTTGGTCACGACCCATGGAGCCGTCCCTAAGGTGATCGGGAGGCGAACTCTTCCCATGGGCTGGACCGAAACTCCCGAAAAGCCGAACAGAGGCGAGTTTACGGGAGCGAGTTGGTCAGTTTTCAGGCCCATGAGGACAAAACAATCGTAAGCCAAGACATCAGGGGCACTTCCATTATCCCCAGAATCTGGCGCACATTACAATGATTGATGGTGGCCGAAATGACTAGCGCATCAGCGTGTGGGGTCGTAACCCCTACAAGGTTTTCGTCCGAGAAGGTTATGGCCTCTTCGGGCGGTGCGCGTGCAGGACTGGTGGGATATGGGGCCGGCCGAGGTGCCAAGGGCCTATCTACGACATGCACTCGCCTTGCGTAATCGCGTCGGCTTCGAGTGCTTTCTCCGCCTGCGCCGAAGCCTCCCGCGATCACGTTGATCTCCTGCCCCTTGGCTCATTGTTGATCGGCTGCTCGGAGTACGCTCTCGGCGTCTGGGGCGCTCTTCATTCCGGCACGAACCGTCCAAGGTAGCCGCGCTTGATAAGGTCTTCGATTTCGTCCTTAAGCTGGTGGCACTCGGAGGTGTCGTGGCCGTGGTCGCGATGAAAGCGACAGTACTTGTTCTGATCACGCTTCCGGGGGTCGGAGCGCATCCTCTGTGGCCACCGAACAAATGCTTCTGTAAGGCCCTCGAATTTTACTGCATTATTGCATGTAAATAATTTGTGTCGTATATGTACATATGTATGCATCTACGTATGTACTAGTGGTATACTTATGTGTGTATGTGTATAGCTTAGGTATAAATAATGTATGTGTATGCTTGATAGTGGTGTGTACATGATAACGTATACATATAGCATGTATATAGGTGTAAAGGTGCATGGTTTCTGCATGTTTTAGAGTTCTGGCCGAAGGCCAGATTGGCGTCAATATCATGACGTCTACGAGGTGTCAGCGTCACCCATGGACGTCAACACTAATCCCAGCGTCTAACGATGTGGACGCCAACTTCTCTGACCTGCATGCATTGCAGAGCCAGAATTCCGGAAACAAGGCAACTCACCCATTGGGGAGCTGTCTCCCAACGGTCTGAGAGCCATCATGTCACCCCTGTGCGTGGAGAGAAACCTCTCCCATTATCTAAACCCGAATTTGCTTCCCCAACCCTTCTCCTTGCCTTTCTACAAGAGAGAAAGAAGAGAAGAAACCCTACTTCTGACTGAGGAAAACCCCCACCTTTGCAAACCTAAAACTGAAGATCTAAAGCCTGTTCCGGGTTTCTGCTGCAACAAGGAGCTTGCTGGATCATCGAGGAAGGCTTCCCCACCACTGCTGCAGCACCTGCTTCGACCTAGAACCCGGAGGAGAGCTCTTTTGGAGGCTTCTTGGGACTGCCCAAGGAGAGCTTCTCTGACCCTTTTAGATCCCTTGGAGTTTTTCTAAAGGCAAGTACCCTACTCATAACGTCCTTGTATGTGTCTAGGATGGTTTTACATTTTTTATGAATTTTCCCTCGAGTCCTAGACCCCCAGATTCACCCCATCTTTGGAGCTCGAGTCTGTGTTCTGCACAGACCTGACATTGACGGCCATGTCCCTGGTCACTAAGATTTTGCTTAGCGTCCATCAACCATGACGTTTACCTTGAATTAGCGGCCAGAGACCGCCGCCAAGTTCATCTGAGCAGAACAGCAAGCTGTTCTGCCCTTCTATACGATTATTTTCGATATGTTTCGCGGAGGATATACTGTAAACCATTTATATGCTATGTATATTGTTGATGTGATGGACGTGGTGTGTGGATGGATTATCATGAATGATAGGACTTAAGTATTTCATGAAGATACATGTGTGATGAGTTTTAATCCACTTAAACCATGTTTGCATGATTTAGGACAAGTCTAAATGCCCTAATTTGTGAGGATTATGCATGTGAGGTTCAGTCCCTGTTTTAAATTTCTGAGACTATTCCCATGCTTGTGTAAATATTGTAAAATTGTTTAGGAAAAATAGAGATCATGCTAGGACATGATAATCTTCCATAAATTCATGAATTGTCCAATAAATTCGGGAATAAATTCTGTGGTTTCATGCCTGTTAGGGTTCAGACATTGAGTGGTTAAAATTGTGCTTATGTTTAACTCCATGTTAAATCAAATTGCGGATAGCATGTGAAATAAATGTTAGATTTTCTGTAATTCCGTTTTAGCTCATAAAAATCTAAAAATTTGCATGTGGGATCCTAAACCCGAAAATAGCTTGTGGTTAAAATTTTAGGTCATTTGGACCAGTAGATGATACAATATGAAATTCCCATGTGAAATTGTGAACTGATGCTTGTCGTTGTAAAATGATTTGTTTTTGTGAATAGCCACCTGATTAGCACGAATTTCTGAGTGCTAAGATTCTGTAATTGTAGTGTCATGTTAGAAAAACAGAGAAATGTGCATGTGAGTGAGAAAGTGAATGAAATGAGAATGATATGTGTAAACTTATGTGTTAAAAACGGTAAAACGTGTAAAGTGTAAATTGTGCCAAGTGTGACATTGCTTCCACAGAGGGCAGTGGAACCGTATCAGAGAAAAGTCCCCCTGAGAATGTTCAATGTGTAAGTGACCCTAAGGGCATTAGGGGGAAATCTGGAGGTGGACAAGTACCACTATTTAGGTTGGAGACTTGTTCTCCCGGTCTACGCAGTCCAAGAGTCGCCATTGTGTTGCCTAGATGGCGTCTATGTGATGTGATGTGTTGTGTCCTTCTTTGGTGGTTTGGACTATGTGTCACGGCACTAAATGTGAAAGTGTAAATGTGAATGTGAAATGTGCACGTGTTCATGTGTTAATGTGAAGTGAACAATGTGTAATGTGTATGTGTAAAGTGCAATTTATGTGAATTGGAAATGGTGTAAAGAAATGTGAGACCAAAATGTGAGGATATGATATTGTAATCCATGTTGTGACAAATCTGAAACCATGTTAAATCAGTAGCTTCATTATGTTAGGATGTTTATGTGTGTAAAATGCCTAGAATCCATGCTAGGGACAATTAACATGTGCACAAAATTCCATGTTTGGTTGTTCACATGTTGTATTTTAAATAATGTTGTAGCTCTCATGTGTAGGGTTATGGTTGCTAAATCATGTGAAAAACCAGCAAGTTAAAGTGTGTAAAATGTTCGTGTACATGCACAAGAGTGTGTAGATTCCTTGCTAGGTGTGTTTCGTTTCATGTACGTAGTATAATCGTGCTAAGTGCTTTCATGTTTTAGTTAAAATGCAAAGTAGAATTTCATGAGTAGGATGATTAGAGAACATGTGTTAGGAATTTATCTTGATAAGGAAATCTAAAAGCATGCATCATGTGTTTACTTATAGAACTATCATGATTGGTTATTCATTGCAAACGTTAAGCATGATACATGTTGAGTTTTTTTTGAAATGGTGTGTGTAGAGCCTACTATGACATGTACGTGTATGGTATGAGTGGTGTTACTTGCTGAGTCTTTAGACTCACTACTTGCTTCGGCGTACAGGTGTAGTTGGTGGCGTGGCACCGTTGGAGAAGACGGTGGAGACGGACTCCGAGCGCGGAGATTAGTCTTTGGAGTACTTGTGACTTTTGTATTTCATAGTATGTAAATTGAACGATGTATTAGCATTATCATGGAAAGGGAATGTATAAGTGTGGACATCTATGTATTAATTTTTCAGCATTTAAATTATGTGAACTTTTATGTTCTTTAATGTTATTGCATTTCATGTATGTTAAATGTGGATGATGAATGAATGAAGACAGTAGTTCTTTTTACTTCCGCTACTCTGTTCTTATATTCACGTGTATCTCAGCTGAATGTATTGTTGGGTAAATGTCCCACTGTGATGACGCTCGCTATACCGACGTGGGTTGGTATAACCGTACCGGTATAATGAGGGCCGTCACAGAGATTGGTATCAGAGCCCACCGGTTGAGATTGCACATGAATATACATAAGTCATCATCTTCATTGCATGCTAAGTATGTCCACATGTGTAGAAAACACTAATAAGAAGTGAAAAATAGATAAGAAAATGGTTAGAAAACTTAGTAACCTAGCTCTAATGCTGGCTGAAATTATTACAGCCATGGCTTCGAGAGGTAGGCGTGGCGGAGCGTCGGCCCGTGAGGACGAGCCGAGACGTGACGAGCGGGCGGAGCAGCAGGCCCCGGCACCGCAAGGACCTGTACTTCCCCCACCGCCGCCTGTGGATTATGGAGTGTTCATGCAAGGTCTGGTGCAGGCCATGCAAACCCAGGCACATACCCAGGTAGCACTCCAGGCATAGTTGGAGGCTCAGCAGGCTCAAGTACCAGCTCAGGACCATGGTGGGCCTTCTACCATGGAGAGATTCAAGAGGATGTGTCCAAGACGGCGTTCAGAACCCGTTATGGACATTATGAGTTTTTGGTCCTTCCTTTCGGATTGACCAATGCCCTTGCAGCGTTCATGGATCTCATGAACCGGGTGTTTAGGCCTTATTTAGATAGCTTTGTCATAGTGTTTATTGACGATGTGTTGGTCTACTCTCCGGATGAGGCACGCACCGTCACATCTGAGGTTAGTGTTAGAGGTTCTTCGTGAGCACAAGCTATATGCAAAATTCAGCAAGTGCGATTTTTGGTTGCGCGAGGTTCATTTTCTCGGCATGTTATCTCCGGCGCTGGTGTTGCAGTTGATCCAGCGAAGGTCCAGGCAGTTATGGATTGGGAGGTTCCCAAGACCCCTTCGGAGATTCGTAGTTTTATTGGTTTAGCTGGTTACTATCGGCGATTTATTGAGGGATTTTCATCCATCGCCGCCCCTTTGACTCAGCTTACCAGGAAGGGAGTGAAGTTTGTTTGGTCCGAGAAGTGTGAGAGTAGTTTTCAATTATTGAAGACTAAGCTCACGACAGCCCCGGTGTTAGTCTTACCGAGCGGTGTAGAGGTTTTGCTATCTACACGGATGCGTCTCGGATTGGTTTAGGCTGTGTGCTCATGCAGCAAGAAAGGGTAGTGGCTTATGCTTCTTGTCAGTTGAAGGAGCATGAGAAGAACTATCCGACCCATGACTTGGAGCTCGCAGCAGTGGTTCATGCACTAAAGATCTGGAGGCACTATCTTTATGGTGTCAGATTTGAGGTATTTACCGACCACAAGAGCTTGAAGTATCTTTTCTCCCAAAAGGAATTAAACCTAAGGCAAAGGAGATGGATCGAGTTCTTGAAGGACTATGACTTCGACCTTCAGTATCACCCTGGAAAGGCAAATGTTGTAGCGGACGCTCTTAGTAGAAAGAGGCCATCCCTCCAGTAGGATTGGAAGATGTTGGAAGATGCGGCTTGCGTGTTGACTGAGTTAGAGCCATCGCTATGTCAGGCTTTTGTAGCTCAGTTATCTCTTAGATCCTCAGTTTTGCCAGAGGGACGTCCAGACGCGAGATGCGAAGCGCCTCTGTTCGGAACCTTTTGACAAAGTCCCTGAGCGCCTCGCCCTTCTTCTAGCGTACGGCCAGGAGGGAAGCCGCCGTTCGTGGCTGTGACCTTCCACCAAGGAAGTTGTCCTGGAAGGACTTCTTCAGTTGGCGGAAGGAGGTGATGGAGCCCGCCGGAAGGGTCTCGAACCAGGCCCTGGCGGTCTCCTTAAGGGTTGCAGGGAAGGCCCTGCACTTGGCCGCATCTGATGCTCCATGGAACACCATGTGCGACTCAAAGCCGTGGATGTGGTCGGCGGGATCGGTGGTGCCGTCGTAGGGTGCGATGGTGGGCAGAGGGAGCTTGGAAGAGACCTGAGCTTCTAGGATCTCCCTACTGAAGGGGGAGCGGAAGTCCAGGTCATCTTCCGCTGGAGCTTTCCCTTCCGCGCGCTAAACCATCGCGTCCACGCGGCGCTCGAGGTCGACCACACGACGTAGGCGCCTAGCGAGCTCCTGTTCAGAGTTAGCGGGGCCCCCTCGTCCGGACGCGTGAGAGTTGGCTCCTACGACCGATCGCGGCGGATGGGGGGAGGCAACAGAGCAACGGGGCGAACGCCCGCGGCGCTCCGGTGCCCGCTCCTCGGACGGGGCTCGATGCGACCGGCGCGGTGAGTCTGCCTGCTACTCTTGAGGCGCCGGGAGGACGCGAGAACGCCGATGCGACGACGCCACCTGCCGCTCTCGCGCAGGGGGGGACCGCCGAGGCTGGTGGTCCAACCAGCTGAGCCTGCAGGGCAAGACAAACACCTGTTAACTGCTGCATCTGCCCCCGAAGTTCTGCTACTTCGAGAGCAGTTGCTGGCGCGGCGACCGCCGGCGCGGGGACGTCGTTATTGTTGGTGCCGCAGTGGCGATGTTGACGTCGACAGGAATAGACCGGCGAGGAGAATTCGCTTGTGAGCGGCGAGATCTGGTCGCCCTACTCCCTGCGTTCTGGTGAGAGGATCGTCCGCGAGCCATGACTGCGTCCTTCCCACAGATGGCGCCAAATGTGGTGATGATTTCTTGTTTGGGCTGGAGCCAAATGGGCCTCCACTACAGAAGATGAGGAAGATGATCGCTGGTGCGAACGAAGGTTCCTGCGGTCACCAGAAATGGTCAGGGGGGCCCGGTAAAGACCGGGGAAAACCCTCTGATGCCTAAGTCAGTAAGAGGCTTGCAAGGCAGGGGGTTTGCGAGTGTAAGGGTGTTTCACATAAGAGAGAACGTACCAGTGCATGGTCCTGTACCTGCACTTTTATAGGCGTTAGTGCCAAGGCGAACGTGCGTAACGTTGGTAGATCGTGCCTGGAAAGGTGCCTTGATGGGCGCGTATAACGGGAGGAGTTATGCGCTCAGATGCCCGTTGGGTTACCAGGCAGTTCGTGCCTCTTGAAGATGGGGCGCGTGACCTGGGGCGGTTATAACCGCGGCGTAAGCCAGAAAACCTGTTCGGCACCCTCTGGACACACCTTCCGAGCAGGTGACCCGCATGGGGGATCGAACGTGCTGTTCGGTGATATCCAGAGTTGTTCCGCGCAGCAGGATTACGTCCCTGTTCGGAAGCATTCCGCTAAAGAGCTCGGCAATGCTTCGCTAGGGGTGACTGGCGCGTGGGTCCCCTTTTATCCGATCCGTACGGAGGCGTGGGACCGTGCGAGGAGGCCACGTCAAAAGGGAAGGTGCTGATGGGCCCTGATTGGTCATGATGGGCTTAGGTGGCAAAAAACAGCCACCACAATCACTTTTGTGAGACAGGAAGAACACCCAGGAAAATCTAAAAAAGTCATCAATAATGACAAATCCAAAATGATTCCCACTAAGACTAAGTGTCTTAGTAGGATAAAAAAGATCCATATGCAACAGCTCAAAAGATTTTGAGGTTATTAAGGGTGCAACAGATTTGAATGACTTTCTAGTTTGTTTTACTTGAGCACATGCAGAACAAATACCATCATTTTTCTTTTTCTTTATTTTTGAGAGTCCATTAACAAGATTAAATCTGATCAATTTTTTTAACACATTTTCACTTGCATTACCTAATCTACGATGCCACAATTGAAAAGATCATGTTGGTTTACAACTAAACATAAATTTTCATTTTTTTATCATTCAAATCGACTAAGACATTGTTTATTCTTTGCCCAACAAATTTGATTTTTTCAGTTTCTTTATCAATGATTTTACATGCATCAGAATCAAAGATTACTCTCACTCCCTTATCACACAGTTGACTGATGCTGAGTAAATTATGATCAAGATTTTTAAAAAGTAAAATATTTTCAATAGAGTTTGAAGGATTCTTACTAGCATTTCCTATGCCAATGATTTGGCCTTTATTTTTACCTCTAAAAATTACCTGACCTCCATCTTTTTCAATCAAAGAATAGAATTTTCCTTATCACCTGTCATATGCCTTGAACAACCACTGTTGAGATACCATTTATCCTTCTTGTGAGCTGTAAGGCATTCCTACAATAGAATTTAGTAAGAAGATTTTTGTACCCAAATTATTTTGGGTCCCATCAGATTTTTCAATTCACAGGCAATATGCTTAGGAATCCAAACTTGTTTGATTCTATGTGCATTCATGTTATATTTGCGATTTGAATCAGAATGTTCATGTTTTCCACAGATTTTGCATGGCATGAATTTATGGGATATGAATGTTTTATCAATTTTATGATGAAAATTAAATCTGACAACATACTTCAGATTCTGTTGATCATTAAAATGAACTCTTCCATGCTGAACTTTTGTTTTGAAGTTTTTGATCTGATTTTAACTTTGGTGCTTCGAATTCATAGATTGTTTCACTTGAGTATTTATTTCAGATTGATTGTGAGGAGATTTTTCTTTAACAAAAGATGTTATCAAGGTTTGTTCAAACTTTTTTTTGTTTTCACATTGGAACCTAATTCATGCTTTGTAGTGTTCATTCGAACTCCTAATATTGCATCTAAATTTTGTTTTCCTTTGACAAATTTTGATAAGGTGTTCTTCTTATCATACAGTTTCTTTTGTGTGCTTTCCAATTCTTCTTGAAGCAATTCTTTTTCTTTCTTGAGCTTTTCAACTACCTCAATTAGAATCTATTTTTCTTTTTCACCATTTTGATACTTTTCCTTAACATCATCAAGTTGTTCATTAATAATTTCTTTTTCATTTTTCAAATTAGCCACTTCATCATTCAGGAGATTGATCTATTCAGTATTTGAAGAATCATGTAAGATGTTGTTGACTTTCTTGTTTAGAGACTTGTTTTCTGATTTATACTCACATAGTTTTTCAAAACAAAGAAGTATAAGCTTCTTCCCAATCATCAATAGAGAAATCTTCAGATGAAGAACTTACCTCTGTATTTTTCTCATTTCTCTCCATGAGACAAGTGATTTCATCATCATCAGATTCACTTTCTTCTTGTGCATCTTCATCTTCATCACTCCAGGTGGCTAGCATAGCTCTAGTCTTCTTGAACATTTGATTTTTCAATTTTCTTTTCAGATCAGGACATTCTCCTCTCATATGCCCTTACTTCATGTATTCATAACAAATGATGTCAATCGTCTTATTCAAATCAATTTTCTTATTGAAATCTAGTTTCTTAGAGAATTTTTTTTAGTAAAAGACTTGAATTTATATTTTCCTTTCTTTCTCAAAACTTTCTTGAATTGCCTTGTCACTAAGGCCATTTCATTGTCATTTTCTTCATCAGAAGTTTCATCACTGTCATCACCACTTTCAATAACATTTTTGGAACTTGATGTTACTTTCAATGCTATTGGTTTCTTTGAAATTATTTCAGATGCATTTCTTTTCAAATTGATTTCATAGGTCATCAAAGACCATATAAGCTCATCTAATTGCATGGTGGACAAAATTTTGGAGTCTTCAATAACAATGGCCTTTGTGTGCCATGTGGATGGAAGAGACCGTAATACCTTCCTCACAAGGTCACTGTTAGAATATTCTTTTCCAAGACCCTTAAGACCATTTACAATTAATATGAATCTAGCAAACATTTTAGATATCGTTTCATCATTTTTCATTCTAAACATCTCATATTCAAAAACCAACATACTTGCCTTTGTCTCTCTTATCTCAGAAGTTCCTTCATAAATGAGTTGTAATTTTTCCCACATTTCCTTTACAGACATACATGAAGACACTCTAGAGTACTCTTTAGGGTGAATGGCACACTACATCATACTCATCGCACTCCAGTTGAGTGTTGCTTTACAAATTTGCTTTCTGGTCTAAGTGTCTTAATTTTCTGGCAGCTCAGCATGGCCTTTATCCATAATTCTCCAAAGTTCATAGTCTTGTGCTCTCAGGAAAACTTGCATCCTATTTTTCCAATATGAATAATCAGTTCCATAAAAAAATGGAGGTCTAGTGACTGAGTGTCCCTTAGCCACGAACCCCTAGTTAACATTCATAGCTGATCACTCTTGATCGTTAAATCAAACAGCTATCAAGTGCAATGAGAACCTGCTCTGATACCAAATGAAAAGTAGCGGAAAATAGCTATGAAGAAATCTAGAAGGGGGGTGTTGAATAGATTTCTACCAAATTAAAACAAACTATTAACAAAAGTTAAGATCTATAAAAATTATGGGATTCTAAGTTGTGCACATATTTCAATCAAGATAAATTGAGTGTGTGAAATGTTAATGTGAGAAATATTGGATGGTGGCAACCTGATTAGTAAGCATACCTATCAATCATCTAGCGTTCAAAGAGATCAAACCACAATAACATAGAAATTTAAGGTGGTTTGGATTACACAATTGTGTATCCTACATCCATCATCCACATACACATACAAATATGCTTATGTAGCAATATGAACAGCATATACAAACACACACACGATTTGAGATGATCAAAATCTCAAATCAGAGCACACACGTGAAATTGAGCAGAAGGATTGCTCAAATTTCACATTGCACACTGAATGATATGAAATTAAAATGCAGAACCAGTTAAACAACGAAGAGCAGTGGAATAGATAAGACTGGTTCGAACATTCCCCTTTGCTTCTGATTGAAACTTCTGGCTTCTAACTTCAGAGAAATGATGCAGGCTCTTGAATATGAGAATTCAACTTGATCTTCGATCAGCTTCAACAACTGGATCTCCAATTCTTCAGCTCTGGAGCATTGGCAGATCTTAGATGGGACTTCTCTCTAGCTGCCGCTTTTTGGTTCTAGGGAATCGTGAATTGGTGTGTCTCACTCTCTGTACTATGAGAATCATGGGTATTTATAGTCCCATGTGTCCTCATGGTACCTTGAGGTGTGAAGGAGATCATGGGTATTTATAGTCCCATGTGTCCTCATGGTACCTTGAGGTGTGAAGGGCATAGAATTCCCACTCAATTCCCTTGATTCACAAACTGACACGTGTTTAGGAAATTCAGATTCTGAATCTTCATTCGAAGTGTACCAACACATGCATGTTATGTGTCGACACATGAGTCTGACTTACTGTGATTTCTTCACTGGAAGTTAACCCGTGTCGACACACAATTAACTTGTGTCGACACAGCTGGCTAAACAGGAATTGTACGGCCACGGGGAAACATCATGTGTCAACACCCTGACAGAGGTGTGTCGACACCACTGCTTTCTTTCTTCATTATCTACTTTTTGAAAGGAGAGGGTGTGTGAACACATGAAAGACCTGTGTCGACACCACTGACTTTTCTTCTTGAACTTCTTCACTGGAAATGCACATTGTGTCGACACCCTGACAGTCTTGTGTCAACACCACTAACTTCATGTTTCCTTTTTCTCTGAGTTAAACATGAAATATTATGTTAGGCATGACTTGAGCAAAATATTTAGAATTGTATGGATCATAGTTAAACATCATCAAAACAAGAGATCCAACGCGATTGGCTTTCAAATCTTTCAAAATATCTTTGGTGCCCAAATGAAATTTTAAATGTACTTCATATGTTTAACTTATTATTTCTCTGACAGAAGATCTTTTTGTTTATCTCATCGGATCTCTTCCTTCCTGCAAGAAAGAGAAAGACCTACCTACTATTTCTAGCTATTAGTAGGAAATATGGACAGAAGAAAAAGGAGGTATGGGCTATCTATCAGAAGACTTCTCCAGTCTAACATCTTCTTCTTTGCATTAAATGCCTGTAGGTCTATTCTACTCATAGTCAACATCTTGGACCTATTGTTGGCTCTCTTGGAAGCATGCACCAACTGGAAGATCTTCCTCCATTCCAAGTAGTCAATAGACTCAATGTAACGACCCCGAGAACCTGACCCTCGGCCCAAGCCGAGGACCCGATTTTTGCGGTCACCGCCCACGGACTCGGTGACCCGGAAGGGCTATAACATAGGTCTAACAAAATATGTAAAGGAAATAAATGTCAACTGCTAACTAGGAGCACACACGCGAAACAGAAAGAAAAGCAAAACCGCAGCGTATCGCTCTAGGTACAGTCCCAACACACACTCTAGTACAAGTAAGCAAAGGAAAGATAGAGCCCTTAGAGGCATACCCCAAGGGTAAAGTACAACGAAAGGGGGGGTACCACTGCTAGCTATGGGGACGACGACTACCACCCCGCCTCCTTCGCCCGACGCGCACCCTACTGCTGCTGAGAAGTCTCACCTGGAAAAAGAAGGGATGAGCTTCACAAAAGAAGCACAGTAGGGACTACCAATCTCCTACTAGCTCAAACAGGAAGATGAATATATATAAAAACAATTTAAATAGTCGCAGCTATATCTTCTACTCTACAAGAGACAATGCGGAAGCAAAGCTACTAACTAATAACGGTGCAGGAAGACACCAGGGTTGGAAAACTCCGTACAACTGCACGACATGACCACCACACGGCTGGCAACACAGACAAAGGGAAGCTTGCCTGGACAAGAGGTACTAGCTAAGGAAAATACTACCACTAGTCAACCGGTCAGGTGTGTCCACTGACGCCTTATCCTCGACCCAGGTCCAAACCTCCACTCTCGTCAGAGTGGGGCAGGAACACAAGTAGCACAACAGTAACCGCCATAGTCTGGCCGGACTACGGTCCCACGCCTGGCCTCTCTAGGTGGTTCCGGGGCCATAAAGAGCGAGGCAGTAAGAAAAAGGACTGACTGGCTGGCGCCAGGAAGAACTCCAAATGACCTCGGAGTCCCAGACCAACTAAGAGAGCTCTGCAAACGAATCAACGCCGCTGTCTTAACAACCGTTTTCCCCTCCGCTCCAGAGTCCGCGACTCGAGCACGCTCTCTACCTGGAGAACTCCCTCAATAGGCATGCGGGGACGGGGTCCCAAGCAACGGTAACAACCTCTCTCACGGGACAAGCCCTCAAGTGTCGAGCACTGGGCGAACGACTAGTGTAGGACTGTACTAAGAACTAGCAATGGTGCCACTTGTACCTCAAGAACCGAAACTGGCGAAGACTCCACAGAAAAATGGAACTGCACGAGACCTACCTGTCTCTGATGCTATCACGCTGCCATAGGCCGTCGCAACACTTCACGACGCCTATGTCGGGCGCGACCATGACGAAACGCCCAAGGGCGCCGCGATGATGTCGTGACCTCAGTCGAGAGGGGTCCCGGGACAACCCTCCCGAGGACCACCCAAAAAACCATACGAACACATCCACAGGGGGAGGGGAGCATGGGAAAACACCGTAAAAGCTTCTAATCGAGGCAAACCACCTTCAAACCCCCATAAATCATGCATAAAAAGGAAATCTACGCTCGAAGGAAATCTCACTCACCACGAGCATGGATCTCACACTCCACAATCCCCAAAACCATGGAGAAACGACCATCTCAAGGGGGAAGGGAGCATGCTTAGAACGAGAGGAGACAAGGGTCCCTACCTCCACAAGTAAAGCCGACCCGTTGGGGCCTTCACGTCGGAATGGCCACCTCCAACTCGCTCCAAGCTCCACGAGCACACTGCCTACACGAATGGGGCGTCACCTCCCACCACGATCACCACAAGCACGCCAAGAATCTCTGGAGAAGAAAAGGGCTCGAAGGAGGAAGAAGAAGAAAAAGGAAAGGGGAGAGGGGGAAGGGGGCGCCGGCCTCAGTTTTGAACCGATGGCCCCCAAAGCGTGACAGGTCGGGCCAGTGCGACGGCTACCATGTCACGACCACCCACCCTGACGGGACACCAAAAGTGGTCAAACCTCAAAGACCGAGAAAACCAGAACGTGATGGTCTGCCAGGTCATGTCAACGATGTACGCACCTGACACCCGACAAGGTCGTTCTGATAGAAAGGACAGCGATCAGATTGGTCAGAAAAGCAGTCGCGCCGCCTTCAGACGGCATGACAAGAATGCGATGCCCACCCCCATCGTGACCAGAACGTGACAGCCAGGTGTGTCGCGACCAATAGCCTGTCGTGATAGGCTCCTCTGGCACGACAATGTCGCGACCCTGAGGACAAGGCCAAGGGCCCGAGAGGGCCAGGTCTTACACTCAATAAGACATCCGTTAGACTCAACAAAAGGAGAGCAGAAGAAGAAGAGAGCCAAGAAACTCCAACGGCCATCTATCAACGGATCTCTCCATCTTCTCCATAAAAGGGAGAAGCAAAAGCAGAGGAAGAGTGCATGCAAACTTGAAGATATTTCAAGGAGTGTACATACAGTGAGCATTCAACTCTATACACACTCAAAGCAAGAGAGAAAGAGCTCGAGCCCATTTAAGGAAAGAAGAAGCATTCAAGCAAAATCTTTCAGAAGCATTGAAGCCTTTCTTTCTCCTCATTCTTTTTGTGTGTCTTTGTGTATTTGTGAGAGAGAGTTGGGGGTTAGCTTAAGAATAGTCTTTTACTGTAAACTCTTTCATTCTTAGGCTTAGTATCAGATCAATCATCTCCCTATTTATCTTGAGCTTGATCTAGGGGCTTCAGGTGCAAGTGTAACACACCGAAAATTTAGTGATTTAAAAATTTTAGAAATAAAGGGGAATAAATAAATTTTGCAATTATCGAAATGATAAAACTTACGTACCATTATCGTACGAGATAAAACACATCAGAAAATTCCGTAAAAATTATAAATCAACCCCAAATATTGTCCCTAAGTGTTCCATGAAGGAATTCGTGCAACGAAAAATCTGATTGGTCGAGTGTACGTCACACGTGACCAAGTTAACCGAATTAGGAAACTAAGTCAGAAAATTGTTAACACGGAAAAATAGTCCAACCATAAATTAAATAAACATATTGGAGAGACTTCCAACACCATGTATTAATGACCCATTAACAAGATTGTGCCAATGGAGCACATTTGGCCCAAGGATAAAAATTGGGACAAGAAAATACCCAGAAATTCGTGTATGTAATTATGCAATAATTAGGGAGGGCAATTTAGGGTTAAACATTAGGGTAATTAGTCATGCAAGGTAAGCCAAAATCGGACCCAACTCTAAGAGGTGGTTTCCCAAACCCTTTGCCACTCTAAATGGGAGGGAGAATCCCAAAACATGGAAGGGCCAAGCAGAATTTGCAGCCCCCTTTCCTAGTCCCATTAGGACATGTAGTTACACCATAAATCTATAAGAACTCGTCATTAAACTCTTGGGGAAGGTTTAGCAATAAGTTGGGGTCGTGAGCAGCAAGCTTGGGGCGCTGGAGAAGAGGAGAACGATTGGGGAAAACGTGGTCTTCCTCAACCTCGCTCTGCATCGACCCAGAAACCTACAGGGAGTTCTTAGCATTCAAAAGTAGGTGTTCTTGGGCCAAGATTAAAGAAAACCTATACCATCTTGTAGAGCTTCAAGTCTATGTTCATTTGCACTTGATTTGCCCAATTTTCATGGAGTATACATGGAGTATTAGTCGTTTTCCCTAAGACGTGCACAGTTAGGGCTTTTCCCGTTCTTCTTATTATGCATGCGATTTGATACCAAATTAGACTAAACTTCCTATGAAAGTTATTCTCTCATAGTCCCGATCATCTTTCATGTTTAACATTTTGTCTAAATGTCATTAATTAGAGAGTTAAAAGCGTGGTAAGTAAATCGATGCATAAGATGTGTTTTCAGGTTACACATGACCTTTATGTTCTTCATATATTTCTCAAGATTTGAGACTGAATTAGATCAAACCCCCAACATCAAAGTTCTTCTACTAGTTGTCCTCATCATGTTTGGTGTTGAACGTTTTGTGTAAATGTCATTAGTTAGAGAGTTATAAGTGTCGTAAGAGGGTTGCTGCATGAAACTACGTCTGCAGATTTCACTTGTCTTCTACATTTGAGTTTGACTTGATTAAAGCCTATCAAACCCTCATTATTTTTCTAATTCTGATTTACTGGATGCACCTTTGCATGTCTATATTAGTTTAAAACTAGTTTCGTTATTTTTCATGCACTGTACAATTTGTTCTCTATTTTGAAGCACCATGTGTCAATATAAGGCAGTTCTGGACCGCAATCCAAGAACTTGTCCTTTCTCTAACGGATTCAGGCGCAGACCCTGTGAACGTGACGGCCCGATAGGCCGTGTTCAGAGGTCTCATAGCGACAGTATACCCGTCACGTTCTGATCACGACGAAGCGCCCTGTCGCTATCTCGCTGCCTGATCTGACTGTCCCGTCGCGATCTTCACATGCCATTGTCGCGTTCTATTCCCGACCAGTCGCGACCCTCATTGGGGTCTGTCGCGACCTGACCCCGGGTCTGATAGCCCTGTCGCCTTCTTCATATGTACCCGTCACGATCTGCCTATCTGATCTGACAAACCTGTCGCGATCCTTGCAAGGCACTGTCGCGTTCTGATCTGACCCCGTCGCTACCTTTACAAGTGACCGACGCGATCTCAGGATTTTTACATAAAACCACGTGTTCTTGCAAATCTTACCGTATATACCCGAGGTCTGTTTAACATGATATTTAGTGTGTAAATTGCATGTCTTGGGTCTGATCGTTACATGATGTCTACTAGCATGTGCATGATGTTATATAGTATGCATGGACCTAAAAGTAATCAACCCATTGAAAACGGTAATGATATGAATATGATTCTAATGTGTAATTGTGATTGACCTTATGTTCATTGGATTATCTTGTGATCTTACTTATTGTCAATTGATATGATAAGAATATGATATGAATGTGGGGATGAATAATGTTAGTATGGACATGTTAGTGGAGTTTATATCATGATTTGCATATGAGTTTCAATATTATATGCTTTCCGATGTTCATTAATTATTTGTCAATTGCATACATGTTAGGAAGGATTCGTGACTTGTCGCTTACACATTTGTACGATTAGGCACACCCTTCTTGGGGAATTGAGAGCTCTCTGCCGGTCATTCCGAATCGGCAAGACTAGCGATCTTTTCCTTAAGACTTTTGTAAGTCTCCGCTCTCTATGGATTCCCACATAGAGGCAGAGCTGGTTGTACCATGAAGTACCCGGGAGATAGAGAGCACATGTTCCGTGTACGATCTGTCATTAGTCATCCTCATGTCAAGACATTAACGAATTATTAAACATAAGATACATCGTTATACTGCCCATTTGTTCTCTTGAGCTATTGTCACACCTTGACTCTATGATGATCATGTTCTTATTACATAAGCTTGTCATTGAAACTCTGTGGCCATAATATGAATATGTTTGTTCGGCACAATATGGGACTTCGGTCCTTTGACAATGCTGTGCAATAGGGGCCCTCGTCTGGTCCTGGGGAAGAGCGCCCCAACGTAATTATTAACCGCGGAAGTATGGACTTGTGGTGCTTGGCATGGCACTGATATGATATGCAAGATTTGTGAGAATGTGCCTTTGTTTGATATGATAAGTTTGATTTGATTTGATATGATATGATAAGATTTGATATGATAAGTCTGATCACGTGAATACGTGATATCTGTGAATATGGCCAATTCATTTTGATATAATTCTACTCTTGAAATATCTGTTCATTGTATATGCAACTCGACATTTGATCTGATATGATATCCGTTCTATTCCGCTATTCAATCTGTTAGTATTGCATGCATTGTCATCATATACATGTTCATATCTTGCCTATTTAAAATGTTAATCATGTATGCTAGTGCCCGTACAATATTGAGATGTAAATCCTACTGAGCTAGTTCGCTCAACCCCTATCATCATGTCCTTTCAGGTAGTGATGAGGAACCAGAGGAGACTGATGGGTCAGGGCAAGAGTGATGAGCACCCACCATATGAGGAGTTGACAGTTAGGAATAGATATTTGAGTAGTCTATGTAATAGTGAAACTTTTCTTGAAGTTTTATTTGAATAATGGACCATTAATTAGTTCTTTCTATGTAAGGTTGTAACTAGTGGATTGCAATGGAATAAAGAGTACTTTAATGACAAATTATGGTCTTAAATGTGTATTATATTCAATTGCGACTCTGCACTACTCAACTGTGATACGTCTATTTCTATCGTTCACGCATCCCGATATTTATTCCACTGCTAAATATCGGGGTGTGACAGCAAGCTTCTGTGTTCAGATTGTTCCTCTTCTGTTGGAAGAGAAGGCTTGCAGTGCAAGCGTTCCCCTTGTGTTAAGGGAAGAACCGTACTGGAGTTTGTACCAGGAGGTTGGCTTCTTGACATGTAAGAGAAGGAGTTGCCTTCTTACCCAAAAAGAGAAGAATATCAGCTTGTGTCTGGTGGTTTGACCAGGTAGAGGTCTATGGCAGTGAGTTGCTTCTGAGCTCGAAAAAGAAGCACCTATCTTAGGTGAAATAGTGGGTAGCCTTCTTGCCCGGAAAGAGAAGAAGACCAGCAGGGGTTGTGTGTTGTATGTCCTTGATGGGGATTGTACCCTTGGTTAGTGAAATCCCAAGAGTTTGCTAGGAGATTGGACATTGGACTTCCATTTAGAATGTCGAACTAGAATAAATCTTTGTGTTCTTTATGTGCTTGCTTCCGCACTTTTAATTTCCATTCCACACACTTATTTATACTAACCAAACATTTTTAAGTCCTTGATTTTAGTTTCAGATTTCTTTGTTATCCTATTCACCCCCCCTCTAGGTGCCTTTCTGCCAACCAAGTGGGCCAACAAGTGCCTTATCATATGAAGAGATCGGTCAACCGAAAAGGAAAAATCGATCGTCCGATCAGATATATTTGGTCGACCGATAATCAGACATTGATTGTCCATTTTTACCAAACTTAACACCTAACCGAAGAGGAAATCGATCGACCAGATGAAAAATTGGTCAACCTATTCCAACGACGCAAATATTTTCAGTGTGACTTTTGCTATCTACGGATAGCTAAATCCATGGATCTAACTCTAATACAATCAAACACTTGAATCTTGTTATCTAGAAGGTACAACATGTTTGCCCAACGAGAATACACACCCAATTGATCATGGGTTATTCATGACAAGAACAAAGAGAAGAAAGGGAATGGGAAAACCTACTAAACGATGAGAATAAATCTCCCATCCTTCTTCTACTTTCCACCTAGGTGCAGCCTCCTATAGCAACAGAAGGAATAGCAACAAAAAGAGATGATGCAAGTGTCCAAAGGATATGTAGGAGTGAACAAAGGGGTTTATTAGGTTGTCCTAGCTACAAAAGGGATGAGGGAAATCCTCATCATCTCTTAACCTCCTCCATCCGCCACGTTAGGGGCTTATAAAAGCCTTCGGTTGCATACATTTTCATGCATGCAAACACGTAGAACGGCTAAGGCTTATCATCTTCCTAACTTGAGGCTAGTTTTAGCCACGTTGGGAGAGTTTTTACCCACATCCCAACATGTATCATGGCTTTGCTTCAAAGCTAAGCATCTTTCATAAGTAAAAATATTCTATAAATCCTTTACATAAATGTAATTTAATTCTTCTGTTTCATTTGAACCTTTAATTTACTATCCATATAATGTCCATTTAAGATGAATTTTGAAACATAAACTAATTGGAAGGTGCTAAAAATTTAGTGATTTTAGTTGATTTTTTCAAATTTAAATTTTGTTGGGTGAAAATTACCTAAAAAAATTAATAAATCAACTAAATATCGATATCCATGCACCACTAATTCTTGATATCTACATTTTTGGGATTAGCATATTTTTCTGAGAATTATGGTGGTCTCAGAATTTAATTTTTTTATCAAAATCCGGTGTCACCCTATCGGGGTACGCACAAATGAAACTGGTACCAGTGTATGACAATGTGTCCTACATACATTATTAGGTCTAAATACCTAGATTTAAGACTAGTTATTATGCATAAACAGAAATTACTAAGTAAATCATGATGTCTAAAATTTGAGGTTATTACATTCCTCCCCCTATTAAAATAAATTTCGTCCTTGAAATTGGCAAAATTTACTTACCAAATAGTTGTGGATTGTAGCGGTCCTCATCGTTCAAACCCATTAACCTAATAACAAGCTTGACCCGACTTCGCCTCCCGCGAATAAGCCATAGCCTCGCAAGGGATATCATCCACATGTCCGTAGAAATATAAAGGAAACAACTCAAATATATATAAGATGCCACCTCTCACAATTATTTACATGAAATATACATAGCCAGTTCTCAACTAGAGTCAAGTACAAAGTACAGCAACCTGGGGCATACCCTGAGGTGAACAGAAAGTAAAGATTATATTGCTGGTGGTGCAGACCCAACCCCGCTGCGGTGTGGCTCCGAACTAGACGAAGGGCGGGAAGCCTCCTACCCTCCCCCACTTGAAAGGGGTAGAAGTGAGCCTCACAAGTCACTGGCTCAGTAGGGAAACTCCCCCAAAAGTCGTACAAAATCAAACTCACAAAGTGCAAAAGCAGGAAACTACACTAAGCAATTTATAGCACTATCTACGCATAATATTAAAGCTGTAAATAACAATTAACACAGGCTATTACCAGAAACCAACCTTTAATAAATAAACGGCAAACCCCATTCAAATGTATGAGCTAAAGTACAGTAACGCCACACTCGTGTCACGAAGATTGGTTCGTGACACCAGCAACTAACCCGGACAAACCACACAGAACTACCTCTCAGTCTGGCAGCCACGGACGAAAGGTCCAATTGCCGCTCCACCACAACAAAGTCAAGAAACTGTGGAGAGCAACCAACACCACACCTACGGACCACACTATCGCAGGCCCATGCCTGGCACCTTTAGGGACTCCTGCTCGAGCTCCCTAAAGTGAGGCACTGGAAAATAGGACTAGATGGGGCCCAGTACGTCTACTGGTGTCCATAACCCCCAACCACGAGCACGCTACAAGCAACAAACACAAACTCACACAAGTCACTGTTCCTTTGCCTTCTTTCCCTTAGCTGGACGTACAACTCTACACAAGAGTGAGGGTGTCCAGGAAGATGACACAGACCTCGACGGTACACAAGTACCGGGACAAACCCCGAGCACTAACGTGCCTGGCTCACACAAAACCTAGGGTACCCAACTAGAGAGGTAACCATGGTAGGAGTCGTACTACTCGCCACATACACACAAACCACGTAAGCACCGCATTTCTCGATCTCAACGAGTGCCAATGCACTGCTTACCATTGCTATGAATAATAAATATAACCAAATGATAACCACGTAACCATGCACAAACCCATATCCATCGGAAGCCTGAACGCGACAGGGTCCTCCGTCGCCTTCAAAATGCGATGCCTCGATACAGTGCGTTTTGAAGCAGAACGCGACGGTTCGGGCTGTCGCGTTCTGAACGTGACACCCAGGTCCATCGCCTTCACAGACAGAGACCCAAAACCAGAATTCCATCTGGAATCCCCATGCAAACCATGCAAACATGTATATAAAGTAGCTATAATCACTCTAACCATTGCACTAGCATGCTATCCAACTTCTATAACTCAAATAATAGCGTAACATGCTCAACACACAATCCACAGCAAGAAACAAGGTGGAATCTCCCTACCTACGTGAAGTACGCAAAGAACGACAACGATCCGGCATTTCCCCTGCTCCGTAGTACGTCCTCGTGACGAAACCATGCGGAATCTAGCTCCAGAACTCCAAATCGCCGAAGAACCCCCACAAAAACCCTTCTCTTGGCTGAGCAGAGCTTGCTGAGCTCTATTTGGCCGACCTAGGTTAAAAACCCTTCGGAGTTGAGAATGCGACGTACCCTAACGTCGCGACCAGAATGCGACGGTTTAGGTCGTCGCCTTCTCATCGCTAACGCCAGCTGGCTGCCCTGCGCGCGCCATGCAGCCGGCATGCAGCCGAACCACCCCAAACAACGGCGATGTGAACGCGACGCTCTGGACCATCGCGTTCAGAACGCGACGCCCAGCTCTATCGCGTTCACATACAGTGAACTTGTGGGCGCTCTGGGCTCAAACTCTCGTCCCACGAAGCCCCACAACTTGTGAAAAGATTTCAAACACAAACCACGGGCCACACACTGGCCACCACAACCACTAAACTTTGTTCCTTACTGTCAAAAATGTTCATTGGTCTTTCTTCTATGGTTAAGTCTGACTGTATCTCCACATCTTCATGATTGATTATATGTGAAAATCTGTTATGTATTTTCTCAGCATGGATATGTGAAACACTTTATGAATGTGTGACCAAGAGGGCAATAGAGCTAGCTGGTATGTTACTTACCCTATTCTTTGCAATATTTCAAAAGGTCCTGCATATCTTGGACTGAGCTTTCCTTTCTTACTAAATCTCATGATGCCTTTAGTTGGAGAGACTTTTAAAAATACATGATCACCCACACTAAACTCTAGTGGCCTTCTCTTATCAACATATTGTCCCTGTCTATCTTGAGCTACTAACAATCTCTTCCTGATTATTTTAATTTTCTCTGAGCAGTCTTGAATTAATTCTGGCCCAATGTGTCACGTCCCGAGAATTACGTAGCAAAAATATTAATTTAGATCGATATTCCAAGACATAAGCAGTCGGTAAATAAGCATCTATCTAGCGAGCAATGTTAGATGTACAACAACACAATAAAATAGGGCCCACAAATGAACACAACTATGCTTTTATTCAATCTCCATAACGTTTACTACAACTTCATGAACTTTCAACTACAATAACTCAAGAAAGGAAAAATTACATGAGATTATACTTCCTCACTACCTACTACATCAATTTAGCTCTCAAATTTACTAATGATAAATACTATGGTTGGAACACGCTCTTACTCAGACGCATTCCCATCCATATCCTAGCCTTCATCTTCCACGTCAATGTCACCTAAGATGTTAAGAAGCAGGTAATGAGCAAACTAGCCTAGTGGGATTTGTTGAACCACTCTTATATTTTACCCTTATATTTTGGTGATAACAAAATTTATGATTAATTAAATATTAATAAATATATTAATATCATATTTTCCTAATAAATATAAATTTATTGTACTATCGCTGTGTGATCTGCACTGAAAAGCAAAATTGATGTCTATTCAATATACATCGACTTCAGTTCACTAAGTGCCACAACGATTTCCATACAAATACATCAATTATGGTTCATATCTTGTAGACATCGATTTCATTAAAATAATGATTTGATCGGTGTAACGATTCGGTAAGTTAAACAACGATTTGATCGTTGTAATGATTCGATAAGTAAAACAACGATTTGATCGCTGTAACGATTCGATAAGTTAAACAACTATTTGATCTCTGTAATGATTCGATAAGTTAAACAACGATTTGATCGCTGTAACGATTCGATAAGATAAACAACGATTTGCTTTCACTTAAACATCGATTTTGTTCAAACATCGATTCCACTTAAACATCGATTTTGTTCAAACATCAATTTCATGTAAACATCGATTTCACTTAAACATCGATTTTGTTCAAACATCGATTTCACTTAAACATCGATTTTGTTCAAACATCGATTTCATGCAAACATCGATTTCACTTAAACATCGATTTTGTTCAAACATCGATTTCATGTAAATATCGATTTTGTTGGAAACATCGATTTCATTAGAACATGGATTCTGTTCAAATATAGATTTCAACTTAAACATCGATTTCCTTTATACTCAAATGTTTCAAATATTTTTGCCGCCTAATGAAAAGTCAAATATATTTCATTTGCGTAATCTTCTATCTTTCTGACATAAGATCTTTTTGCTTATCTCTCTAGATCTCTTCTTTCCTGTCAGATAAAAAGAACTTACCTACCACTTCTGGGTGACAGTAGAAAACACATAAGTGTGAGCCTTTTTGACAGAAATATACTTTGATGTAAAAATCTTCTTCTATGCTTGTAGACCTCGAAGACCATCAAGTGGCTGACATTCAGGAGAAGAAGAATAGAAAAATCAGCAACGACTAGAAGAGTTCCAATGGATCTCTTCAACGGATCTATTCAAAGCCTCTCATATAAAAGATGAAGCAAGGCTGAAGAACAAGCGAAGAGAGCTTTCCTGAAGATCTCTAAAGGAGTGTACATCCAGTGAAGAACCTGAACTCCAGATACACTCAAAGAAAAAGAGAGAAAGAGCCCGAGCCCAAGAAGAAGTGCTCAAGCATCTGAAGCCTCCAAGCTTCAAGCTCCTCCTCCTCTTCACTCTCTCTCTCTGTGCTCATTGTAATTTCCGAGGAGAGTCCTTTGCTGAGAGTTTTTGGGTTAGAGTCCATTCTTGTAAAACTCTCAGCTTTGTTCTTTCTTTTCTAAGAAAGATTTCTGTCCAGCTATAGGACTGTATATAGTGTAGAACCTAGCTAGGGGTTTAAGTCTAGCATAACTGCACTGGAGTTTGTACCAGGAGGTTGGCTTATTGACCTATAAGAGAAGTGGGCTGCCTTCTTACCCAGGAAAGAGAAGAAGACCAGCTGGGGTGCTAGGTGCTGTACTATTCGTGAGGGGGACTGTACCCTTGGTTAGTAAAATCCCAAGAGATTGCTTGGGGACTGACGTAGGACTTCTATGTGGGAAGGGCCAAACCAGGATAAATTCCTTATGTTCTTTGTGTGATTGTTTATTTGCTTCCGCACTGCTACTCTCTATCACACTCAACTAACCAACCTTTCAAGTGATAATTTTTGTGTTTAAGTTTCTGTTTTAGTCTTTAAAAAATTTATTCACCCCCCCCCCCTCTAGGTTAGCTTGCTGCCATACCAAAAGGGATAACAAGTGGTATCAGAGCGAGGTTCTCTGATCAATCAAGAAGATCCAACGATCTTAGAGAAGATCCATGTCAGCTCAAGGATTTGCTAAAGGTCAATCAGTCACCAGACCTCCATTCTTCAATGGAGAGGATTACCAATATTAGAAGATGAGAATGGAATGCTTCATTCGAGGCACAGACTTTGATCTGTGGCAGGTAATAGAGGTAGGTGATTATGTTATTATTCATGCTGAAGGTACTACTGCTATTATAGCAGCAGATAAAAGTAAATTATCTATAAACTTTAAAGCTAAGAACTATTTATGTTGTGCATTATCCAAAAGAGAATTTAGTAGAGTATCTGCATGTAAATCAGCTAAAGAAATATGGGATAAACTTCATGTAACTTATGAAGGAACAGATAAAGTAAAACAAACTAGGATAGGTATTCTTGTCTCACAATATGAGTAATTTAAAATGCTTCCAAACGAAAATATCACTCAAATGTATAATAGATTTTCGAGCATTATAGTAGGTCTAAGTTCTCTTGGTAAAAATCTTTCTGATGAAGAAACTGTCAGAAAATACTTAGATCTTTAACTCTTTCATGGACTCCCAAGGTCACCATTATTGAAGAAGCCCATGATCTAACCAACTTCTCCATTGATAAGTTAATTGGTTCCCTCATGGCACATGAATTAATATGGAGCGATTATCTGAGGCTCATCCAAGAAAATTCTAATGCTCTTAAAGTTGTAGCTGCTCCTTCCACCTCTTCTTCTTCTAGCTCAAAAAATGCAGGATCTGAAGACAGTGATGTAGATGATGTTCTGTCCAAGCTTCAGAAGATTCTAAAGAAGAAGAAAAACAGATCAAGAAGAATTCAAAAGAAAGAGAAAAAGGAAAAAGAACCAGTCTAGTATGAATGCAGAAAACCTGGACATCTGAGACCAGATTGTCCAAGACTCAAGTAGACTGGTCAGCCAGAAAAATCCAAGAAGCAGCACAAAAATTTCAAAAGAAAAGTCATGGCGGCTGCTTGGGACAATGATGAAGCCACAACTTCAGAATCATCAAGCTCAGATCTCTAAAAAGAGTAGGAAAGTCTAGCCCTCATGGTAGGACTAGATAAGGTACATTCTGACCCATTTCTTGATTCATGCACTGATTTAGGGTCAGAGTCTGAAGACTTAGAAGAAGTCTTTAATGAACTTTATGAAAAACATAAAGGTGTTGTAAAAGAATTAAAATAACACTACTTGCTTAGAAAACACCAATTCGGATCTTAAATCTGAAATACAACAATTAGAAAAACAATTAAAAGAAAGTAAAGATAATAATTATCTTTTAAATGAAGATTTGAAAAGCAAGAACAATGAGAAGTTAGAGTTAGAAGAAAAACTAAAAACCCTAACTGAAGAAAATCTTTATTTAAAAGAATATATTAGAAAATTAACCAAAGGGAAAACATCTCTAGCTCTATGCTTAAAAGGATAAAAAACTGGCAATAATAAACAAGGTCTTGGATACAAACCTCCTGAAAAAGAAAACAAGCCATAATTCCTGAAAAACATCCATTACCAAAATTTGTAAAAGAAACCAAGATGCCTCAGAAAAAGACCCCTGTAATGAACAAGCTCTATCAAAAGGAAAAGTTTTTCAAAAATTGTGTTCTAAACAGCCATTACAAAGATAATAGGAACTGCAAAACAAATTATATTCATTGTTGTTCTCATTGCAATAAATTAGGACACACGGTAAACACCTGCACAACAAGGCACCTAGTATGGATTCCGAAAGGGTATTTGTATGTATCTAACCATCAAGGACCCAAAACGATTTAGGTACCTACTTTTGAATAAGTTGTTTACAGGATAGCCTTGGAGCATCAAGATCAAGGATGCTTAAGGCATTAGTGACTGCCAGCTCTTCATCCAACTCATATTTGAAGAGGGATTAGTCACAATTTATTTTTTAAATTTTAGTATTACTAACAACTATTTGCAAGTCTTATTCAGGTGGAATCTCTCATTCAGAGGGAGTACAGACTAAAGGGGAATTATTCATTAATGTCAATCATTGTTGAACCCCTCATTGGTAAAAATTTTCACAAAAAGGGGAGAGAATGCATGGTAAGATCCTTCCTTTTTGGCTAGTGACAAAAAGGGGGAGAGTATGCATAGTATGCATTATCTGTGAATTTTCTTTATTCTCTATGCTTTAAGTATTTTTGTCAGAAAATTCTCATAAGTTTTGTCATCATCGAAAAGGGGGAGATTGTTGAACCACTCTTATATTTTACCCTTATATTTTGGTGATAACAAAACTTATGATTAATTAAATATTATTAAATATATTTAATATCATGTTTTCCTAATAAATATAAATTTATTGTACTATCGTTGTGTGATCTGCACTGAAAAGTAAAATCGATGTCTATTCAATATACATCAACTTCAGTTCACTAAGTGCCACAACGATTTCCATACAAATACATCGATTATGGTTCATATCTTGAAGACATCGATTTCATTAAAACAACGATTTCATCAGTGTAACGATTCGGTAAGTTAAACAAGGATTTGATCGCTGTAACTATTCGATAAGTAAAACAACGATTTGATCGATGTAACGATTCGATAAGTTAAACAACGATTTGATCTCTGTAACGATTCGATAAGTTAAACAACGATTTGATCGCTGTAACGATTCGATAAGACAAACAACGATTTACTTTCACTTAAACATCGATTTTGTTCAACATCGATTTCACTTAAACATCGATTTTATTCAAACATCGATTCATGTAAACATCGATTTCACTTAAACATCAATTTTGTTCAAACATCGATTCATGTAAACATCGATTTCATTAGAACATGGATTCTGTTCAAATATAGATTTCGACTTAAACATCGATTTCCTTTATACTCAGATGTTTCAAATATTTTTGGCACCTAATGAAAAGTCAAATATATTTCATTTGCGCAATCTTCTATCTTTCTGACATAAGATATTTTTTCATATCTCTCTAGATCTCTTCTTTCCTGTCAGACAAAAAGGGCTTACCTACCACTTCTGGGTGACAGTAGAAAACACAGAAGTGTGAGCCTTTTTGACAGAAACCCACTTTGACGTAAAAACCTTCTTCTATTCTTGCAGACCTCGAACACCATCAAGTGGCTGACAGTCAGGAGAAGAAGAATAGAAAAATCAGCAACAACTAGAAGAGTTCCAACGGATCTCTTCAACGGATTTATTCAAAGCCTCTCATATAAAAGATGAAGCAAGGCTGAAGAACAAGCGAAGAGAGATTTCCTGAAGATCTTTAAAGGAGTGTACATCCAGTGAAGAACCTGAACTCCAGATACACTCAAAGAAAAAGAGAGAAAGAGCCCGAGCCCAAGAAGAAGTGCTCAAGCATCTGAAGCCACCAAGTTTTAAGCTCCTTCTCCTCTCTTCAATCTCTCTCTGTGCTCATTGTAATTTCTGGGGAGAGTCCTTTGCTGAGAGTTTTTGGGTTAGAGTCCATTCTTATAAAACTCTCAGCTTTGTTTTTTCTTTTCTAAGAAAGATTTCTATCTAGTTGTAAGACTGTATACAATGTAGAACCTAGCTAGGGGTTTAAGTCTAGCAGAATCGCATTGGGGTTTGTACCAAGAGGTTGGCTTCTTGACCTATAAGAGAAGTGGGCTGCCTTCTTGCCCGGGAAAGAGAAGAAGACCAGTTGGGGTGCTGGGTGTTGTACTATCCATGAGGGGGACTGTACCCTTGGTTAGTAAAATCCCAAGAGATTGCTTGGGGACTGGACGTAGGACTCCATGTGAGAAGGGCCGAACCAAGATAAATTCCTTGTATTCTTTGTGTGATTGTTTATTTGCTTCCGCATTGCTACTCTCTATCACACTCAACTAACCAACCTTTCAAGTGATAATTTTCTGTGTTTAAGCTTCTGTTTCGGACTTCAGAAAACCTATTCACCCCCCCTCTAGGTTAGCTTGCTGCCGTACCAAAAGGGCCAACAAGTGGTATCAGAGCGAGGTTCTCTGATCAATCAAGAAGATCCAATGATCTTAGAGAAGATCCATAGCAGCTCAAGGATTTGCTGAAGGTTAATCAGTCACCAGACCTCCATTCTTCGATGGAGAGGATTACCAATATTGGAAGATGAGAATGGAATGCTTCATTCGATGCACAGACTTTGATCTGTGGCAGGTAATAGAGGTAGGTGATTATGTTATTATTCCTGCTAAAGGTACTACTGCCATTACAGCTGGAGACAAAAGTAAATTATCTTTAAACATTAAAGCTAAGAACTATTTATGTTGTGCATTATCCAAAAGAGAATTTAGTAGAGTATCTACATGTAAATCAGCTAAATAATATGGGATAAACTACAGGTAACTTATGAAGGAACAGATAAAGTAAAACAAACTAGGATATATATTCTTGTCTCACATATGAGCAATTTAAAATGTTTCCAAACGAAAATATCACTCAAATGTATAATGATGCAATTTACAATGGTACAACCAACTCGGTCTCCATGAGGGAATCCACGGATAGGGGTGTTCACTATTCGGTTCAAATTGAAAAATCAAACTGAATTGGGCAATTCGATTTGGTTTGAACATGGGAAAAAATTGGTTTGGTTCCAAACCAAACCGGAAAAGAAAATTCGGTTTCTAAACTCTATAAACCAAACCAAACTGATTAAACTGAATTACAATAATAAGTTTTAATTTGTATATATCTATCAAGTTTATTCAATATATTTACATAAAAATACATATTATGGAGGGTAATATGGTCATCAACATTTAATACTTCATTTCAAATCTTATTTGATAGTGATTTATTAGAGAAACAAGTGATTAAAATTTTATTTAAGACTAAAAGAATCTAAAGGCCCATTTATTTTTAAGTTAAACCGAACCAAATCGAATTTATTTCGGTTTGGTTTGGTTTGGTTTCAAGGGACTTTGGTTTGGTTTGGTTCGGGTTGGGTCCAAATTTGGTTTGGTTTGGTTTCTTAAAAATCTTCTATAAATCAAACCAAACCAAACCATGAACACCCCTATCCACGGAGTATGGAGAATTACGGAGGTCTTGCTGGAAAGGTCCCTAGTCTATCAAAACGGAATGTCCAATAGAGAATTTTCAATCCCCCAAGAAAGGGCTGCCTATTGTGCAATCGTGTAGTGTAGAATGTGCCTCAATATCACAATCCATTTGTTTAAAACAAGGCAGAAAGCAAGTATCACGAAGGCATATTATAAAACAAGACTATCAAGATTTCATTAACAAGATTTCAGCAATTGAACAAGGTCAACTTTCAGTTTAATAGCAAGCTAGAGCATCAAGATGAACACATCAATCTCAAGGTAGAAAAATCTTGTGATTAAGAACAATTAGAACAGACTATTAGGTTGTTATGACTTTTACATGGATTGACAATTTTTAGGCCACTTGACAAACACAAAAAACACTATGAACTAATGTAGACATGTAGTACTTAAAATAGAACAGTGACTGGATGGTGTCTGGAACACTATGGAAATCACAACGGGTTCATTCGTCGCCTATATCCAACGCTTAATCAGAAGAAAACAATGTTTCGGGATGGCCTTACAAATCGCGACGGTTTCAATTGTCTCTATTATGAAAGTCGTCATCAGTCGAAGTAAGGGAACATTTGATTTCTTACAACGCGACGGTTTGAACAACCGCCTTCTCCTTAAATCACAACAGGTAAGAACGTCACTATTTTACAGGTGTTTTACAAAACTCAAACATAAAAATTGCACAAGAATCGAAGGCGGGGAAACAATTGAATCGCAATAGATAACCCAGTCACAATTCAGAAAGACATTGAAATCCAAGTGCACACAGTTTGATGCCATCAGAACCTATCAAAACAGTTATGAATCACGACGGATGAACGATCACTATTCAACAAAATGCGACGGTCTAGGCGTCGTGAAAATCCCTTATAATCAGCGACGTCTGGTTCTATCGCGGATTAAGGTGCTTGCCCGAAAACGCAGAAAACGACCTTGATCCACTTGTTTGGTCTATAACTTGCTATCTAGGGTATCTTGGATAAAACTCTAAACATGAAAGTTGTAGAGGACGAAGAGTAGAAGAGAAATACCAATTTGGGTTGACCCAATTTGACCTCAATCTACGTGAATCATGGTATAAACATGAAAAACCCTAATCATGTGCGATTCTTGGAAAATGCTTAATTCTCAAAGCATGCTTGATAACAATTGGTCAAAACAAGTACATATAAAACTAGACACGAAGAGCTTTAACATGGTATATGGTTTGTTCATCTTTGGCCTGAGATGTCACGCCCCGACGCGGAATATCGGAGCGCGAAGGCAGTTGCAAGAAAAGGTATAGAGCGAATACTAGACATCAAACCATTGCACATTGAATAATACTAAAGCAAATCTTCCTCATTAATAACTTTTCAAATGTCTAGTTACAACCACTAATATCAGAGCCATTCTATAGGGCCCAATTACATTGCAATAAAAGGAAATAGCTAAGTACAACTATAAGATAACAAATGACTCGAGGGTACTCCTGGCTTCACTCTTGGTCATTCCCTTCCTCGTGAGTGTATGTGTCATCCTCGGTCTCACCTGAGAACACAACATCAAATAAATAGGGTGAGCGATAACGCCCAGTAGGACTTAAATCTCAGACTCAAGCAGGCTTTAAATAATTAACGTATTTAATGGCAGAGTATCTAAAGATAGCAGGTACAAGAGAGTCAAAATATAGCAAGAGATAGCACAACAAGTACAGGATAGCACAATAGCACGAGATCGAGTAGTTTCCAAAATAGCACAAGTATCGAGTATATAGCACGAATAGCAGATGGCCATAGCACAACTAGCACAAGTATAATAATAACACGACGAGTATAGCACTTGTTTGTCATTCTAGACATCGAGAGAGTATAGCACTTTTGTGTTTTGATTGTCATATAGATAGTCGAGATAGATAGCACTTGAGTGTAATGCCAAACACTCTGATCATTTAACTCCCATGGGCACTAGCACTTTCGGGCGCACATCCCAGACCAGATCAGGCCCTTTATATATTGTCAGGCATTAGTTATATTGTTTATCTTTAGACAATCAGTCAATGGCCAATATAGAGTACCAAGAAGTAGATGAGAGCACTAGATGAATAGACGAGATAGTAATAGTGAACGTGAATAGACGAGCGAGTAGAGTACAGATGAGAGCTAGTGGACATTACACGTAATGCGACGAGTAAACAGGCGATAGTAACAGTTGCACAACACGCGCACTTGGTGTTGGCAGTCAGGTGGGACTCACGATCTTCCCGCTGGCCATGTTATGCACAAGTCCAGAGGTCCGACATGATTCAAGATAAGAGCGAACTTCTAATAGCCGTTTGGATCATATCGATCCCTAAAGGTGTAATGGGTGTTAGGTACAACCGGCTCGTCGACCATGTGGGAATCCATGATCAGAGGAGACTTACGGAGGCCTTGTGCAAGGGTTTACTAGTCCGGCGAAAGGAATATCCGACGGAGAGTTCACCACAAGCCAATTAAAGTGTGTATATAAAAACAGGTGCTCGACATTCTAGAGGAATTCTAGAACAGTGGAGCGTCGATAACGGTATATAAACAACGCAAGAAACGAATACAAGTCCTTTAAAATAGGGCAATTAATGTACTTTATTTCAATAAATTACCAGATACATTATGAGATATTTTCTGCAAGATTTCAGTCATATATGGATGGTTCATGTGTGTGCATGTGTAAGAGAATCATAGATAGAAAAGAAGTCGTGATATGTATTTAAAGCATTCAATATAGCTCCATTTTAAAGCAGGGTTTTTACTGCGTGTATACGTTTAAAAAGGCGTAAGAATTATTTAGAAAATGACAGCAACACTTTTTATGGGTTTTCATCAAAAATCCTATGATGCGACGTACGCCTGTACGGGTCGCGATGGGTATGGGGCAGATCGCGACAAGCACATGCATGGGTCGCGACATGACCTGCGGATCAGGCACTGAAAACGCGACAGGGAGGAAAGGGTCGCGACAGGACGGGCACAGAGATCTTGACGGCTTACCTGTCGCGTTCTGAACGCGACAGGTGGACTGTCGCAATCAGACCCAGAAGGCGACATATCGCGTCCGTCGTAATCTGGTGGTCTGCGCCTGGCTCTGACAGGAATCAGACCAGGCTTGGGATTGCGACCAACATGAATCAAATTGATACAGGGTGCTTTGAAAAATTAGAACAAATCACATGGTTTATGAAAATTCATGAAACAATTTCTAACACCTCTAGACAGGCCAGGGTACATGCAGTAAATAGGAATTTGCAGATTTCAAGGAATTCGATAGGCTTTAAATTCATGCAACATGAAGAACAAGAACAGTGAGCAACTTGGAATAGATGATTTAATTCACCAACTAGAGTGAATCAAATTTAGGGCTTTCAGGGGCAAAAGATGCCTATCAACCCTCAGTCCTTACTCAAAAAGTTTCATGACATGAGGACAAGTGGATTTGAAGATATGCACCAAAGAAAGGGGCTCAGGGTCATGAAGTGTACAGAACTTCAAAAATTCATAAGAAAAGATTTGATTGATGGAAAAATATGAAACTTGGGAGTTTCGTTCAAGAGGGTAGGAAGAACCTACAGACGAGATTTCAGAATTTTAGCTTGTGATAATGCCTACCTTTGGCTTTATTTGTCTTCTAGGTTAAAAACTCCAAGAACGAGGAAGAAGCTCCAAGAACTCATTCTCCCCACGAGATCCTCTCCTCCTTAGCCTCTTCTCCACGTCCAACAACATTGGCAACAAGCTAGGGTCGGCCAAGAGGGTTTAGGAGGTGTATTTAAGCATGTATGGGTTCCTATTCCTATTGCTACTCTAATTGCTCTTAATTACGAGATTTCCTAACTCCAACCTTCCTTCCTTGCTTTCCAATCTCTATTTAGCTAGAAGAGATCCAAATTCGTGCTAAACCATATGGGGTAGGTTTAGGAATCCAATTCCATCTCAAATTACTTATTTAATGCATTAAATATCTCTTTTCTATTTAGTTAATATTTAAGTTGCGAAATTATGGTATTTTCCCACTATTTACTATTTGTAGATTCATATTTTGACCCAATAAATTTTAGAGGATCCATTAAGCAAAGCCCATTACTCTTTTCCATTTAATGGGTTTTATTAAATGCTCTTTTCATTGAATATCCCTTTTTCTGAGTTTTTAATTTATTATTTAAATTTTTATTTTTCTCAAAAATTCAGGTTGCTACATGAGAACACCTACTTTTGAACATTCCTAAGAAAGGTCTTCTGCAGGATGATGGAGAACGTTGGTTGGGGAAGAAAACTTCAGTTGTGGGCAATCTCCTTCTCTGGTGCTCTAGCTAGCCTCCACATGACGCCATCAAGTTGGTAACCCTCTCCAAGGGGTTTATGACGAGTATTTATAGATTTAGGGTTGTTTAGGAGTCCTAATGTGTCTAAGAAAGAGGATCTCCGAGTTTCGGTTAATCCCTTCCTAAATGTGAGGATTCTCACCCTAATTTGAGTTGGAAAGACTTTAGGAAACACCATATTATGGTTGGACATGAATTTAGGTTAATATGAAAGTCTAATTGTCTTAGATTTTGCACTAATTGTCTTTCTAATTTATGTCCAATTGGAGCTACAAATTTTGGAGATTTATTGCTAATTATAATTTTTGTTCTTTGGGCTAAGACTATATGTTTGGCTCATAATACTTTTTGATGGTTGACTTATCTTATTTAATGTCTAATCATTGATCTTATCAAGCACTTTTTGGCACATACGATCACGATGCATATGTTTTTACCATTTTGAAATTATTAATTATTAATTCTAATTTATTTCTCATTTTTTTCAATTACTGAATTTTCGGGGTGCTACACCCTCCTCCACTTAAGAGAATTTGGTCACCAAATTCATAGATAGGATATATATAGGACAGAGGGGACTCACTTACTTGTGAACAATTTCGGAAAACTCTTATGCATAGCTTCTTCTTCGTCTCCCATGTATCATCTTCCTCTAAGTGTTGATTCCATCTGATCTTCACCAAGGGAACCACCTTGTTCGTTAATTGGCGCACTTCACAGTCAATAATTTAACTGGCTTTTGCTCATAAGTCCCTTCTTTCTGAAATACTAAGAACTCATATTCGATGATGTGAAAAGGGTCATGTACATACTTCTTCAGCATAGATATGTGGAACACAGACTTGTCTATTGTCATATGTCTTGAGCAGCCGCTGTCCAAATACCACTTTTCGCTCTAGTCTCCATGACATACCTGCAAGAGAGCAAGTTATAGTTGGATTTTGGTGCCCAAATCCTTTTGAGTCCACTAGAGTTAGTCCAAGAAGGCAATAAATCTTTTCTAATCCACACACATTTCACATTTTGTGGATTTCTCTTGAAAGGAGACATGCCATTAATATGATCATTACCACCACAGTAAAAAACAGTTGATTTTAGAAACTTATAGTTTTGGCCTTGAAAAGTTAGCATGATTATGAATGACATATTTGGGCCTTTGACCATTAGCCTTCTTATGAACTTGGGTATTTTTAGCATTATGGGCTTGGTTGGTTTGGGTGTTTTAGTTGCATGCACAAAGGAAGTTTTTGTCTTTGACTTAAATGCATTCTTTTCATTAGGAATGTAGCCATGACCCTCTCTTTGGAAATTAATAGGAGTTGAGAGGACCTCATCTAACTTTTGTTTCCCCTTCATTAATCTAGATACAACACTCTTTTGTTTAGTGACTTCTTTCTCAAAAGTGCTCACTCTATATTTAATTCGACATTTTCAATTTTTAATTGAGAATTCTCTTTTTCAAGTTTAGAATTTTTCTCACATGCTTTATCATTGTTCATGCATTCAATTTCTTCTTTATAAAGAGCCACTTTAGCCAATACTTCATTAGACTCTTTCAAAATGTCACGTTTATTTTCAAATATTGCATGTAGAACATGGTATGTCATTATGAAGAAGCGACCTAATTTTATTTTTCAAACTTTTATTTTCAAATCTCAATTTTTTGAATTTTTCATATAGAGAAGCATAACTATTTCCCACTGATCTGAAGTGAAGTGTTCAGACTCATCACTTACCTCTTCGGCCTCCTTGCCATGAGCCATAGGATAGAGATTCTCTGAATTTTCTTTAGAGTTTGAGGATGTGTTTCTGAGTCCTCAATGCTCCACGTGCCCACCATGGCTTTGACTTTTCTAAACTTTCCTTTCTTCAACTTCTTTTGCAACTCAAGGCATTCTCCATGCATGTGCCCTAATTTCTTGCATTCATTGCAGATTATTTCTTTTTCTTTGTTGTTCTCACCTTTAGAGGGGAATGACTTTCTGCTCAGCTTCTTGGAACTGCTTTGGAACGGCCTCCTTTTGAGAAGGAAATTTTGGATTTTTCTTGTCAGCATTGCTAGCTCCTGGTCGCCGTTCATATCACTGCCCTCTTTAGTACTGCGCTCCTAATGAGTAGAAGCAGCTTTGAGGGAAACTCCCTTGCCCTTTTTGACTTATGGCTCATTTCTTTTTATGTTCAATTCATACATCATCAGGGAGCCAATCAATTCCTCTAATGAGAGGGCTTCCATATTCTTGGAATCCTTTATGACGGTGGCCTTGGTGTGCCAAGTAGGAGGCAAGGACCTGAGGACCTTTCTAACTAGCTCTGAACTCGTGTAGTCCTTTCCAAGAGCCTTTAAGCAGTTTGTAATGGCGGTGAACCTCGCGAACATCTCGGAGATGGATTATTCTGGCTTCATCCAAAATAACTCATATTTGGATACCATAATATTTGCCTTGGTCTCCTTGATCTCTGAAGTGCCTTCATAGATGAGTTTCAGGTTGTCCACATCTATTTTGCATAGCTGCACATGGAGACATGTGAATACTCATTAGGATGAATGGTGCACTTCATGATATTCATAGCACTATAGTTAATCTTAGACTTTTTAATATGATCTTTTGTCCACTTTGCTTCATCCTCTGGTAGTGCATATAGACTGTTACTTACGAATTTCCAGACCTCATAGTCATGAGCTCTGAGAAAGATATGCATCCAGTTTTTCCAATACGTGTGGTTACTACCATCGAAGTATGGTGGACAGTTGATCGAGTGGCCTTTAGGCATATACCCCTTGTCAGCCATTGTATACAAGGATCTCTCTTTAAGAGAAGAGAACCTGTTCTAATACCAATTGAAGTGAACATGTGCAACACCAACCAAGAGGGAAGGGATGAATTGGTTGGCTACAAAATAAATATTTAACTACTTGACATGCTAAACAAGTCAATATCGAACGAGACACATTATCACCAACAACGCACGTAGAAGGAGACAGAAGAAAAGGAAACAAACCACAGTGCACAGTTGCTTAGGTGGTTCGACCACATAAGGATGTGTGCCTACGTCCACCCCCCACTTTCATGAGGTGGCAACACACTACTCTAAAGTTTAGGCCCGAGGTACAGAGTACAACCTCTCCTGCACACACAGAACACACACACACATGTCTCAATACTGACAAGAACTCACTGTCAAAACCTTTCATACACGCTTGTACAACATGAGCACACACTCTCAAACACAAGAAGTATGTATGAAAAGATTTGAAGTACAATTCCTCAACCCAAAAACAAGATAGAAAAGATGAAACTCATAGTTCAGAAATCCCCTATTTCAAAGCAGTTGCGAAACGATGAAAATGAGTGTAGACTCTTGCACAAGCCATCTTGGACGTGGTACTATGGTAGCACGAACTCCTAAGCATCCAAGGTCTTGAATCCACACAGCAAACCCAGAGAAATCTCTTGGAGGAAGCACTGGTTTGCTGGTTAATAGGTTTGCCCTAGCCAATGCAAGAACTCCTTCTCCCTCTTGCATGTGCGGTACCAATAGCATAGAAAGGTTTCCCTTTATATACCCACATGCTAAAGACTCCAACTTGGCTGTGGATCTCGAAGAAATCCGGTTGGAATCCAAAGAAGGAAAAAGTCCTCTCAAAATAAGGAAATTGTGTTTCCTATAATCAGTCGACCAGAACTTTCAAATCGATCATCCAATTTTTACTATCTTCAAACAGATATGCTTGGGAAAATCGGTCGTCTGATTTTGTGAAATCTATCATCCGATTCCACTTCGACTGGCACTGCATATCACTTTGACTGGCACAAATTCGATCATTCGATTTCCTAAAATCGATCGTCCAATTTTCAATTTCTTCATCAATCGGAAGCTTCTTCATCAATCGATTGGCCTTAAATAACAATCGATTGGTCTTCATAATCGGTTGACCGATTTTCTAAATTTGGTGGTTCGATTTTCGACTATCCCCAGATAAGTGGCCTTGGGAAAAATGGTCGTGACCGATTCTCGTAGATCGATCGACCGATTTCCTACAAAAGTGCAGAAACAAGGGTCAATCTGAAATCTGAAGTACCAAACACTTAACCACTCACCTTGGCCTCTTGTTTGTGGAGTCTACACTCCATGTAAGCCCTGTAGAACTTATTTGCACATGAAATTTGTACCAAGAGTATTTGTACATGAAAAACTTCAATAAATCCACATAAATTGCATAAACCACAAATGACCACATGCTTCAACACAAACTCATTTTGTCAACTTCAAAACATCATAAATGCACATAGAGACAACAAGGGGTATATGCCAGTGTTGCACAATACAAACCTAACTGTGGGCCTGTATCTGATCCTGGAGATTCTAACAAAGTCATATTGCCTATGGATGTGATTGTCAGATTTGCTCCCGACAAAGTCGTGTTACCCCAAGGTGTTGATTGCCCAATTTCTCAAAGATGTTTGTTACCACAGGTGTTGATTGCTAGTATGATCCCCTAGCAAAGTTGTGTTTCCTAGTATGGTGTGGAATCATGATTGGTGCTTGACATGACATGTACTTGTTACATGTGATACACTTACTTGACTTGACTTGCTACTTCGCTACTGTGTGCTAGTCCTTAACCCAAGTGGTCGAAGGATGTACTTGCCTGAGACACCAGTAGACCTTGCATGATAGAAAGTATGTCTTGCAGAGTGCCTAGAGCGGGTTACTTAAAATGTTTGCTAGTGAATTGTCTTGTGTGTTTGTACTTTCTAGTGCTATCTTGATCCTTTGAAAGATACTATAGTGACCTTCTTGTGAGTAAAGAACTTTCTTGTACAATCCCGATTGTTCTTTCTCCAATTCATGAGAGTTATCCTGACTTTCTTACTCTATTGACCATGTTACTTTCAAGTGTGAATATTTCCTTGTACATGCGATATACTTTCTAGCATGACAATATCTCATTTTCACCCATCTTGCTCTCAAGATATCTCGAATTGATTGGAAGTCTCTTGATTGGATTTCTAGACATGTTTCCTTACCAACTTTTACTTGCATATTTTGTTCATGGCATATAGCTTGAAACTGTTAATTACTTATATTTGCCCATGATGATGTAAATCCTACTAGGGGCGAGTGCACTCATACTTGCTTCCTTCAATATTTTCAGGTAGTGAAGGTAAAGCTAAATGATGAGACTTGTGTGCTGAGCTTGGACTACACTTAGGGAGTCATTCTTCTTTCTAGTTAGTCTATGAGAATGGTCATTATTGTAAAGAGATAGATAGAATGATGAGTAATGAGTGTTTCTTTTGACATTAGAGATTGTAATATTCAATTTTGATAGATAAAGGAAGAGGATTTGACTATTCCATTATGGGCCTTACTTGTAGTAGCTATTTGTCTATAACTTCTGAATGTTTTCTTATTCGTCACATCTCCCAATTTGTTCTACTACTAAAAATCGGGGTTGTGACATTAAAAGCCTCTTCTATATATGACTGTCAATGTTCCTCTTAGATCTTTGGCATATGAAGAGGGGCATGCGGCTAATGATAATATTTATAACTTGTCTAAATGAAAAATGAAGTACATAAACGTTAAGCACGTATATGAAACATATTTAAAAATTATGAACATAAGTCAAGGGCTTTGTGCTTATGTTAGTGGCTATATGCAGCCGCTAACATATACATGTTTAGTATATGTCAGTAGGTTTTTGGCAGCCACTGATATATGTTGCATGTATATCAGAGGTTAATATATGTTAGCAGCCATATGAAGTTGCTAACATATGTTGAGTATATGTCAAGGGACTTCTGCAGCAGCTACCAGAAGCCGCTAACATATGTTAGCATCTACATCAGTAGCTAACATATACTCGCTGACATATCCATATTTTCTTGTAGTGCACAATTGAATTAATAGAGCAAAAAGACTAAATGGCTCTTTACAATTGTTAAAATAATAATCTTTTCATAACTCTCTCTCTCTCTCTCTCTCTCTCTCTCTCTCTCTCTCTCTCTCTCTCTCTCTCTCTCTCTCTCTCTCTCTCTCTCTCTCTCTCTCTCTCTCTCTCTCCCTCTGTAGCATATGGTGCTTTTCAGATCCCCTTTAGCGGGTCTAGTGGGTGTTATGGTTCATACGAAGGTAGTACGGCTCTGTGTGAGAGGTACATTGTCCTTTTGTGGTGTTTTGGACCTTTAGTTTGAGTCATTTTGGGTTTTGGTGTTTCTGGGTGGGAATGCTTTGGGGTCTGGCTGTCGCATTCTTAATGCGCCCAATCTAGGCGACACGTTTATATTTCTATCGTGAGTATTCTGCTTGATGTGTTTCATGGTGGTTTGGAGGAGGGAACATGTCCCTTAGGGATATGTGGCTCTCTTAGGTGTCGCAGTCCCCTAATAGGAAGTGATGATATCGCAGCCCATCGAGCTAATGGGTTCAATTTTCTGACACCTTTTTAGTTCATGAGCCTGTAGAACGAGGGTTTTCACCCTCTGTTTTGCTAAGTGGATTCCCAGGGCGAGCTTTTCATGAGTTCTGGCTTCTTTGATCATTTGGAAGCGTTTTGGAGTTAGATTTGCATAGGCGAAGACAACCAGATCACGAGAAGGCCCCAACGGGTGTTGTTCTTCGTCGTTCTCCTCCTTTCAAGATTCTCGCGAGTTCCTTGAATATTTTATCTTGAATAAGTTGAGTTTAGCTTGTGTAGATTAGAGCTTACCTTGTTTCGCAGTAATTAATGTTCGTTCTTTATGCCTTATTGAGAAGAATCCATGTGTAGGGCATTATGTAGTTTAATATCATGTTTAGTAGCTATTTTATGGTATTAGAAGCATGCCCTAGGTGTATTTTACTATTTTAGAGTCATGTGGTATGTTGGATTTCGTGGTTTGAGTGAGGTTTCTAGGTAGAACTGTGTGTTATGTGTTCTCTGTGTGAGGTCGCATCCGAGGGGTAAGACATGTTATACCGCAGTCCTTGGCGCTGACGCGTTAAGGTTTGGTTGTCATGGTAGAATGGCAAGGCATGTTCTTATCACAGTTTGGTGGTCAAATGCATTTTTATTCCGAGTCGTGGTCCATCAGGTGACCGCGTTAATGATGTAGTCACCCTATGCGATGTGTTAACGGTCCTATGTTAACTGAAGCTTAGATTTATGTGTTTAGTCATGTTATATGATATGAATGAGTTTGTGGTGTGTTGTTGATGAGTCTAGTAGTGTCGACACTTGGTTACTTACTTGTTACCTCCAGTCGGTGGTCACAACTACTTTGTGTGTCCAACACTTTGTGTTCCCACAGGTGTTTAGTCCTAGTGTTGTGTGCACTGTTGGGGTCTTGTCGTCTTCCTTGTCTTAGGTAGGGGAAAGATAGTTGTTGGACAACTAGTAGGTTTGAGTTCACTCATGGTTGGGAGATTGGACACTGGTAGATGTGTTGGGTCCCAGCTAGTCCTGAGTTAAGTTAGTGAGTTGTCCCTACTGCCTCTTCAGTCAGTAGGTAGTCAGGCGTGGGTGCAACAGTTGGAATGTGTTTCTAACTGTGAGACTATGAGGTCACTTGTGTGCTCTTATCTAGACTAGGTTTGGCTTTGCAGGATAGTTACCATGTCCCTTGCATAGCGTCGAGCTAGCTTACTCGTGGTACTCGCATGGTTAACGATGGTTTGCGGTGATGTGTTTATTTCTGGCTCAATGGTGTTTTTACGTTCATTCAACATGATAATATATTATTTTTTAATATTGTGATTTATTGTATGTTTTGGGGGAGATTCACTACTGAGCCAGTAACTTTGAGGTTCACACCCCTACTACTTTTTCAAGTGGGAGTGAGTAGGAAAGTTCTCAATCTTCGACTACACCTTTCCAGTAGTGAGCAGGACCCTCTCCTACCAACAACTTGTGAGTTTGTACGTCGCGGGGTATTCCCTGGCTAGTGTACTTTTGAGCTTCCGTTGTGTAATGAGACAATATAATCTGATGTACATATCTATATCAATGTAAGTACTTTTGTTTCTTCTATACATTTCCTATTGGACACGTGTGATGATTTCCTATCTGAGACTTCGTGGCTCGTGAGTTGGTGGACTTGGATATGGATCCTTTATAAGATCCGGATAAGGGTATTCATGGTTTGGTTTATAGAAGATTTTTAAGAAACCAAACCAAACCAAATTTGGATCCAACCCGAACCAAACCAAATCAAACCGAAGTCCCTTGAAACTAAATTCGGTTTGGTTTGGTTTAACTTGAAAATAAATGGGCCTTTAGATTCTCTTAGTCTTAAATAAGATTTTAATCACTTATTTCTCTAATAAATCACTATCAAATAAGATTTGAAATGAAGTATTAAATGTTGATGACCATATTACCCTCCATAATATGTATTTTTACATAAATATATTAAATAAACTTGATAGATATATACAAATTAAAATTTATCATTATAGTTCAATTTAATCTGTTTGGTTTGGTTTATAGAGCTTAAAAACCGAGCCAAACCGAATTTTTTTTTTCGATTTGAAACCAAAAAAATTTCATGTTCAAACTGAACCAAACCAAATCAAATCGCTCGGTTCGGTTTGGTTTTTCGGTTTGAACCGAATAGTGAATACCCCTAGATCCGGATGAGGAGGACTGCCACACTCTCCCTTTGATTGGCACTCCCATTGCTCTCTCTCTCTCTCTCTCTCTCTCTCTCTCTCTCTCTCTCTCTCTCTCTCTCTCTCTCTCTCTCTCTCTCTCACCCCGACGCGGAATATCGGAACGCGAGGCAGTCGCAAGTGATCGGGTATAGAGCGAGTACTAGACATCAAACCATTTCACAATGAATAATACTAAAGCAAATTCATTTCATTAATACTTTCCAATGCCTAGTTACAACCACTAATATCAGAGCCAATCTATAGGGCCCAATTACATTGAAAGAAGGCAAAAGACTAAACTTCAAACCTAACTACTACAACGCTAAACATAGCAATAGGACACTAGGGTACTCATGACATCACTCCAGGTCGTTCCCGTCCTCTTGAGTGTATGGTTCATCCTCGGTCTCACCTGAGAACACAACGACAAATAATGCAGGGTGAACGATAACACCCAGTAGGACTTAAATCTCAATAGTCAAGCAGGCTTTAAATCGTTAATGCATTAAAGGCAGAATAACTAATGATAGAGCGAGAGAGTCAAGTAAAAGATAGCAAGATAGCATGCGAACAAAATAGTACAACTTTCCAAATATAGTCTTTCCAAAAATAGCACAGGTGTCGAGAATAGCACAACAATAGCAGGATAGCACAATGTCGAGTATAGCGAGATGACCATAGCACAAATAGCACCAAGTATAGCAATAGCACAACGAGTATAGCATAGCACTTTGTTGTCAATGGACAACGAGGGAATATAGCACTTTTGATTGTCATTTAGATAGTCAAGATAGATAGCACTTGAGTGTAATGCCAACACTCTGATCATTTAACTCCCATGGGCACTAGCACTTTCGGGCGCACATCCCAGGACCAGATCGGGCCCTTTATATATTGACAAGCATTGATTATATTGTTTATCTTTAGACAATCAGTCAATGGCCAATATATAGTACCAAGAAGTAGATGAGAGCACTAGATGAATAGACGAGATAGCAGAGTGAACGTGAATAGACGAGAGAGTAGAGTATCAAAGAGAACTAGTGGACATTGCACGTAACACGTCGAGTAAACAGGCGATAGTAACAGTTGCACAACACGCGCACATGGTGTTGGCAGTCAGGTGGAACTCACGACCCTACCACTGGCCATGTTAAGCACAGGTCCAGAGGTCCGGCGTGATTCAAGATGAGAGCGAACTTCTAATAGCCGTTTAGACCATATTGATCCCTAAAGGGTGTAATAGGTGTTAGGGTACAACCGGCTCGTCGACCATGTGGGAATCTATGGACAGAGGAGACTTACGGAGGCCTTGAACAAAGACTCACTAGTCCGACAGAAGGAGTATCCGACGGAGAGTTCGTCCAAGTCAAGAGAGAGTGTGTATATAGAAACAAGTGCTCGACGTTCTAGAGGAATTCTAGAACAGTGGAGCGTCGATATCGGTATTCCCAAAACATCGCGAGAAACGATAGACAAGTATATTTAAAATATGGTAATTTAATTACATAAATTACCAGATGTATTATGAAATAATTTCATGCCAACTTACGCCATAATTGGATGGTTCAAAGTGTGTGTAAGTGTCATGAAATTGTAGATAGAAAAGATCATGTGCATGTATTTTAATCATACATAAATGTTTAATTTATAACAAGTGTTATTTTCTGTATGTATGACTGTTAAACAAGAGTACAACACTGTAGATGATCAAGCATTACTGAGATAGGGGGTTTCTTGCAAAAACCCATATCACGACGTACCCTAATGAGGGTCGCGACGGGGTCAACTGAGATCGCGACGGGATCATGTACGGGTCGCGGCAGGCCTAGTCAGGTTGGGTAGCAGATCGCGACGACAGGCCCTGTCGCGATCAGATCGTCACAGAGGACACTGTCGCGACGGCCCTTGTGAACGTGGCCTATCGGGTCATCGCGTTCACAGGGTCGTGCCCGAGTCAGACAGGGAAAGGACATTACATCGGATTGCGGGCTAGAACTTACCCTAATTGACACAGGGTGATTCAGAAAATCACAACTAATTGTATAGTCAACGAAAAATCATGAAACTAGTTGCAAAACGACCTAGACATGTGTGGGTACTTACAATAAATAGGAATTGGGAAACAATCATGGTTTAGACATGTTTTAAACACGGGTATTCATGATGAACATGAAACAGTACATAGTTGGATCAACGATTAAATTCGCAAGATATGATGAATCAAATTTAGGGCTTTTAGGGGCAAAAGATGCCTAACATGCATCAGTTCCTACAGTAAAAATCTCGTAGCATGGGGTTGAGTATACAAGGAGATCAAGAATTAAGAAGAGGGTTCGGGGTCATGTAAGTTGTAGAACATGAAAAATCAAGAACAAAAGATATGCTCGTTGGAAAATTATGAAACCAAAGGGCTTTTGCTCCTAATAGAAGAGACATCCTACAGAAAAAGTTTCATGGTTTATGCTCGTAAGAATGCCTACATTTGATCGTTTTCTTCTTCTAGGGTTAAGAGCTTGAAGAACTCGGGGAAGAACTTGAGAGATCCTTCCTCTCCACGAATTCCCCTCCTCTTGGCCTCTCCTCCTGGTCCAGGAACCTCTTGCACGAGCTAGGGCCAGCCATGAGGGTTTAAGAGAAGTATTTAAGCTTCTCCCCATTCCCTTTCCTAGTTTAAGTCTAATTCTTATTAATTCCGAATTTCATATTTTTCATCTCCCCTTTTTAAGCAAGAGATCTCCTATTTGGTTGGGAGAGAGAGTATTTCGTGGCCACCCATTATGGTAGGTTTAGGAATCCCAATCCAACTCAAACTTATATTTTTAATGTATTAAATACTTCTTTTCTATTTAAGTAATATTTTAGTTACGAATTTTGGTATTTCTCTATTATTCTCCTTTTTAAAATCTCTAATTTAGCCCACTAATTTCTAATGGGTCAATATAGCAAAGCCCATTACTCCTTTTCTTTTAATGGGTTTTATTTAATTCTCTCTTATTTAATTTCCTAGTTGTTTTAATACATCTTCCTTTTATTTGATTTTTAATTAAATAATATAAATTTTTAAATTTTTATTTTCTCAAAAATGTAGGGTTGCTACATCCTCCCCCTCTTAAAAGAATTTGGTCCCCAAATTCATATGATCATTCAGGAGAGAATGTCTTACCGAAAAGATCAGGGTAGTTTCGTCTGATGGTTCCTTCCGGTTCCCAGGTTGCTTCTTCCACTCCACGGTTATTCCATAGGACTTTAACCACATGGATGGGACGGTTCCTGAATTGTTGTATCTTCCCTTCCAGTATCTTGATTGGCTTCTCTTCGTATGTCACATCCTTGTTCAACACCACTTCTAATGGCGAATGATGTGCGTGGGGTCGTACACATATTTCCTAAGCATGGATACATGAAACACATTGTGTACACATGACAGATCCGGTGGCAACGCCAGCCGGTATGCAACCTCACCAACCCTTTCGAGTACTTCCAAAGGACCGATGAATCTAGGGCTGAGCTTTCCCTTTACACCGAATCTTTGGATGCCGCGAGTAGGTGACACTTTTAGAAATACATGATCACCTACTTAAAATTCCAGATCTCGCCTTCTTTTGTCGGCGTAGCTCTTCTGTCTGGATTGGGAAATCTTGAGCGGTCTCTGATTACCTGAATGTCCTTTGTTGTCCGTTGCACCATGTCTGGGCCTAGCCATTGTTGTTCTCCAACCTCATTCCAACATGCAGGAGATCTACAGTTCCTTCCGTAGAGCGCTTCGAATGGTGCCATCTTAATGCTTGCCTGATAACTGTTGTTATAGGCAAACTCAATTAGTGGTAGGTACTCATTCCAATAACCTTGAAAATCTATAGTGCAAGCTCTCAACATGTCTTCCACTATTTGGTTGGTTCTTTTAGTTTTCCCATCGGTTTGAGGATGGAATGAGGTACTAAAGTTGAGTTTAGTACCCAGTGCACCTTGCAGTCCTTTCCAAAAGTGAGATGTGAATCTCGGATCTCGATCTGAAACAATAGATGATGGAATGCCATGTAGTCTTACAATCTCCTTGACATATAAGACAGCTAGTACCTCCACTGACCACTTACTCTTTATAGGCAGAAAGTGGGCGGATTTGGTTAGTCGGTCCACAATGACCCATATAGCGTCGAGTCCTCCACAAGTCTTGGGTAAACCCATGATGAAATCCATGCCGATGCTTTCCCATTTCCATTCCGAAATATCAAGTGGTCTGAGTACACCCGCAGGGCGCAGGTGTTTCGCTTTTACTTGTTGGCAAGTAAGGCAGTGAGCAGCATGCTCGGCTATCTCTCTCTTCATGTTCGGCCACCAAAACGTTCTTTTCATGTCTTGATACATTTTGGTACCTCCATGATGAATAGTGTACTTCATCTTGTGGGCTTCATCCATTAGCTTTCTCTTCAATTCTTCATTGTCGAAAACGCATGTCCTTCCTTGAAAGACAAGCCTTCCATCTTCGGTCATAGCAAAGTCCGGCCTTTCGGCTAGAGTTTCCCTGATGCGAACTAAGAACGGATCATTGTTTTGTTGGGCTTTGATCTCTTCCAGTATGTTGGATTGAATCTTGATATTAGCAACCAAGACTCGATCATCACTATGTTCAATGGTTAAGTCTAACCTTGTGAATTGTTCTAGTAGTTGCATCTTGCCAAGGACTAGACTTGCAACAGATGCCATCGGCTTTCTACTAAGAGCGTCAGCCACGACATTTCCCTTGCCAGGATGGTATTAGATGTGGAAGTCGAAATCTTTCAAGTATTCCAGCCATCTCCTTTGTCTCATGTTGAGTTCCTTCTGCGAGAATAAATACTTCAGACTTTTATGGTCTGAGTACACAGTGAATTGCTCGCCATATAGATAATGTCTCCAAATCTTCAAGGCGAAAACCACAGCAGCTAGCTCGAGATCATGTACATGGTAGTTGACTTCATGTGTCTTCAGTTGTCTTGAAGAATAGGCGATGACCTTCTCCTTCTGCATAAGTACTCACCCTAGCCCAATTCCTGAGGCATCAGTGTAGACAGAGAAACATTCTCCCTCTATTGACAGAGCGAGAACAGGTGCTGAGGTAAGACAGTCTTTGAGAGTTTGGAAACTTTTCTCACACTCTTTACTCCAGGAGTATGGATTTTCCTTTCATGTCAGACGCGTGAGAGGAATGACAATATTTGAGAAGTCATTGATGAACCGCCTGTAATAGCCAGCCAGTCCTAGGAAGCTTCATCTCGGTGACGCTAGTTGGTCTCTCCTAGTTGAGTACAGCTTCGACTTTGGAGGGATCAACGGAGATGCCGTCCTTTGAGATGACATGACCCAAGAAGGATACTTCTTCGAACTAGAATTCACACTTGCTAAACTTTGCGTGCAGCTTGTTGTCTCGTAAAACTTATAGTGTTGTCTTCAGGTGTTCTTCATGCTCTTCCTATCCCCCCCCCCCCATCTATCTATCTATCTATCTATCTATCATCTATCTATCTATCTATCTTACACATAGAGAGACACACAAGAAGACTAGCACTAGAGGGGAAGAGCCCCTTAAATCCCCTACTATCCCTCCAATATATCCATTGCCCACCTATCCCCCCCCCCATTCCCCTTCCCACCATAGGTGAATCCAATATAGTGGGGTCCTATGATCTCACTAGATTTCGAAACTCCTATAATTTACTTTAGAATCTAGATTCAAACACTTGTAGTGTCCCCATTGACATGGGCCAGATGCCTCCATTGACATCGCTTCCCACCACTTCATCTTCTTCTCTCTATATTCTCTCCTTTAATTTAACTTTGTCTCTCCCTTCTCGAAGAGGGATATGTTTTAGTACATTCACCCTTTATTTAATGGTTCCGTTAACGTGATATTAGAATACTCCTCCCACTTTGATGGCTTACTAATTATAGTGATTAAAATTTCAAATTTTAGGGATATAGAATATTATTATAGATTCCAAGAAAATAATATGTTTGATTATTGATAGATTTTATAAAGACGTGTAAATTTCTCTTAAACCAACCCCATACGACTTGTATAAGATGACTGCAGTTATGTGATGATTGCGATGGCTCGACACTATATGGGAATTAGAGGTGCACGCCATCATTCTGCTCCAACCAGATGGGCGTTGATTGTGATGCATGATGTCAGCGTTCTACGCAATTTCCCCGCCCCATGATGCCACGTTCCAGGCGGAGCGTTTCCGTGCACTCTTTTGTTGTCCGCGACGTTGACCTTATCCCCTCCGTCCAATGGGACCCTCCCACCCACTCTCCCTTTTTCCTCGCTGACGACAATGCCCGAATAACATCAACAAAGTTGGATCTTTATCTTTTATTATGGGGTCTTTCAGAAACGTGGCTCCTTTTAAATTTGAAAGGGGTCTTAAACAATTATGTTTCTTGTAACCAAGATTGTGGGATAAAATTAAGTTGGGATATGAGAAATGATTGTGGGAGAAAATCGACCTTGACCTAAGTTATTATGGTGAGTTCCTTGTTAAAAAATAATAATTAAGTATTGTAACAAATTTTATTTGAATTGTTTATCAAATAATTTTATAGTTAAAAATTTTATCAATTTTTTCTTATTCTCCTTTCTCTGACTAATAAAACTACTAGACAAATAATCCTCATAAAACTTGTTATCAGATTTTACTATGACAAGTATTTCTCCTAAAATATATATACTCCGTGAAAGTCACGCTAGTCTGGGCTGCCGCTGCCAACCCTCTTCTGTTCACCCCATCTCACGGTTTTCAAGGTGATCTTATTCCACCGCTTCCTTAGATGTCAGAATTTGTGCTCACCTTTAGCCTAACGAATTGGGATAGAAAATGGTATGAGAATTTATACAATCGAGAAGAAATCTTTACTTAAATTTTTTTTTTTAATTATTTCACTAAAATAATATATTTGTAAACAAAGTAAAAAGTTGAGAATTATGACAAAAATAGTTGAAACATTTAAAAAAATTAGCTCAATTACGTTTTACTACACAAGATTTTTTTTGGTCAAACATAGGGATATTCATTAAACGATCTTAATCAAAAAATCGAATCGAACTGACTAATTCGATTCAGTTTAGAGGGTTTTATAATTCAGTTCGATTTAAGATTAAAGAATTAATATAAATTGAAAAAATATATATATATATAATATCATAGAAAAAATTAATAGCGCAGTAGTTAATGGTGCCTCTTACCATGGGGAGATCGTCTCTTAAAAAAGATATATATAATATATTATATATATATATTTCAAATCAAATCGATTCGATTCAATTTATCTTCAATTCGATTTAATTTAATTGTTAAAAAAAAAATCAAAATCAAATCGAACCGAACCTTAAAACATCCGTAGTCAACATGTAAAACCAAAAAACTAAGGGTCTGTTGGTAGGTGTAAAACTCTACTTAGGAAAAAGTTTTCGGAAAAATATATTTTTCAAGTCATTTGTTATCCCTGAAAAACATAAATACGTAAACAATTTTCCCCTAAACTCCGGATTTGGCATCGCCCGTTAAAATCCCGGAGACCGTTTTCCCCCGCGAACCCTCGACATCTCTTTTCCCTCCCCACGCGAAAACCCCGAAACCCTCGAGCAGAGGCAGAGGTGCTGCATCCCTTCGCCTCTCGCCGGCGCCATCGCCATCGTCTCCGACCTCGGGGACACCATCGACCGAGCACGCCGACACCATCCCAAACCCTCCGGAGGGTAACGTCATTTTTTGTCCTCTCCTTCTTCTTTTCTTCTTCGCACCGCACCTCCGGCGGCCGCTCTGCTTGCGAAGCCCCGCCCCCTCCTTCTCCCGCCGATTTCAGGTCCCTGGGCGGACCATCCTTATATATAGTCTGATGAGCACGACTGGACTGAAGGGGGCAGCTGCAGATACAGAGAGTCTGGAGGGAAGAGAGGCAGTTCAAGCCGTGCGGCAGGGAGCAGAGATTCTTCAAGTTCTTTAGTTTGAGGGGCTTGAGAGGGAAGAGGCTGTGCAAACAGGGGATAGGCTCTCATGGTCCAGCTTGGGGCACTTGGTAATGCGCAGTCTCTCGAGGGATGATGGCATGCACCATGGGAAGGCAAGTAAGTTTGGGCAGCTAGTATGTGCAGTCTCTTGAGGGAGATCAGGTGTCCGAGCCCCCTCTCTGGTAGGCTCACTAGATGTTTGCAGTATTTGAGCTTGATCTCCTCCAGATTGGGCAGTGGTGCTGCAGCAGCCCGCTGCTGATGGATGTCAGGTTGTTGCATCTGTGGATTTGTAATGTAGAGAGTGAAGCAAAGACTCCATCGCCACTGTGCTCCCTCAATCCCGGAAGGCAAGACAGACCCACATCTTCTAGGAGTAGATGCCTGACGAGAGAGGGAGAAGGGGCAGCTCCCTCAGGATGGGACACCATCTGATTTCAAGTCACAGAGGGAAGGGAAGAACAACATGGCTGACGGAGGGTTGTGTGAGAATTATTAGGATTTTGGTCACCACCATGCTACTGGCAAGCTCCACTCCTCCCAATTGTACACTGATTGATGTGTAGGTACTCAAGTGATGGAGTTGGCTGAGGAAAGAAGGTGGAGCTTGCACATTGTAGCATCCTGCAGAGAAAATTGCCTCAATGAAGAATGGTCTGATGAGCCATGGAAGGACCATTTAGAGCCATTCAGAATTGTTTTATCATATATGAAGATTTTTCACCAGTCAGATAAGATACATGTGATATATTTGTGATCATTCTGCTTGTTACACTCATGGTTTAGTTCTATCACTTCCATATACATGGTAGTCTAGATTTGTTTGTGGGTTTCTGATTTATTAGTTATTAGTTCATATTTTAAATTGTAGATGGATGCCAATGATTTTTCTTATGAAGATGAAATGGATGCTGCAATTGTTGGAGTTTTATCTGCATGTGTTGGGGTACTCGAAATACTTGTAGATAATAGTGATAATAGTGTGTGAATTGGGTGAAAGCATACCGAGAATTCCTTCGAGTATGAAAAGTTTTGGTTGGAAAAATTTCTTGGGTTAGGATCTTCCTAAGGTAAATATTTTCTGAAATTCAGTTCTGAAAATGCTATGCAAATTCATTACTGTGGTTATTTGTTTATCAGATCCAAATTTCTTCAAAAGCAACTCACTGATCTGCTTTTGTACCTCATGGGCAGTGTACGCCGAACCCAGGAACAGAATGCGCTCTTGGCTAGCTTCTGCAACTTTAGCCTGAAACATGGGAATATGAAAACAACAGGAAAACGAAGAACTAGGTATGAGAAAAAGGAGAGGATTTCATATAGATGGGCCTGCACTCCTGGGAACTAGTGCATGTTCTACAAGCTGCTCGTCCTCCAAGCTTGGGTTGTGAATCCACCTCTGGCTCCAGTTTTAGCATAAAGTGATTAGTGTGGAGGCCCCCAGAACCTATTTTATATGGTTGCATAACTATACATTTCCAATAAACTCATTTTAGCCCAAGCTAGGAAATTGAATAAAGCTTCTGGTTGGAAGCCAAAAACAAGGGTGGTGGGGGTGGGGGATCAAACTAGATAACGGGCTTTCAAGTCCTACTATCCTCCCTCAAATAACTAAGCAGCAGAGCAGAGCACAGCTCCATGCCGCCTCAGAATCTTCGGGTGTCATTTCCATGTCCACTTCTACATCCAGCTTTCGTTCTCACTTCATCTTTCTCCACCCTACTCAACTCCCTTCACATCCAATAATATTCTCCCCTCCAACAGACAGTTCCGATGCGGATCCCAAGTGACGAGGGGCAGAAAACTTTTGATAAAGTGAAGTTGAGTCTTCTCAGCTTTGAACCCGCACTCCATGCCATAATTTTGACAGTTCTAGGTACAGTAAACCAGTGCATTGACAACTAAGCAATGTGGAATCTTCTATGATCATCCAGCAGGACATGGGTCCGGAAATAAAAGATGTTAGAAGCCTTGACACTGCTGGTCTGATATATAATCTTAGTTTCTCAAACTAATCTGATGTGCAATACTTCTTATATGTTGCACATGATGTGGCAAAACACTCCATTTGCTTAGGTGAAGTGAATTGTAGGTTTCTCTAAAGAGACATGTAATGGGTTTTGTTCATAGGACTGATTGACATGTAATGAGTTGATGACCAGAAACTTGTTTGCTGATTTAATGAAAAAAGATCAGTTCATAGAAGCTTTGTCCGATGCATTGATGACCAGTTGAAGTACAGACAATCCTCTGTTGTGAAGGTCTCATTTCTCGAAATTTGGCCAAGTATAAGAGGCTTTAAGATGGAGAAAAAATAAAAAAATGCACAGTTGGGTGGTCAGAAATGGTTAGAGAGAGATTAGTATCTGTAATGACTTAACTAGCTCCCAGAATAGGTGGTGGCAACTATTCCTAAAAGGGTATCCAATATGATGGTGAATGGTTCTGGAATTTGAGTCTTTCGAAAGATCTGTTGGAGGACATGGTGTACATCAAATTAAGAACATCCACATCCCTGCAAATCATCCCTCCAAAGAAGACAAAAGGATTTGTATAAGATATGGATCTTTTCCATTAAATCAGCAAACAAGTTACTGGTAAGTGGAGTTTTATTATATGCAACTCAAAGTGCTTGTAGAAAATTCATCTCAATAGCTGAAAATTCCCATCTATAAAATGATCGAAATGTGATGTTCTTCATAAACAGATTTGAGGTTATGCTAAACTCTGTTTAAAGGCAGTCTTCAGCATAGACCAATACAAGTAGGTTATGGAAATTAGTTTTTGGGGAGATTTTGAGTTTATGATAATTATTTATATTCTATATGTCAATTCAATTTACGTTTACATAACTAAAAATTGACATTTTTACGTTGTTTTCATCTTATTTGCAGATTTTATGATGATGCGGATGAAGCACACTAAAGACAGTTCTTTTGAAGTGATCCACGAAAAAATTTGTGAATTTGAGTCTTTTTTTTTGTCCTTGTTATGAAGATTACATATGTACAATGACAATATGTGCGTTGCTCAGTTTTGTAGCGATATTGTTACTGCAGTCTCAGTCTGCAGATGCCATGATACTGTGTTCTAATTTTTGGGATTTTGCCCATATTGAAACCTACATAAATAATATGTTATGTTGAATTGATCTATGAGTTTGACAACATCAACAATGTAAATCCCTTAAATTTTTTGAAGCTAGATGAGACTTTTTACATGAAAAGAGGATGTGTTTTTTGATTGAGGGTTTTGTCTAATATTTATGAGACATACGAAAAATAAGAGTAAATTAACACATATTTGAAATTTTTTGCAAACAAACAAACACGCGAAAATGATTTTTCAGAAAATGTTTTACGGGAAAACAAACATTAGAAAATGTTTTCAGAGAAAACTTTTCGTAGGAACCAAATAGACAATTATGATTTCATTTCCATGTAAAAGTTAATCCTTGAAAAAAGTTTTCCTCATGAATATATTTTACATCCACCCAAACGGACCCTAAACTAAGACATTTTTTGGCACCTTATGATGTTTCTCAAATGATATGTCTGGGAACGAATGACAGCCGTCCACTACGCGAATCACGTTAGGTAAAGCTGCTCTGCCGAGCCATCGTACGCATGAGAGTGAGAGTGGGTCTGATCTCTTCCTGTCCAGCAATCCGTACTTGCAAAAGATTTTGAACAACAATGAACATAATTCCCCACGACACGTGTCTCGATGTCTATTCATTCGCGTACGAAACGCGTCTGTCTGGGATACCGCTTCCCTGGCCAACGTGGCAGAGCCAGACAATTCAGCAGCCGAAAAGAACATGGCGGTGAACAGTGCTCTCGAAATCAGACGGTGACTGCACTCGGACGCCAGATTAAACTATAGTGGAGTCTGGATGGAGGCAGTGGAAGACGTGCAGGAGAGAGAGAGAGTGTGTGTTTGTGTGTGTGAGAGACAGAACGCGCGCCGGAGCGAGATGGAAGGTACTGTCTTCTTGGGAGGGGCGGGGGGCGGCCGGACAGGAGGAGTCGCCGGCGTGTTGTTCTCTGGTAGCAGGGACTACCTCGTTTCTCCCGATGGTGGCAAGGTAAAAGTTTTCAGCTTTCTTCAACAAGGATGATGAAAGAGATGAGAGGGGTAGGGAGAAAATTATGTTTCCTTGTGCAGTTCTTATTTTCAATTTTCTGGGGTAGTCGTCACTCGTCGGCCGAGTAGCTGTGGTTATACTGGAATGTGAATTTGTTTTCTTTGTTCCAGGTAGCTGTTCCGTGCGTCCTTTTTTTTTGGGCTTTTGTTGAGTTCTTTCAGGAGGTTTTTGTAGCAGTTGCTAAATCTGGGTTGCCTCATGTCATTGCTTGGAATAGTACGATAGCCCTTCGGGTTGTAGGTGAAGCTTAGCAAGGAAAACCTTTCTCAGCTAAAGGTGGAAGCAATAACAATTCATGGGTTTTAGGTGATAAATCTTGTTTTGCCGCCTTTTGTAGGCGCTCTGGATGTGCTCATGAACTGTGCTGATAACCATCAAGTAAACATCCTCCGCCAATGTATTATCTGAAGTTACGTGATCTTGGCCTCCTTTCCGGTGTAGAGAAGGATGATGCTTGATCAATCCTAGGCCTGCCTTCTACTATTTGTGTGTTTCTCTGTCCTGTTCGTCCAGTACTATGATACTTGTTTGTCTAAATGACAAGGACAACTTACTGCCATCAGCAATTAAATGTTGATGGGTCCATGGATCCATTAGCGCAGTTATCTTACCACAGAAAATCTCATTATCCAAGTGCAAATCCCATTATTTATTATCTCAAGAAAGTTTATTCTAAAACCCCTTTCTTAACTCCTCCTTTGTTGTTTTCTGTCTGGAGTGAAAGTATCTCAAGATTTTCTGGATATGTTTGTCTGGGAAGATTGTTCCTTGGGGATCTTCCCAGTTCCTACATGGATCTGTTTTGCAGATTGCAGAGTGAATCTCCCGGGGGGGAGGGGAGTGTTAAGTTCAATTTGACTGTCCTTGCGATCTCGCATGTCTCTGATGTCTTCCAAAATTCTTCTCCTGTAAGCATTCATCGTTGCATATCCTTTCTCTCCAGCTTCCTGCAACAAGTGTCCAAGCAACCATATACCTTCCTTCTCTGATCCCGAAGGTCTGCCTCCATTTGTAGCTTCCTTTCTCAGGAAGACTTCATCTCCAGTTCTCATTGCCTGCTGGTGCCGGCCCTTCCTGTCACAGCCGAGAGGGCAGGTCCACCGCACCAGCAGCATTGACCTCTGCAGTTGGGAGGGAAATGGGCCCTTCGCAGCACTGGAGCAGCAGCAGCTACCAGCGGCTCTGCCTCCCTGTCTGCCGGTCAAGGATAGTTAAATACAACTTATGGCATGCTATGTTCTTTTTCCTTCCTGGGGTATATGTATTTTGAACTCGTTGTCAGAAACAAGAAGATTGGGACACTGTTGATTTGTGGGATTTAGCATAAAGAGACCTCTTTAATTTTTCCATGAGTACAAAGGAAGGAGCTTCTGAAGAGCAAGCCTACGTTAAGGGGATGCAGTAACAGAACTCAGAATCTAGTGAACAAAGAATGGTTTACTGTACATGTTTGAGTGCATCATGGGTTAGTTTTGGATATGCACCATGACAATTGAAACATCAACAGCAAATTTATGACTATCCATGTTTCTACTCAATCTTTCTGTTCCTAAACTTAGACCTGTTTTTAATGAATCTAGTACATTTTTAATGGGTGTTTAACTTTTTCAGCTTTGGAATGAGTTATGGTTAAAAGCCTCAGGAACATTTATTTTGTTATAGACATTGTTGGGAACAGGTCAGTCTCGCCGACCTAGAGGGGAAGATCATCGGTTTGTACTTCTCTGCGAACTGGTACGCCGAGTGTGAGAACTTCAACCCTGTACTGTCAAGCATGTATATCCACTTAAAAGATGTGGGATCAAATTTTGAGGTTGTCTTCATTTCATCTGATGAAAGCCAAGCATCCTTTGACCAGTTCCACAGTACTATGCCCTGGCCTGCTATACCCTACTCTGACCTGCAGTCTAAGAAGAGTCTAACAGAGATGTTTCAGATAGAAGGTATCCCTTCACTGGTCATACTGAACCAACGGGGAGAAACGATACATTTGGATGCTGTTGATCTTGTGTACAAATATGGAGATCAGGCCTTCCCATTTACTTCAGAAAGAATAGCAGAGTTAGAAGCTGGTGAGAAAGCTAAGCATGCCTCTCAAACACTAGAGCAACTCCTTTCTTCTAAGGGCAAAGATTATGTGATTAGCCACTCTGAGCAGGTTAGCATCCAGTAGTTTTAATGAAAAAAAAAAAAACTGAAAATTTTGTTTGCTTGGTTAGTGCACTTAACATTGTGAAAGCCGCCGCAGGTACCTATTTCCAAATTGGTTGGAAAAACGGTGGGATTATATTTCTCAGCCAGCCAATGCACACCTTCTGTGAAATTCACTCAGAGATTGGCATGTGTGTACAAAAGTCTCAAAGAAAAGAATGAGGACTTTGAGATTGTGTTTGTTTCCATGGACAGAGATGAGTCGGGCTTCACCGAATGCTACAGTAACATGCCATGGCTTGCCTTGCCATATGAGGAAGAAGCTTTAAGAGTATTGTCTCGATATTTTGACATCCGAGGGATCCCTTCTTTAATCGTAATTGGCCCTGAGGGGAAGACGGTCAGTAGAGAAGGTAGAAACTTGATAAACCTTCACTTGGAGATGGCATACCCTTTTACTGAAGCTCAGATCCAGCTGCTCCGAGGAAGAAAGGATGAAGAAGCCAAGAAATATTCAAGGTCTGTCAACCACATGGGTCATCGGCATCTGCTCAATTTGGTGTCGGAGGACACCGGGGGCGGCCCTTTCATCTGCTGTGAATGTGATGATCAGGGATCGGGATGGGCATATCAGTGCATAGACTGTGGCTATGAGATTCATCTCAAGTGTGCCCGTGAGATAGATGATAGCCCAGAGAAGGAAACAAGGTGATTAATTTTGATTGACATTGGTTTAGCAGCCTAACATTTGGTGATTGCGAATAAAGAGATTAATCTTGGGGTTTTTAACGACTGGAGAGAGCTCCACTTGTATAGATACCTAAGGAAGCTAAATCAGACCTATAAAGCATGACTCTACTGGTTGTAAACTGTTCGTTTCTGTTTCATCAGGATCGACTGTCCTCAAAAAAACCCATGGTTATTATCTATTAATCAGTGAGTTCCTCTCACTTGTCATCTTGTGCTTTTATGTTCTTATATGTACTTGAGAAATCTTCCTGGTGCTTATGACTCTTTCTCTGCCTGCAAATTGTAATAAACGTTGGGGGATGGCTATTCACTCGACTGTGGAATTAATTTTTTTCACCTGCTCTTGACCGTGCATCAATGTTGATCTGGCACATGCAGAAGATCAGAACTTCGTTCTGGATTTTGCTTCTTTTGGATGTGGAATTTTAAGTTGTATGGGCTGTGGAATAGGGAAGAAGGAACAAGTAGTCCCCACATAGATTTGAATCTAGTATTTGATTCCTTGAGAGTTTTAAGAAGTGGCAGAATGTACTCTTGGTCATTTGCATGCTAGCTTTTTCTTGGTAACCAATGACAAATCTCAACATATGTTGAGTTATACACTGTAAAGCGGTAATAACTACATAGTTTTCAACAAAAAGAAACTAGATAGTTTTACAATGTTATAATATTATATACTATTGAGCAAAAATAATTACAGAGTTTTTCAGTGTTCTTGGAAGGAATATAAGATACCTAAAAGACAAATGCACCCCTCTCGCTCTCACACATGCACAAAGACATGCTTTTCATCGCATTGAGGCCTTTGATGTTTCCATGGTGGTGATCTTCTAATAGACATGCACCTCTTTTCTGTAACTACATCAATATTACACGTATATCTGCATGATATCACAGCATATGCTTTTATTTTTAAATTTCTGCATTTAAAAAACATAAACGGGTGCCTAATCTGGACGAGCTTAGCACGGGGCAGCTCAAACTCTCTTGGCAAACTGGGCCACGCTGCACGATCGGCCCGCAGCAGGCCCAGGCCCAAGCAGCTGATGACAAGCAAGATGTCGCTTACATATCTTTCAATCTGTTTGTTAAAGCTCTCACTAGTCTACTTATCAAATATCCATCTATTGTTCTGATCCTATTCAAAATCTTTGGACTGGAGATATTTTACGGCATCTCCCCGTGGACCCAAGTAAAATAAAATAATGTCGAGAATGATTGTGTACATAACAAGTGGTTCAATACGTAAGACTCTCTTTACATTTTAAGTCTTAAGTTCAAATCCCTGTCCTCACACTTATCTATCAAAAATTTTTAAAAAAAATCAAGAACAATTATCACGGTGGCAATGATCTTTAGGTTGCTCTCTTAATTTTATGTGAGACGTTATTGTTTAGGGTTTTCACATATATATGCCCCTCAGAAGATTAATTGTCCAAGGATCTTCCCTGGATTTATGTTTGGACATATTCCCCTCTTATGAATATTGTTACTATAGCAGTACATTGGCGCCGTCTGTGGGAAACGTTACAAAAGGTCAGTACAGTTTCCCCTTTCTTATTCTTAGCAGGACTCCTCCAAACATAGACAACGAAATAGCCCCTGGAGCATTTATCGCAATCGCCAAGGCGGCCGAGGCCTGGCACGCGGCAAGGGGCCGACCAGAATCGTAAGCCCCTATGCCTGAGGTCGGCTCGGGGGCCCGCTAAGCTCGAATATCGCGAAGCCCTTCAAGATTCATTTGAGGTCGGCTCGGAGGCCGACGAGTTCCAGAGTTCATGGCAATCCTGCAGCTCCTATTAACAGTCATCACCGGCTTCGGAAGCCTAACTCTCTAACAGGAGACCGTGATCACACGCTTAATGTCCTCAGTCATGAGGGCGACGAGGATGCCTGACTCCATTCCTTGAAACCTCTGCCTCCGTGCGACAATTTCTCGAAAGCAAGGTTCTAGACGACTTCACATCGCTGACAAGAAACCGAGAACCCGACATACGATAAAATGAGGTGCGGTCGCTTCGGCGCGCGTATATCACAGCTCATCCGAGGTCACTTCGGCATTCCGAGCTCCTGAAGGCGCGGTCGCTTCGGCGCGCGTATATCACAGCTCGTTCGAGGTCGCTTCGGCACTCCGAGCTCCTGAAGGTGCGGTCGCTTCGGCACGCGTATCACAGCTCGTCAGAGTTCGCTTCGGCACTCCGAGCTCCTGAAGGCGCGGTCGCTTTGGCCGCGGTATATCACAGCTCGTCCGAGGTCGCTTCGGCACTCCGAGCTCCTGAAGGCGCGGTCCGCCTCGGACGCGTATCACAGCTCGTCCGAGGTCGCTTCGGCACTCCGAGCTCCTGAAGGCGCGGTCGCTTCGGCGTGCGTATATCACAGCTCGTCCGAAGTCGCTTCGGCACTCCGAGCTCCTGAAGGCGCGGTCGGTTCGGCACTCGTATATCACAGCTCCTCCGAGGTCGCTTCGGCACTCTGAGCTCCTGAAGGCGCGGTCGCTTCGGCACGCGTATCACAGCTCGTCCGAGGTCACTTCGGCACTCCGAGCTTCTGAAGGCGCGGTCGCTTCGGCACGCGTATATCACAGCTCGTCCGAGGTCGCTTCGGCACTTTAGCTCCTGAACGCGCGGTCGCTTCAGCGCGCGTATATCACAGCTCGTCCGAGGTCGCTTCGGCACTCCGAGCTCCTGAAGCGCGGTCGCTTCGGCACGCGTATCATAGCTCGTCCGAGGTCGCTTCGGCCCTCTGAGCTCCTGAAGGCGCGGTCACCTTTCGCGCGCGTATATCACAGCTCGCCCGAGGTCGCTTCGTCGCACTCCGAGCTCCTGAATGCACGGTCGCTTCGGCACTCGTATCACAGCTCGTCCGAGGTCGCTTCGGCACTCCGAGCTCTTGAAGGCGCGGTCGCTTCGGCACACGTATCACAGCTCGTCCGAGGTTGCTTCGGCACTCCGAGCTCCTGAAGGCGCGGTCGCTTCGGCACGCATATCATAGCTCGTCCGAGGTCGCTTCGGCACTCCGAGCTCCTGAAGGCGCAGTCGCTTCGGCGTGCGTATATCACAGCTCGTCCGAGGTCGCTTCGGCACTCCGAGCTCCTGAAGGTGCGGTCGCTTCGGCACGCGTATCACAATTCGTCCGAGGTCACTTCGGCACTCCGAGCTCCTGAAGGCACGGTCGCTTCAGCGCTCGTATATCACAGCTCGTCGAGGTCGCTTCGGCACTTCGAGCTTCTGAAGGCACGGTCGCTTCGGCACTCGTATATCACAGCTCGTCCGAGGTCGCTTCGGCACTCCGAGCTCCTGAAGGCACGGTCGCTTCGGCACGCGTATCACAGCTCGTCCGAGGTCGCTTCGGCACTCCGAGCTCTTGAAGTCGGTGGTCGCTTCGACGTGCGTCCGAGGTCGCTTCGGCGCTCCGAGCTCCTGAAGGTGTGGTCGCTTCGGCGCACGTATACATCCGAGCTCCCAACGCGAGGTCGCTTCGGTACTCGTCTCAGCATCCAAGCCCTCGCGTGGGATCGCTTGGTCACAAATACATCGTAGCACTTACGAGGTCGTCCCGACTCTCCTCAACCAGGCTATCGACGTCTGACAAGAGGAGGTCGCTTCCACATTCCGAGCTTGAACGAGGTCGCTCCGACAAACGCTCCAAAAGTCGCTTCGGCGCTAAATGAAATGCAAATGGACGACGTGTTCAATGGACGAGGTCTTGGGCAATCTTCAGGAACCGAGGGAAAAGTCCTACACGAATCGAAGATTATCAAAGCTCTCGCGATCAATGGCCCTCGTCGGGAATTAGCGACGTCTGACGAACGTCCGACATGAATACACTGATCAAAGACGAGCAATACCCTAGAATCAAGGCTAAGCCGACCATACGATCATATCAAAACAAGTCGCATCGCCAGAACGACGAGTTGTCATACCCATGGCTGGTCGGTACATACCGAGAGGACGACGATCAAAGTATTTTTGGAAAAATGAGCGACAACAATCAGTTAAAACAAGCGATAACAAAAGGGGCAGGCATTTCGATTTCTACTAACAAGAAAATACACTGCTAGGCGAACTGCCACATACAAAGGTGAGGCATTCAATCAATTACAACGTCGTCAGACACAACGACCTGAGCCTCGGTTGTAGCAGCAAGATCGGAAGCACAATTGTGGCTGCCTCGTCAGCACTGGGGGTCACTTCGGCCGCAGCAGCCCGCACCTCGTCGGTGACATCAGCTCGGTCCTGAGCCTCGCTAACGTCCTCGTCCTCGGCATCTTCCAGACCCGACAAATCATATTCAGGATGCAGTTTTCGGATGTCCTTAATGCAGTGGTCGTATCCAGCCTTGAAGAGCTTGTCGACCTCTCCATTAGCTCCTCGGAGTCACGGTACTTTGCGATAACCCTTTCGTGCTCCTCCTCGGCCAGCCTCGAGCTCTGGGCCTTGGCCACCTCAAGCAACTCTTCCTTCGTACGAAGAGCCTCTTTTAGATCCTCGGCAGCCTTGTCACCCTAGCAGCGTCCTCCTCGGCTCTCGTCGCCTTCAGCCGCTTCGCGTCTAGGAGCTTCTCGACAGCCCTAGCCCTCTTCTCGGCCTCTTTTGCCTTATCGTGGCCTCAAGGACTCGATGGTCGGCCGCCGCCTGAGACTTCTCGGCCTTTCTAAACAAGGCACCGACTAGGCCCAGTTGAGTCTGCACGGAATCGTAGAATTCTTCCACGATCTCGTGGGCTCTTTTGGCCGAAGACTGAGCCACTTTTCCACCGGGTCGCCCGACGAGCCCATTCGGTAGCATTGAGCCCCGCGCGCGTTGACGGTCACTGAGGGCTCGTGACATGCAGATCGGAAACATGCTGCTCCGGAAGTTCTCCGCCCTTGTGTGGTTTCGGTTGAGGATCCGACGATCGTCGCCTCGTCTGACGAGACGATTACCGGTTTCCTCCCTCGGCGCTTCGGTGCCCTTACGACACTCTTCTTACACGACCAGCGAACCTCTGTTTGCTCGGTCAGCGAGAGAGGTCCCTTTCCTTTGGCCGACGTTAGGGGCAACCGACGACTTGCCTTTGTCAGCCATCGCTGCAAGAGGAAAGTTGATCAACTATCAGTTCGCACGTAAAATAAAGGTAGCGACGAAAAGGGAATGACCTTGTCGGCCTTGGCAATCAGTTTGAACAATCCATCGAGTTAAAACAGTCGGGAGGATCTAGCACCTGTAAAGCATCAAACTCCGCGAGCTCGGTTTCGTTGAGATTTGGAGCTCGGAAGGCTTTTTGGTGACGTTCACTGCCGACCAGGTGGTCAGGATGGCCACCCCGTCGGGCTATGAACAAAAATGAATTGCCTCTTCCAGTTGTGAACGGAAGAGGGCATCCGACCAAGGATCTGTCGACCAGACCGAGCTGCGAAGTACAGCCAATCCCCCAAGACTTTGACCGAGAATAGTAAAGGAAAAGACGTGTGGTTGGAAGGACTCGAGCAAGGGCACAAACGGCCAGGAAGCCGACAACCGACTCCACGAGTTGGGGGTCAGTTGAGACGTGCAACTCCCAGCTTGAGGAGTAGAAGAGTAGTGAAAGGGTGCAAAGGGATGCGGAAGCCAGCTCGGACGGCCTCGACGTAATGCAAACTCCACCTTTCGCCGTATAATGCACGTGAAGCTGACTCGAGTTATACACAGAGTAGCCCTTCGGAAATACTAGACCAGGATGAGTTCTCATCCATTCAAGGGTCTCGTCGGTAACTTCGCATTGGGCATCGGCAACGTTGTCGGCCGCCGACGAGCGCCGAGGTATGAGCGAAAGGTTCCTTGGGAACATAAGTCCGGATCAACAATGAAACAATCATCGAATGGTCTGACAGCTCGCCGTCAGTCCGAGGAGAGTGGGACGTTCCCCCAGAAGAGACCGCCCCAGCTGGAGAGAAGAGTTCTCGGAAGGAGAACCTCCAGACAACGATCCCTCTCGAAGACGAGGACCAGAGAAGGAAGATGCAGAACTTGAAGACATCGCTTACCTCTTAAGGAGCAAGCAAAGATCGGAAATGGTCGAAGTTCGGGCAAGGGATGTCGGCGCAACGCTCGTCAGCACATCGGCAGGTCGCCCGTAGATGCTCTCGCGGAGTGAGAACAGGGCAATCGTTCGGCAGCAGACCCCGTATTTATAGAGCTGGGAGCCCATCGAATCCAACGATAGAAAGCCAACCCCCAATGCAAGTGGTTGAGATCGGCCCACGTGGCGTCACCAGATTGTAAATGAAACCGACCCTGCGGATTCCAATCGGCGTGAACGGCGAGAAGCGCATGATGGCGCTCGGAAGACGAGGCGACGAAAGTACAACGACACGGTGAACGAAGCGACGCGCGACGGCTCGTCAGATGATGAGACGTTCGGCGACTCTGACAAGGCAGTGACGCACCCTCGCGACGGTGGCTTCTGACTACAGGTGACGTGGCGGGTCACAGTGTCACCAAAGCCACGTGACAGGGTACGTGTTCCAGCAAAGAAATTTAGCTTCACCTCGGCCCCCTATTACGGTCCGACCTGAACCTAGGGGCCAATGTTACGGGGTTTTCCAGGTAGGTCGCTAACCCCAGTGTAGCCGACCACTTCTGAGATAGCCCGACATTCAGCAGCCTTGGCTGATTGGCATGGACCTCACCTCAGGTGAAAATCAGTCCGATAGGCAATCAACGAGAAGGGCGACGTTCCGAACTGATCAGGGCATTCCCATCGGCTCGGACCTTGGGTCATCCGACCTCGTTAAGGCCATGGCCGACATCTTGTCTACTGTCTCACAAATACGTCGGCTATAGCTCTGGTCTATCCCAGGTATCTACAGCTCGGCCTTGGCTGGCCTGTCTACATCTCGACCCACAGTCTCGTAACACCCTCAAATATCTCCAATTGAGCACCTCGGGTTATCAAAGCTCGGGCCACGCCGACCTAGAGCTCGGCGTCCTCGCGCGCCCCATCAGTCATTACGGGGTCAACGGACGAATGAGGTAACCACCAAGACTCGCAGAACCGCCAGTCACGGCCATTAAGGCCACGATCTCAGCGATTAGGCCTACATGTGGCAACCACGATCATCGCAACTCAGCAGAAGCAACGACACCCAATCCGGCTGGAATCTCGGTAACTCCCAGCGAGATTGGCGGCTCGTCCAGCTCACACGTACATGTCCTAACACTATATAAAGGGTAGACACTCCACAGGCCAAGGTACGCTGTTCTCCCCCATGCTACGCCATTTCTGCTCGGCTAGTGCCTGACTTGAGCTTCGGAGAGTCCCCCGCCGAGCCCACTCTGCGGGCTTTGCAGGTCAGGTCGGGAGCACCTTCGCACGTCGGCCAGCGCGCCTCAAAAGGATTCATCGGCTTGGTCGTCTCGGCTCCGTCTTGGTCTCAACGGTCACCTCGCTAGAGCCGAGCTATGTTACTATAGCAGTAACAAATATAAATGTCATTTGAGACCCTATGGTAATCGCCTTCAAAAAAGTCAAAAATATACTTGAAATATTCCTTCATTATCGTTTTTAGTAGGGGTATATATGTAGAAGTGAAAAAATATTCTAAGCATCTTCTTGACATCTGTCATAACAAGCTAAGATAAAGTATTGGAAAACATTTTGTATCTATCAGAAGGATATATATACATATAAATATAAATTTTAAAAAAAATCTTAGATAATTAATCTTCTAAGAAGAGTATGTATGCAAAAAAATATATTGTTGAGTAAGATGGTCTTCACTATCTTTTAAAAGAGAAAATTTTATTACACGTAAGAATTGTAATTTTTCTTGCACTTTAGTTTTCTCAATATATTAGAGGCACATTGTGTCTATTTAATGAAAAGTAAAAAATACATGAGAAAGTACAATTTTCAAGTGCACCAAAATTTTCTCCTTTCAAAATGAAACAAATTTAGATTAAAAGTTCTTTTTTCCTTAAAGTTGTAAAATTAACCCATTATAATATTCTTAGAAATTCTTTTAAAACGTGTTTCCAATGGGATTGGAACTGCGACCTCAATTTGGTGTGTTAGATGGCTAATCAGTAGACCATTCCTTAGTATATATTAGTTGGAGTCCCCTACTGGACACTTGTTAGGGCGTAGGTGTAATGCATGTTGTTGTTATTCGATATGCGAGCAGACATATCATGTCGCCAATCAACAACTGCCTTACATTAGAGTTTTTCTCCAATTAATAAGAATATTGTTGCACAATCCGATCGAGAAGGATTTGACCGATTTTGTCATATCGAATCCGATTTATATATATCATAATGAAGTTTATTTGGTCTGGATAGACGCAAGGGGGCAGAGTAGGTCAATTTGAAATGGTGTATATGGGTACGTAGTCTCGTCCTAATTGGAATTCCTATGACCTCCATCCCTCGCATGATATTTGTTTTGCACAAGAAATTATGTAGTTTTTTCATGCACGTACGTCTCATGGACAGTATTTTACTTAAAAAATTAAGGACCAACCTTCTCGAAAGAGCAATGGTTCAAATGTACGTATACAGCTCGAAGAGCACACTTTCTCGTGATCCGAGATTAAACATACCATCTTCGAGAGGAAGATCGATCGTGGTATATATGTTCTATATATTCAAAGGTATTGGAAGAAGCAGCCAAGTTAAGGTATTTAATCATACAAATCTTTGTGTATAGATCTTCTTGACAAAATCTGTTAATTATCTCTTTTTTTTCTTCTTTTTTTGGAAAGCCTTATCTCATCATTTGAAAATATTTGGAATATTCACATCTCATTCTGCACATTTGTGTGAGTTTATCTATGCTCTTTGAAGATGACGAAACTTCTGAGTGTCAGAATAACCATCGATCTGAATTAGTGGAATAATCATTTATATGAATAGAATGTCGTAAATTAATTTATATGAAAAGATCCCTTATATATTCAGAAAAGTTGCAAACGGCATGCAAAAAATATTTTCATAACATCCTTGGGACGTATAACCCACATACATATCCATTAGAGTACCTTTAGCTGTTCCGTCGCATATATACTCTCCCCGCACAACCACTTGGTGCATTGTTTGGAGCGGTGAGTCTGACTTTCCTAAATATTTTTTAATTATAAACTTACATGTCGATTCTATGATTAAGGTATCGTTTGAGAATGAGTTGAGAGATTATAATTATTATAAAATTTTAAATCATCTCAAAAATTTTATTTTCATAGTTTTTGATACCCACAAATTAATAGGGTGTTTGGTTATATTTTTTTAACCATTTTTTTTCTTAAATTAAAAAAAGAAGAAGGATAGACATCTTAACACGTTTGGTAAGTAAATTTTTTTAAAAGTAAAATTCTATCCTATGTAAATCTCTCCCAAAATAAAAATAAGTACTAACCATTTTTTTTAAAAAATTACACACACAGTTCTCTCCTTCCTCTCCCAGACTCCCTCCCCCGCCCCGGCAGCTCCCCCTCCCACACCACCCCCTGCGCCCCCACCCACCCCCTCCCCCACCCTGGCGGCTCCCCCTCCCCCCGCCGAACCCCCACCCGCGGCTCCCCCCGCGCGAACCCCCACCTGCGGCTCCCCCTGTCGGAACCCCCCACCCACGGCTCCCCCTCCCCTTGCCGGAACCCTCACCCCGCCCTACATCCTACCCCCCCCCCCCCACTCGCCCTGCGCCCCCCCCCTCGCCCTGCACACCCCTCCCCACCCGCCCTGCGCCCCCCCCCCCCCCTCCCCTCGCCCTGCACACCCCCCCCCTGTCGCCCCCCCTGCGCCCTCCCTCCCCCCCGCCCCGGCAACTCCCCTCCCCCCCCCCCCCCCCCCACGGCGAACACCCCCCACCTGCCCTACACCGGGAGTGCATACTGCCAGTTCAGCTTTTTCGATCTCTCTTTCTTTGGTTGAAACCCATGTCTTCTTTACCAAACATATTAATATAAATTTTAAAAATTTTGATATTTTTACCAAATAGATAATATTATATTTTCATAATTTTAAATTTAAAATAAAATGAACATATATAATTTTTTAAGTAGAAATAGTTTTTTTAATTGCTCCAAAAGACCCTATAAGACATAATAAATATTATTTTCCTCTTTATCTCTCTCCTCTCTCTTAAAATTTATTTTTTGAGAATTAATTTTTACTTTTTTATTTGGAAAATAAAGAAAAAAATAATTAAGATTTCAACCATTAGAACTTATTTTTTACTTTTTCATCCCCATCTCCAAACGGCGCCTAAAACAAACTTTGAAAAAAATGGAGGAGTTCTGGAGAAGAGGCCGCCGACCACAACATTTTATATTCTTCTTCCCCTTCGTTTGTGCACGTGCTCTGAGGGTGACGTGAGCACTAGCAGCAGCTGGACGAGCGGCCGTTTGCCGACAGCGTGGCCCATCCGGCATAGGTCGCCGGCGGTGCCGACGTTTCGAGTGGCTTGGAGAAGCGCGCACGCGCCTCACGCGGGCGGCCGCGGCTTCCGGTGATGAGCGATTCTTGTGTCAAGTTTGCTTTCAAACATGAAAGCATTCGACATGATTACTATTTTATAGACAATTTTTAAAAATTTTATTTCTATATATAAATTTTTAAATAAAAATATATTATTATTTATAAAAAAGACTTAAACTCTTGTAATAAGATTGAATGCCCGAGTTACATTGCAAGAAGAGGTAATCTTAGTGCACACTTTTTAATAAAAATGTGCACCAAATTATATCTGTCGTTGAGGGTGGATACAATTTTAAAGATGTACCCACCCTAAATGAGAGGCATGTGACCTCAACCCCTTCAATAAGGCTGAATTTGTTGCACACTCCTCGTGGGGGGTGTGCAATAAGACTTTCCCATGTGTTTATTAGGTGAAGTGACGTCAATATATTAACGTGATGTGGCATATATAATAATAATAGTAACAAAAAATGTTAGATAGATATTGCGACAATGTCAATGATGGTCAGTGGCCAACCAACAGTAGTTAGTTGAGAAAATATTAATTCTAGCATTGACCAAACCTATTGTGTAGCCAAGTCGTTCTCATTATTTATAGGAAACCAAAGTATTTTGATGGAATATATATATGTAAAATGCCTTTCAAGATATTTACTGTTCCGGTTGATATTGAACTTGAAGTCAACTTATTCTTCCTCACTTTTGGACCAGTTATGGCAAATAATGTTCCCTTTGACTGAAAATTAGTTGAGTTCCATTCTTGGACCTGATAATCACTAGAAAAATAAATTTTAAGGCTAGTTAAATTACAAGATATGAATGCATCATTACTTGTATTGCTAGAGATACTAGTGTAATAGTATCAACTCTAAATGTATTTTGAAAAGTTTATTGATCTACTTCGTGCGCCTCATTGTGTCGTATTGAGTCACTTTTTTTTTTAAGTTTAATTTTTTATTTTAAAATCTAACTTTTATTTTGATGTCTAGTAGAACTCAATTCAATTCACTGCATTAAAAAAGAAAAAATTGAACATCAAAATAAAAAGTAATTATAAAATAAAAAAAGTGACACAGTATAACGTAATAAATTACATGAGGTGGATTAATAAAATTTTAAAAATATATTTAAAATTGATATTATTACAGTGAATTCAGTACAATAAATCTCACAAAATAGACATGCCGGGTATTTGTGATTACTGATTAAGGATGTTATTCTGTGGCCCTATCCACCGAGTTTGGGCAATCTGAGGCACAAAATATGGGATTGCCTATCCGACTCAACTTTCGTGCCATGCACGGTTGGCCATGCCGTACCGAGCCATGACTTCAGTTCTCCCATCTTTTTTTAAATCTTTTTTCACATCTTATATATCTAAAAGTTTAATGTAGGATCGAATAGGTGGATGGATCAGATCTAGAAGGGGGGGGGGTTGAATAGATCTAACACCAATTAATGCGGAAGCTTAAGTAATTCAAAATTACTTCGAATCAGATATCAATTCAGACAAACAATTTACTGATCTGAAGTGTGGGTGTGTGTAGATGATATGTGAAGCAATTAAACGCTTAGTGTGAAAGCGAAATCCAATGCAAGCATCTAGCGCAGACAAACAGATCAAACCATTGCACAAAGGATTTTTAGGTGGTTTGGAAATCACACCAGTGATTCCTACATCCACCCCTCACATAGTGATGCTTCACTACTCAAAAGAGTACAACTTACACTGGAGCACGACGACTCTAAACACCCTTGAGCTCGATGGCTCAAACACACAACCTGGAGCACAACAACTCCAAAAACTGAGCACAACGGCTCAAACCACAACAAGAGCACAACGACTCCAAATTGAGCATGACGGCTCAAACCACAAAAGGCTAGATCGAACACAAAAGAAATCAGATCCTCTAGCAATGATCTAATTCACAAACTCAATCGTACATAGAAATTGCACAGAACTTCATGCACAGATCTCACAGAAGAAAGTGAAAAGAACAATCTAAGAAATGGGTAAAATAGATGTAGATTGGATGTTCCTTGGTGAAGAAGTCTTGCAGAAGCTTGAATTGAAGAGCCTTGATGGAATTCGATGGAGATTCTCTTCAATTGGCGATACTCTGCTTTAATGGCATCTGAATTGCCAGAATTTCTTCTTCTGCTACTCTTCAGTTAAATCTGCTCCCTTTCTCAGCACATCAAACCTCTCTCTAGAGATTGGCCTTGATTCCCACATCCTTCCTCTTGAAAGGATGATCTGCAGCTTCTGGAGATGGAGCAAGATTTGGAAAAACCCCTTTTGCCGTCAAAAAGCTTCTTCTGGGAATTGTATGGGGTTAGTTGCCTTTGGGGTACAAGGATCATGGGTCTTTATAGCCCCATATGTCCATGAGGTGGCTTGGGGTGAGTGGGCAAACAAATCTAGGTCAAATTCCTTGATTCCCATGCAGCCACATGTCTAGAAAAATTCTCATTTTTAAGCTTCAGCCGAAGTGTGTCGACACACAGGCAATTGTGTCGACACCACTGGCTACTAGCTTTAGAACTGGTTCTGAGAGGGACAGTGAGTGTCGACACACATGCATACTGTGTCGATACCACTGACAGACTGTGTCAGAACACAGGCAGACTGTGTCAACACCACTGGCAGACTGTGTCGACACACAGACAGACTGTGCCGACACCACTGTGACAAAGTTATGTAAACATGAAAATATGAAGTGTGAACCATTAACATAAGTCATTATCATCAACATATGAAATATTAACATGTCATTTAGTCATCATTTTAACATGTACAAAATGTATAAAATATCATCATCAAAATCAAATTATGAGTAATGTCAATTAGTCATGATTAAAATCATCGTTAAAAAGTTTCAAATACACACTCAACACAACATTCTCCCCCTTTTTGTTGATAACAAAATAAATGCAATTTTCTTCCATGTCTGTAATTTCTCCCTCTTAAGTCTTTGCAATTTCTCCCCATTTTTGACAACATCAAAAAGATATTCATGAAAGAGAACAAAGAATGGTAGGAGATAAAGAAATGCAGTTGTAGAAATGAGGTTCAGGAATGATCAAAATAAGTGAGGCAAAGTGATATTGACATATAAGAGAAGTTATTGTGTGTTTGGTATTGTGCAATAAAGTTTAATCATAAAGACACACTCAACACAAGGTATAACAAGATATAATGATCTGAATGTAGTTAAAATAATGATGCAAATGTGAAATGAAGTGACCTATATGAGTGAGCAGAACTATTTAACAAGGATGTTAGGAGCTTTAATTTTAACACATTGTAGAATAATATGTCTAAACTCAGTATACATGAACTTTATTAAGGTCTTAAGCTTTTCCATCATGACAAGTTGATTTTCTTTCATTTTAACTGGGAAGAATACAAGAATAAATTAGTTAAATCTCACTTTTCAGTGCAAAGATCACATTGATCAGATGCAAGACCTCCTGATTACTCAGTGGTTTAATTTTCTTTATCTATACAGAGTTGAAAATTTTGATTTCCACTTTTTGACGAGAAACAAATCACTTTTTAGGTGAAATGGCCTGGTTACTCAGTGGTTCAGAATTTGCATTGCTCTGTTTGTATCTTTCCAGATAATTGATCATTTTCTTTTGATGTTTTGTAGGAATATATTTGCCTTGACCATAAAAGTCATGACTACGAATTTAGAAAAAGTATTCTTAACATGTGGTAAAATGAAGCTTAAACATGCACATGTTAAATAAAAAGCTACTCATGTGCCTACAAGTGTTTTGCAAGATATTTTAAAGACATTCAGTATTAAGATTGCTTAACCTTAAAATGATAATGATATTTTGAAATTAAACTAAATACACAATGAGTTTAGTGTCAATGTTTTAATTCTCTCATAAGAAAATAACACAAGGACTCAAAATTCTGATGAGTTTGGGGTTCAAGATAGACAAGTAAGATATCAAGAATGTGACAATGACTCCCCCTTTCATGTATCTCCCCCTCACAAGGTGAACATGAAGATTATTGAAGAAATATGAATGGAATGAAGTGAAAATAGAATGAACAATAATGTTTTATTGAAAGACAAGGACTCCCCCTCAACAATTGCATACAAGGCTCTTGATACTTGGCGGAGACATATACTCACGCATAGTGAAGTGTCCAGACAAGCTTGACTTGTCTTTCTTCAAATCACCATTTGATATACCAAGAATGTCAATACAATGTGAGAGTGAGGAATTTATTTGCAAGAACAAGAAGACTTTTATTTGCAAAAAGAGATAGAAGATATCAAGAATGTGAAAATTTGCACAAACCAAGATTTCTTCTTAAAAATGAAAATTTATTTTCTGGAAGAGACTTAGTGAAAATCTGTATTTTTTTTTTTCAGTTTCAATGCAGTGAAGTTCAAAAGATTTCTTAGCAACCTCATCTCTTAGAAAATGGTGCCTTATTTCAATGTGTTTGTTCGTGAATGCTGAATTGGATTTTTAGACAAATTAATAGCACTAGTGTTATCACATAAAATAGAAATACACCCAATTTGTGATTATAGATTAGGAGCTGATGTTTCACCCAAAGCATTTGTGTAAGACCCGTTGTCCCGGCTTCCGTCCGGTGTCGTGGGATGATTGGCCACTGACGTGCCCAGGCGGGTGATGCGTTGGTGTCGCGTCGGGTGCCCGACGTGACAGTCATCCTTGTCGCGGTGAGTCTGTACGCCGCATCTTGTCGCGCCCTGGTTGTCCGTCACGTTCTGGTCGCGACGGTCAACGGGCCGCGATAGTGTTTTTCGTGTTGCGATGACCGGGTCTGACGCCTGTCAGAAGTGGCAGGCGTGTCAGTACGGCTTGTCGGGTTGTCGCGGCGCCCGTGGGGGGCGCGTTAGTGTCGCGGTCGGTAGGGCCCGTTGCGTTAAGGTCTGTAACGCGGCGGGGCGGGCCGATGCATTCTGGTGCCGGGCGCCTAAGGCGTAGGCCGGCTACCCCTTCCCCCTTTCTCTTCTTCTTCCTTCTCCCTCTCCCTCCGGCGACCTCTTCCTCCCCTCTTCTCCCCTTTGTGTGTTTCAGGCGAGGAGGAGGGCCGTGCGTGGTGTCTCGGTGTCGTGGAGCGTGCGTGGAGCGAGGAGGAGGCGTTCTTTCCTACGAGAAGGGCCCTACAGGGTTCGGTCTTCGTTAAGGTAGGGATTTCTTGTGCCCTTCCCAATCCGGTGGATCGGAGTCCTCGGGGGTTCGTAGATAGTCTTACAGCTTTCCCCATGCTCCCCTCCCCCGTGGTGCATGTTGTATGGTTTGTGGGTGGCCCGGGATTGAGGATCCTGCGGTCTGCCTCCCGGCTGATGTCGCGGCCGTGCGACGCGCCGCGACATCAGCAGAGGCGTCGCCCCGGTCAGGCGCGACCTTATCACGATGCGCTGGGCGACCGCGATAAGGATCGCTGTCGTGACCTGGTTTCCCGTCGCGACAGGGTTGCTGTCGTGACGCGGCCCCGTCGCGTTAGGCTGCCGCGGTGCCCTTGGGGGTCGCGACACTGCCTGAGGGCGCCTCGGGTGTTTTCGTTGCCGGTTGTGAGTCGGCGTGTGCCCCAGGGCAGAATTTGCCCTTAGGACCTTCTGGTAGGGAACGCGGCAGGTTGCCTCCCTGCGTTCAGTGACCGAAGGTGACACTTTGTGGCCGTGTCCTGGCAATGGTGCCAGGAGGGTCGCGTCTGTCTAACAATCGATTGTTTGGACAAGATTGTTAGCAGAGCGACATGCTTTCTGTACCTCTGGTAGTGCTCCGAGGTTTTGGCTCTCGTGCGTGTTTGCTTGGCCGACGACCCTTTGAGGGTCTGTGCGTGCCTCTCGCTTGGTGGGCTCGTCGTGTGCTACGAGCCAGCAGTTCGGCGTAGTTTCTGTGGTGGTTGCCCCGCCAGTTCTCTTTTCGCCCGGTGCTCTGCACTTGAGGGCTTGTCCCATTTAGAGGTTGTCTCCGTTTCCTGGGACCCCCATCCTCGGGAGCCTATTGAGGGAGTACTCCAGGCTACGAGTGTGCTCGAGTTGGCAGCCCATGTGAGCGGACTCTGAGCTGAGGGGAAAACGAGGCTTGGGAAGTGGCGATGAGTCGTTTGTAGAGCTCTCTTGTCTGGGTCTGAGACGTCGAGGGTTTGGAGTCCTGATGCAGACCAGACAGTCCTTGTCTCACTGCCTCTCTCTGCATTGGTTCCGGAGCCACGTAGTGGTGCTAGGCGTGAGGCCGCAGCTTGGCCAGGCTGCGGTGTTGCGTATGTTGGGTGTTTATGTGGCGGCTCTGTCTCGCCCTTCGCGAGGGCGGAGGCAGGAGCTAGGCTAGTGAGCGGAGGGCGTGACAGCGTGTCCCCCTCTTGGCTGCTAGCGGCGGTGGCTTGGTTGCTGTTGTTGTGACGACGTTTTCCTCACGACGTTTCCAAGTGTTCCTCGTTGCCCGAGCTTGCACGGCGGTTATAGCCCGACTGTGCCTAGTTCCGTAGGTGTCGTTGGTCTGGCCTTGGGCAGACCCGTGCTTCTGGTGGTTCCCGCTTCGATGTTATCTCAGTTCCGTGGTCCCATTCTTGGGTGCCAGCCCGTGTGTGGCTCCCCGACCTGGTGGCGTGTCCACGGTCCGGGGTGGTTCTGCTTGTGGGCCCTCGACCTTGTAGAGGTCTGAGGTGGCCGTGCTTGTGGTGAGACGTCATTCTCATTTGGTTGTTCCGTGGTCTCAGCAAGTGTGTCGAGGGCTGCTTCCGCTCTGTGCTTGACTCCGTTGGTTTCTGCGGGAGTCGTGTGTGTTGCCCGACCTCGGTTGGTGGTCGTGGCGTTGCGCTGTTCTCTTCCGCTGCTTAGTAGTACCCTGCTGTAGGTGTTACTCGCTTTACAGCTTCCTAGTGTAGTTTCCTGTTTTCGGAGTTCCTGCTGCTCTGGCCGATGAGGGTCTAGTAATCCCTACTGGGCCTTGTTCGCGAGGCTCACCCTCCCTACTTCCTTCAGCCAGGGGCTCGTCGTCGCGGGAGCTCGGTGTCGGACGGGTTGCGGAGGCGTTCGTGGCACCGTGTGTTGTCAGCAGCAGTGAGAGCGAGCGTTGAGAGCTCTTGTAGCCGAGTGAGCTGAGTGTTGTGTTTTGCAAGTCCTCGGGTATGCCCCTTAAGGACTGCACCTTTCTTCTTGTACCTGTGCTTTTGCTTGGGACGCGTTGTACAACCTTTTGTATGTACAGATTGTTATAGTTATTGGAATTCAGTACATATCTCACTAGACTTTTACTTCTAACCCTTTCGGATCTCCGGATCCAGGGTGGCGACGCGAATTTCGGGCCCGGTCGGGTCCGGGAGGTCGGGTCTTTACAATTTGAGTGCCACAACACTAGCCGCAACATATTCAGCCTCTCCAGTGGATAGAGCTACTGAATGTTAATTTTTGAAGCCCAAGAAATTAGGCATCCACCTAGATATAAACACAAGTCACTAGTACTTTTTCTATCAAGCTTACAACCAGTATAATCAGCATCACAATAAGCAATTAAATCTAACTTGCAACCAACATGATACCAAATTCCAAGTTCACATGTTTCAACAAGATATTTAAAAATTCTTTTGACAGCTAATATGTGACTTTCTTTAGGATTGACTTGAAACCTAGCACACATGCACACACTATACTGAATATCTGGTTTAGAGGTTGTGAGGTAAGTAGAGAACCAATCATACCTCTGTAGGTCTTTGGATCTACTGACTTACCAAATGAATCTTCCTCTAGTCTTACATTTATTGCCATTGGTGTCTTGAATGCTTGAGGTGCTGAAAGTCAAACCTTTTCAGAAGTTCTTTCAATACTTTGTTTGACTTATAAAACTCCCTTCATTGGTTTGATGTACCTGCAATCCCAAAAGAATTGTAAGTCTCCCATTAAATTCATTTCAAATTCAGTTTTCATGTGATCAGCAAATTCAGTACACAGTTCTTTATTTGTAGACCCAAAAATTATGTCATCAACATAGATTTGGACATCAATGGTTTGATTATTGACAATTCTTGCAAACAAGGTTTTGTCTATATTACCTCTTGTGTAACCTTTATTCAACAAATGAGCTCAAACGGTCATACCAAGCTCTTGGAGCTTGCTTAAGACCATAAAGAGCCTTATTGAGTTTGAAAATATGATTATGATATTTTTTATTTTTCAAAATCGGGAGGTTGTTCTACAAAAATATTTTCTTTGATGTATCCATTCAAGAAAGTACTTTTCACATCTATTTGATAAACTTTAAATTTCAGGGATGATGCAAAAGTAATAAATATCTGACAGCTTCTAGTCTAGCTACAGTGGCATATGATTCTTCAAATCAATTCCAAACTCTTGATTGTACCCATTGACAACTAGTCTAGCTTTATTCCTAACAACCTGTCCATTTTCATTCAATTTATTTCTGAACACCCATTAGTACCAATATAGATTGGTCACTAGGTCTAGGTACTAATTCCCACACTTGATTTCTGTCAAATTGATGAAGTTCATCATGTATTGCATTGATCCATTCCTAGTGGTTAGAGCTTCATCATTGACTTGGGTTCAATTTGGAAATTAGTGCCAGTGGGTCTTCATTTATTGCATTCAGAAAAGAGATCTAGTTCTAACTCTATCATTCACATTACCAACTACATTCTCAATTGAATGATCTCTTAAAAAATTGTTTTCAGGAATTACCTCTTGGGATGCATTCAGTTCTGGAACAATATTACCTGATCCACTTGTGGTAGGTGACTGATTGTCGATTTTCAAATGGATCTTCATCCTCTTCAACAGTCGTGAAGATTCAACAATGATGTCATCTTGTTCATTACTTTGAAGAACCCTGCAAGATGTAGAGTCATCAGTTTGATACGAATTTTCATCAAAACTACATGTGGAGATTCTTCCACATTTTTATTCTTAAGAATGTAAACTCTATAAGCTCTAGAAATTTCTGAATAGCCAAGAAAATGGCTTCATGGCTTTTGGCATCAAATTTATCAAGATTTTCTTTATTGTTATTATGTACAAAGCACTTGCAACTACAAACTTTAAAGTAAGACAAAGTTGACTTTTTATTTTTCAAAAGTTCATAGGGGTTTTTTCTGATTTTTGGTCTGACCAATGCTCTGTTCAGATGTGATTTGCTGTGTTCACAGCTTCAGCCCAGAAGGATTTGGACAATTTACTTTCCAGAAGCATGGATCTAGCCATTTCCACAAGGGTTCTATTCTTCCTTTCCACAACTTCATTTTGTTCTGGAGTTCTTGGAGAAGAGAATCTGTGGAAGATGCTCAGTTCAGCACACAAATCAGAAAAAACTTTATTCTCAAATTCTCCCATGATCAGTCAAAATGGATTTGATTTTATGTGAAAAACCCATTAAGGCAATGGTGCAGAAATTCCTGAATTCTAACAAGTATCACTTTTATGGGATAAAAAGATGACCCAAGTGTATCTAGTAAAATCATCAATGATGACAAATCCATATCTTTAACACTAAGACTAAGAATTCTTATTGGCCTAAAAATGTCCATATGAAGTAATTCTAGGGGCTTAGAAGTGAGTACATCATTGAAAATTTTAAAAGATTTTCTAGTTTGTTTTTCTTGAGCACATATCCCACAAAGTTGATTTTCAACATTTGGGAAGATTCATGAAGTCCTTTAACCAGATTTAGTCTTAGAGTTTATTTATTGTGTTAAAACTTGCATGACCAAGTCTTTTGTGCCATGTCCTGCAATTTCATTTTTATTAGCAACCAAACATGTTTTTCAGCAAAGTTTTTATCAAGATTGATCATGTAGACATGTTTTCTCTTTTTCCAATAAATTTTATTTTTTTCAGAAGAAGAATCAAGTATTTTGCAAAAGTCAGATTCAAAACAACCTTGTGACCTTTGTCACACAATTGACTGATGCTCAAAAGATTATAACCCAAACCATCAACTAACAGAACATTTTCAATTGAGTTTGGGAGGATTTACCAACCTTTCCAGATCCAATGATTTTCTCTTTATTTTTACCTCCAAATGTGACATCATCCTTCTTTTTCAATCAAAAATGAGAATTTTGTTCTGTCTCCTGTCATGTGTCGTAAACATCCACTGTCAAAAAACCACACATTGGAGCTGGGTGCACGACCTTCTTGCATAATCAGATCAGAGAAGAAAAGATTTTGGTACCCAAACATTGTTAGGACCATCAATTTGTTTGAGCAAAAATAATAAGTCTTTTCTGATCCATATTTGAGTTGTTTTTTATTTTTGTTTTGTTTCAGAAATGATTTCCCTTTTTGACATTTTAACATTCTGATTTGGAATGAAAACACCAGTGTTCTTCCTTTCATAAGCATGGAAATTATGTATTTTGGCATGATTGTTCATGTATAGAAATCCAAACCAAGAATTCTATTGATATCTGGAAATTTTGGATAAAAAGATTGTGAATGGTACTAATGAAGATTATGATACCATTGATTCCAAGAATTGATCTAATTAGATTGATATGATCTCTTGGATCTCCAATAATCATCATGAATTTTTGTTTTTGTGTTTTTATAATTTTTCATATTTTTGTTTGGATTTTGTGAAACATCTTTTTGTTGTTTAGAAACTGGTAGGTCAACCTGTGTTGAGCTAGTGTCGACTCAGCAGCCACAATTTTCAACTTGTGGTTATCTGATGTCGACCTAACATTAATGTGTGTCGACTTATTTTGTTTCTTTTGATTGGAAACATTCTTTTCACTTTGGTTTTGATTATTTCAGATGTTTTTTTTGACACTTGTTTATTTTTATTTTCTAGACTAGTGCTTTTGACAAATTTTATCAAAGAAATTTTTGAAGATTTTTCTTTCTTTTCACCAGATTTATTGTTCAATGATTTTTCTATGGTGAATCCTAGTCTATGTTTTTCCACATTCATTCTAAGTCCTAACAATGCATCAAGATTTTCTTTTCCATTTGTGAAATTCTTTATCACTTGTTCCTTTTCACCCATCAACTTCTTAAGTTTCTGAATTTCATCAATAGGTTGTTGCTTTTCTTTTTGTTGCAATTACATTCTTGCAGAAAGCTTTTCAAAATCATTGTTGGCCTTTTGAGATGCAATTTTAAATTCATCAATTTCATTCAGAAGATCTTCCTTTTCTTCATTAAGTTCAGATATTTCATTTTTCAGTTCAAAAATTCTTCTATTTAAGGAGTATCATGCATGAAATTTTCAATTTTCTTTTTCAGATGTTTATTTTCTTTTCTTATTTCAGAATATTTTTTAACCAACTCAACATATGCACCTTGCCAATCTTCAATAGTATATTGTTCAAAAGAAGAACTTACCTTTCCATCACTGCTGTTGGCCATAAAGCATAACTCCTCATTTACAGAACTTGAGGAGTTCTCTTCTTCATCTTCACTTTGGTCTTCATCCGACCAAGTTGCTATCATGACTTTTGGCTTCTTCATTTTGTTGTTCTTCTTGTATTTGTTCTTTTTAATCTCAGGACACTCACCCTTCATGTGTCCTTCCTTGTTGCACCTGTAGCAAATAATACCTTCATCAGTTTTTTAATTTCTGCCAGCATTAAAATTTGAAGAATAAACATTCCTTTTACCAGAGAATATTTTTTTTTTCCATTGAATTTTCCTCTTTTTGACTTTAAAATTTTCTGAATTGCCTAGTCATGAGGGCAAGTTCATCCTCATCAGACTCAAGACTCTTTAGAACTTGATTTTACTTGACTTTTCTCTTTGTTGCTTGATGAAGCCTTAAGTGCTACTGGTTTACTTTAAGCATATGTTCTTCACTTCTTTTCAGATTTATTTCATAAGTCATTAAAGATCCTATGAGTTCATCCACAAAATTTTGAATAAATCCTTAGAATCTTCAATCACTGTAGCCTTTGTGTGCCAGATAGATGATAGAGAGCACATGATTTTTCTTACTAGATTAGCATCAGTGTATTCCTTACCTAGTGCCTTCAGTCCATTGACAATTATCATAAGCCTAGCAAACATTTCAGAAATTGATTAGATTTCATCATAAACAATTCATATTCAGAGACAAGTATGTTTGCTTTGGTTTTCCTAACTTGAGATGTTCCTTCATACATTAATTCAAGTTTATCCCACATTTCTTTAGCAGATTTACACATGGATATTCTTGAATATTCTTTAGGGTGGACAACACACTGAAGCATATTCATGGCACTGTAATGAAGAGTAGCTTTCCTAATCTGCTCTCTAGTCCAATTCTCCTCATCTCCATGATTTTCATAAGGACCCACTTCAACTATTCTCCATATTTCATAGTTTTGAGCCCTAAGAAAACATGCATGCAGTTTTTTCAATAAGAGTAATCAGACCCATTAAAAATAGTGGTCTATTAATGGAATGGCCCTCAGCTACAAATCCTCGAGAATCCATCAATCACAATGAGAGACAATGAGAGCAAGCAAACAATTCAAGCAATTACACAGAGATCAAATAGAAGCAATCAAATCAGATCAGAATAGATATTAACCCTCTCTGATACCAATTGTAGGATAGAATAGGTTGATGGATCAGATCTAAAGAAGGGGGGGGGGTCGAATAGATCTAACACCAATTAATGCGGAAGCTTAAGTAATTCAAAATTACTTCGAATCAGAGATCAATTTAGACAAACAATTTACTGATCTGAAGTGTGGGTGTGTGTAGATGATGTGTGAAGCAATTAAACACTTAGTGTGAAAACGAAATCCTATGCAAGCATCTAGCGCAGACAAGCAAATCAAACTATTGCACAAAGGATTTTTAGGTGGTTTGGAAATCACACTAGTGATTCCTACATCCACCCCTCACACAGTGAGGTTTCACTACTCAAAGAGTACAACTCACACCGGAGCACGACGACTCCAAACACCCTTGAACTCGACAGCTCAAACCACAACTTGGAACACAACAACTCCAAAAATTGAGCACAGCAGCTCAAACCACAACAGGAGCACAACGACTCCAAATTGAGCACGACGGCTCAAACCACAAAAGGCTAGATCAAACACAAAAGAAATTAGATCTTCTAGCAATGATCTGATTCACAAACTCAATCGTACATAGAAATCTGCACATAACTTCATGTACAGATCTCACAGACGAAAGTGAAAAGAACAATCCAAGAAATGGGTAAAATAGATGTAGATTGGATGTTCCTTGGTGAAGAAGTCTTGCAGAAGCTTGAATTGAAGAGCCTTGATGGAATTCGATGGAGATTCTCTTCAATTGACGATACTCTGCTTTAATGGCATCTGAATTGCAAAAATTTCTTATTCTGATGCTGCACTTCAGTTAGATCTGCACCCTTTCTCAGCACATCAAACCTCTCTCCAGAGATTGGCCTTGATTCCCACGTCCTTCCTCTTGAAAAGATGTTCTGCAGCTTCTGGAGATGGAGCAAGATCTGGAAAAACCCCTTTTGCCGCCAAAAAACTTCTTCTGGGAATTGTATGGGGTTAGTTGCCTTTGGGGTAAAAGGACCATCATGGGTCTTTATAGCCCCATATGTCCATGAGGTGCCTTGGGGTGCGTGGGCACACAAATCTAGGTCAAATCCCTTAATTCCCATGCAGCCACGTGTCTAGAAATTTCTCATTTTAAGCCAGCCGAGTGTGTCGACACACAGGCAGACTGTGTCGACACCACTGGCTACTAGCTTCAGAACTGGTTCTGAGAGGGATAGTGAGTGTCGACACACAGATAGACTGTGTCGACACCACTGGCAGACTGTGTCGACACACAGGCAGACTGTGTCGACACCACTGTGACAAAGTTATGTAAACCTAAAAATGAGTGTGAACCATTAACATAAGTCATTATCATCAACATATGAAATATTAACATGTCATTTAGTCATCATTTTAATATGTACAAAATGAATAAAATGTCATCATCAAAATCAAATTATGAGTGATGTCAATTAGTCATGATTAAAATCATCATTAAAATGTTTCAAATACACACTCAACACAACATTTAAATGATGTCTAATTGAGATAAAATTTTAAGTATAAATTAATTAAGAGATGATACCAATTATAATAATTTTAGTTTATTTTTTTAATTTAATTTTCATCTATTAAAAATTATCTTAAAAATTATTAAGTCGACTTAATCTCAATATCTATACATGAATAATTCATCATATTTATATTTTTAGAATTAGTAGATTTTTCTGATAATTATGATGACTTCAGATTTGAGTTTATTTTTAAAATTAAATGACGTCCTATCGAAGTGCACACAATCAAAGTCGTGTCGGAATCAAGGTTGGTTGTATCGTCGCATATCATTGCAGTACTGCCGATCTTTATTGCCGCGTACCATGGCGGTATGGCTGACCTGTACCATGCCACGGTCAGTTCCCCCCTCTTGTTTTTTAATTTTACTTCCCCTCATCTGACACATGTAAGGGATCTAAATGAAATCTAATTGAGATAAAATTTTAAATATAAGTTAATTAAGAGATGAAACAAATTATTATAATTTTAAATTAATTTTTTATGAAGTAAAATTATCTTAAAAATTATTAGGTCGACTTAAATCTCAATATCTATACATCAATAATTCTTAATACGCATGTTCTTAAAATTAGTATATTTTTTAATAATTATGATAATTTCATATTTAATTTTATTTTTAGAATCGGATGTCATCCTATCGAGATGTGCAAAATCAAAGTCGTGTTAGAATACAATGATTTATATTTTTCAACATCTTATGTGACATTCTTATATTTTATTCATTTTTTTTTAAAGTTACTCATTTTAAATATTGATCAATTCATAAAACAAAAATAAAATTCAAACTAATCTCTTTCTCATTATATTTTAGTAGTACGATATGATACCCTACGTACTGTGACACAAAAAATACGGCACAATTGATCAGTGTTGTTCGATAGTACCATGGACAAAGTTCATACCAAACGGGGAAGTGCTTGGATAATAACGGATCTTACCACAAATAGTATAGTTTTTCTTTCTTGGTCAAATTTGGAAAAGGGTACCTGTAACTGCTTATCCAGTCCGTTTTTCTTGAACCAGCTGAAAAAGTAGCTCGTAGCGTATGAATCCCGTCACACAAGCGTTGACTCTGGAGTCGACCCAAAAAGCTATTCGCGGTGCCTACAGTCGGTATGCTGGCTGGTGTTTGTCGAAGAGAAAGACTTACTGCACTTTAGAAAAGTGCAGTAAGTGCAAGCCCCTAGGATGGCAGCTCATGTGGTGTCACATGGGCTGTCAGGTGGTTTTTTTTTTTTTTGAAATTTAGCTTTTTTTTTTGAGCCTAACCCATCTATTTTGGAGTTCACTCATCTATTTTGGAGTCCAATTTTTTATTTTGGAGTCCAACTTACCTTTTATTTTGGAGCCAAACTATTTTTTAGGCTCCAAAATAAAAAATTGAACTCCAAAATAATGAATTGATCCCAAAATAGATGAGTTAGGCTAAAAAAAAAAACTAAATTTCAAAAAAAAAAAAGAAAAAAAAACACCTGACAGCCCATGTGACGCCACATGGACCGCCATCCTAGGTAGATTACATTTACTGCACTTTCCTAAAGTGCAGTAGTCATTCTCTTTTCGAATGGTCTTCAATTATCAGTACTAAGAATGGACATTCAACCACACCCACACAATGCCATGATTGACAATTTCGTAAAGCGCGTTCCTCCATCATGAGAGAGAGAGAGAGAGAGAGAGAGAGAGAGAGGAGAGAGAGAGGAGAGAGAGAGAGAAGAGAGAGAGAGAGAGAGAGAGAGAGAGAGTACAATACACCTCTGCTAGAAACACAGCAGCATGGAGGCGACGGCGATGGAAGAGAGAGGTTCCTCGACACGGCCGCCGCCATGGAGACAACACCCATCGCGTCCGCATGATCCTAACCAATGGGTTCTAAAGGAGAAGCATCAACCAGCGCACGTCACGAGAGCAACATATATATATATATATATATATATATACCCAAGTGATTAACGAAACTGGTTTATTCACACCTTTTTCTAACGACACCAAGTTTGACTTCAGTCAATGAATTTACAAGAGAAGTTATGATGCATGTTTATTGACGTGTTCAAAATGGATTTAAGAGATTGAGTTAATTATTCAGACCATTTTCCTTATATATAATAGAACTTCTTGGTTGTTTTTTTTCTCTAACTATTTCAGGACAAATAGTTTGTTTTGTCATTATTCCCTCAAGTCTTTCATATTTAATTATTTACCCTTCTAATCATCATGCTAACCGCCAAACCTATAAAATTTAAAGAAAATGATTTCTTACATATATACCCTTGCAAACATCATTATTTGAATGTATATTTTTGATCTACATCAATTGTTTGAAATACCTCCAATCTGTTGTAATGGTTGTAGCTATACCTTTTATAGGGATATATATGTAAAAAACTAAAAATAATTGCTACATGTATGCCCCTATAAGGGTATAGTTGCAACCATTATGATAGATCATAGGTATTTTAGACAATTGATGTAGATCAGGGATATACATGTAGTATATATGTATGTAAAAATCCCTAAAGAAAATCACATATCCTTATTGTTAACAACTGTAGCAGTAAAAAAATAGTCGATGAGTCTTCTGACCTCTGACCCCCAAGAGTTCTTAAATTTGTTTATTTGAGAGAAAACATTGGCTAGCACTTGCAACGTTAGAGGAGCAGTCAATGAGATATAGTTGTGGACCTAAGGAAATCCCTCTGATGTTCAAGTTAGGGAACCGACTAAAAGATGGGAGAGACGAGGAGATGAAGGAAAGAGTTCTTGGCCAGTGACTGCACCAGATTCTTTGTGTCATTCATCAGGGTTAGGATGCCCCTTTTAAGCATTAATCGCAAAAGTCCTAGAAACGTATCTCTTGTTTCTCGATAGTATGGATGGGTCGTTCAAAAGTAGGGGAGGTTGGTGCCATTTTAGGGTTATTGGGCACGTCTTCATTCCCTAGTTGTGTAGACAAATCAAAGGAGAGTGTTAGAGCCTAGCTTCACTGGGCAACTTTGCTTGTCGTTTTAGTAGACTAGAGGGGTGTTATCCCCCCCCCCCCCCCCGCATTCGAGGAGCACCACCGCTTGTGGCTCTGAATGGCATGGGCCATGGAGGAGAGGAGGCTTTGGTCATCTATTGTGTGAACACATCATGTGACTTGTTGAACCACTCATATATTTTATCCTTTTATTTTGGTGATAACAAAATCTCATCATTATCATAAATAATATTAATATATTTATTACCATGTTTCAAGATTATCTATGCATAAGAAATAACATGTTTTATCCGAAACTTCACTTCGTCATGCATGTTTTTATCATGTTCAGTCGAAGCTTACTTCGTCATATACGAAGCTAGCTTCGTTATATCCGAAGCTACCACTTCGTCATGCATGTTGTTGGTTGTGATCAGTCGATGTCCTACTTCATCATATACGAAGCTAACTTCGTCATATCCAAAGTTCACTTCAACCGACTACGGATTTCAGCTTCGACCGACTGCATTGTTTTTCATTCTATATGAAGTTCACTTCGTCATATACGAAGTTCCACTTCGACCGATAACGTTGTATTTTGATTCCAGTTGAAGTTTCTTCTCCAATTGAAATTACCAGTCGAAGCTTGACATCGATTGCCTTGGAGCCAGTGGCGGAGCCAGAAATATTTAAAAGGGGGGGCAAATATTTAGAAGGGGGGTAATTAATAAGATTAATTGCTCATGAATACACAACACAAGGGGGGGGGGCAACTAATAAAGTTAAAAAAATCTTACATACCTGTCGACTTAATTCATGTAAAAAATTAAGGGGGATAATTTATAAAAAATAAATAAGGGGGGGGGGTGGCAATTGCCCCCCCTTGCCCCCCTGACTCCGCCACTGCTTGGAGCAACATCGATTGCCTTTAGACATCGATTGCATTTATGGATCAATTACCATTAAACATCGATTGCTCTTCATTCACATCAATTACTAACCAGTGTCACATGGATTGTCTTAAGACATCGATTGCCTTATACATTGATTACCTTCATGCAGTGATTGCAGTTGTTTCACATTGATTGCCTTTCTGAAATATTGATTGCTTTAAATAAACATCGATTTCCTCTACATTTCAAATGTTTCAAAATTGTTGGATCGATGGCAGTAGAGCTTTTCACCTAGAGGGGGGTTAATAGGTGTTTTTTGTCGTGGTGGCTAATTTATCAATTACTTAAGAGCACACGTTAGTTAGGTTAGTCAAACTACAAAGGACACATAAGTTTTATTCTGGTTCGGACCTTCTTCCAATGGAAGCCCTACGCCCAGCCCCTAAGCCAAGCTTAGGATTTCACTATCTTTTCAAGGATACAACACTCTGGTACTTACCAGTCTACTCTTCTACACAAGGGGAAAAATAAATTGCTAGCTACAACCAACCGTCCCTTTACAAAGGGGAATAGACCACCAAGACTACCTTGGCCTTCCCTCTTCTAGAGGGGTACACCCCTGCTCAGCAGGTCTTCCTTTTCTAAAGGGGTGCACTTACTTTGACAAGCTCCTTATATGAAGGACTGGACTTTAGAAGGACTCCAGACTAGAAGAATAAGAAAGAGAGATTTTGTCTAAAGAATGACTTTCTAAGTCTAAGAAGAGAACTTTACAAGGTGAGATTTGAACAGTTGCTTCATTTCATGCACATACAAGACTTCAACGCAACGCCCATGCAATGTCTATGGAGAGGAAGCTTGACGTAGCACACTTGCATCTTTTTCACCTCTTCGCATGTATGTGCTTGTATCACTCTTTTGCTTTCTTGTGTGTGGCTTGTTATCTCCCACGCTCATGTGTATGCTTCTTTCAATTGTCTTTATATTTCTAGGCTTCATCTTTGTAGCCGTTGCTTCAACTGTTTGAATCTATCTGTTGGAGAGATAGTCATTGCTTGATCTTATTTGAATCTACCCGTTAGAGAGAGAGAGAGAGAGAGAGAGAGAGTCGTGCACGTTTTCTTTCGAGGGTGACATGCATGTCTTCTTCCAAGGGTGACGTGCATGTCTTTTGCATTCACATTGATCAGACAGTCTTTTGTACTGATGCTATTTCATCTTTATCCTAAAATATACAAGTTCCAAGATATACTAAACTGGGTCTAGTACGTTAGCTATGGATATGATCATAGGTACTTGTGAGATATTTCAAATGTTGATGGCTATCTTTTGTGCACTAGCAATTAATGTTCTGTTGAAAAAGGTTCTACATATGGATATACTATGTAGTAGGTAGAGATCGTAAGTGCAGATTTGACAGAGGACAATATGGATGCTCTTTGTGATAGATGTCAAAAGATCATTTCCTCAGACTTTGACTCAGGCTTTCCAGGATAAGGATATTTTTAGATTTATGGAATAGAGCCATAAGATTTTTATATTCGAAGGTTTTGTAAAATAAGAGTGAAATACATGTTGATTTATCATTTGGACTAAAGATTCATAATTCAGAATGTAGTTGAATTCATGAGTTCATCCGTGATTTTATTGAATTAAATTTTCATGAATATGATATAAAATGTTAATGATGAGAAGATATCATACAATTTATATATTCTTCATTTTATCTGATAAAGATATATGTTATTTTATCGAGGTGATACATCAGATATGATGAGGTGAACTTCGTATATGTCGAAGTAAACTTCGAATATGACGAAGCTAACTTCGGATATGAGGAAGTTAATCTTTGTATATCACGATTTCAACATGATTAGTCGAAATAAGATCTTTGTGTTTTACTTCGCATATGACGAAGCTAACTTCGGATATGATGAAGTGAACTTCAGATATGACGAAGTGAACTTCGGACATGACGAAGTGAACTTTGTATGTGATAAGTCGAAGTAAGATCTTCGTGTTTTACTTCGTATATGACGAAGCTAACTTCGGATATGACGAAGTGAACTTAGGACATGATGAAGTGAACTTAGTATATCATGATTTCAACACGATCAATCGAAGTAAGATCTTCGTGTTTTACTTCATATATGACGAAGTTAACTTCGGATATGACGAAGTAAAATTCGAATATGACGAAGTGGACTTCACATATGACGAAGTGAACTTCGTATATTTCTTAGGCATACGAAGTTATACTTAGGATTTCTGAGAAGAATAATTTGTATGACTAAATATGCTTTAGAGATTTATATGACATGTAAAAGAGAGAAATATAGTTTTGTTTAAAAGTAGATGTCTGTTTATTTTGACTTCTTCAAAACTATTGTATGTTATGGATTAAATATGTAAATATGCAATGTATATTTTGGACAGAGGTTCAACAATCTTCCCCTTTTTGTTGATAACAAAATACAAATATTAAGGTGAACATGCAACAACAAAGCAACTATATTCACACATAAGCGACATGAAAATTCATAGGTTTTTTCCCCCTTTCTTTTATAATTTGACTCCCCCTTTACATTAAGGAGTTGCATTACATCTCTCCCCATTTTTGTCATGTCAACGAAAAGGGAGTGACAACTCATCATTAGTCAAGTACAAGGTGGAAGGAAAAGCTTGATAGTAGGGAAGGAGGAATTTGTGAAGGTTTTGCTCAGTGCTATGTAGGCATCTATCAAAAAGGGAGAAGTCCATATGGGCATTTGGACCTAGAGAGCATTTAAGGTATGCAAGATGCCTTTTGTAAATAGTATGGATTGGTGTTAGTTGGAGGCGTGAGTTGAAATTTGATAAGAAAAAACTCTTGTCTTTTGGATTGAAGCAAGAAAATAGTAGAAGTCATAGCCCATAAGTAGCAGTATTCCTAGGCATCATGTTTTGCTTTATAGTAGAGATTAAATTTGTCAGTCCAAATTGGATTGGAATGTCCCCCTAAGGTGACATACTTGTGGGAAAAATAGTCATCAATGTTACCTTCAAAGAAAGTGTACTCAGTAGACAGAGTAGAGTAGGATTTGTGCCATTCATATAGAGAAAGTCTTTCTGATAAAAAATGAGCTGAATGGAATGAGTAAGTAGGGAGTATTTTCTAGCAATAAGAAAGAGACATTCGAACAATGATAAATAAATTTGATATTTGACTAGTTTCCTGCATTGTGTTCTTATGGCCATTGTGAGAATCTTTGTAGATTGCGGACTGGCAGTAATGGCATCAATGAAAGAAGGATAAAGATCAGGTTAAGGAATGTGATTGTAGAGGGATCAGGATGAGCATGAAATTTATAACCTGTCATACTGATGATAAAGATGCGAGGGATTTTAATATTCAACCTTTGTTTGTTGAAGAGGAGGAGCCTTATAAGTTTGCTTGTCACCCGTTCAAGATAATCATTGTGCTCAAAGTGAGCTTGATTCTCAAACCATTCATCCAAACTGAGTGCTGGTCGGCCTGTTTTAACTCTGTGATGATTGGTCCTGAACAAATCTCTGGCATCATCTGGATGTTGCTTAATCCACTGGTCTTGTGTCAGATGCTCAATTATATCGAGAATATGTTACAGTTCTTTGCCATCAAATTGTTTCAAATCCACTAGGAGGAAGAGCCAGTCTTTGAGGTCCAGAGCTAGGAGTCCAAGAGCCAGATGATATTTCCAAAATTTGAAATATTCTCTATAAATCTCTGCTGCCTGGGTGGTGAATAAAGTGGTAAGTCAATAGGGGGTATTTAGGTCCAATGGGAGCAGGCTTGTGATGCTTAGATTTGGATGGCCTTGAAGAGGAGGCTTGAGGACCCAGAGGGACTTCAAACACAATGTTTTCAATTTTGACCTCGGGATGGGTCTGAGGATTGGGGGTTGGTTGGGAGGGTGGAATAGGAGAGGGAACTGGCGATGGAGCAGGTTGGCTTGGAGGGGGTGGTTGGTCCTCGGTAGGTGGAGAGAAAAATTTCACAGTAGCTGGGGGTGGTGAGGTCTGAGGAGATGGAGGTGGTGACTGTTCAGAAGCCGGGGGTTGTGAGGACTCAGGAGGTGGGGGTGGAGAGGATGGATGAGGCTCTAGATCTGGAAGGGGAGAGGTAGGAGGGTGGTGAGAAGAGGTTTCACGTTGTTCTAAAGTACGACGAGGTCTCTTGGCAATGGATTTCTTTCTTAGAATTAGTTTTGGCACAGAGGGGGTTGCTGGAGTGTAGGAGGAAAGAGTTTGTTGGACCAAAGTGGTGAGAGTGCTCATGGTAGTATGTAATATGCCAAATTCAGAGAATACTTCTGTTTTTATGGACTCCAGCTGAGAACCAAGTTTACTGACCTCAATTTTGATGTCTGCAATATCTTGTTTCCAAGGATCTTGAGTGGATGGCTCCTCGGTTCTGTGCTTTTCATGTGCCTCAGTCTGAGTTCTGTCTGACTAATCAGACTGCAGTGGTTCGTTAGTGGCCTGAGGTTGCTTCCCCTGAGTTGTGGAGGGATCATCAATTGATGGTTGGTAGGAGCTTTGAGGCTCTTGTGGAGGAGGGATTGCTGAAGGAATCGGCTCAGGAGAGGTCCTGGTCTCCCCCTAAGGGATTGAATCTTCCTCAGCAGAGATATTGGAGTCTCCAGGTGAGACTGCACTGGGAATGTCAGCTGATCGAACACCAGTGGGGGCTTCGAATGACTCTGTAGCTGGGATTTCAGCTGATTCTGCAGCTGGGGCTTCGACTATGGCTTCGGCTGGTGCTTTAGCTAGGGCTTCTACTAGTGCTCTAGTTAGTCCCTCATCAACTGGTCCTTTATCTAGGACTTCGACTGGGGCTAACATGGAGGCTGTAACTGAGACGTCCTAAAAAATATGATGTGAACATGGAGGAATGCTGCCTTTAGTCCAGTGACCATTAACCAATTTAAACTGACTTCTCTTCCGATTTGATATTCCAAGGAGTTCAATCTGAGGAATAGCCATTTCATTATCTAGGTCAATGTCAAAATGCCTAAAAATGATGCTGAGCATCAGACCATAAGGAAGGGTTGTAGTTAGTTGGGCTGCTGACTGCATTTCTAAAGAATGAATGAGGCAAAATTGATCTGATGTCCTTAAATTGGCCAAAATAATCAACTACCATCCCGCTGAGTGATCACAACATGATTACCTTGCAGGGCAGAAGGATATGGCTAATCATAAGGGGAATTAGCCGTTTAACTGCAGAAAGTTGATTAATGTCGATTGTGCCTCTTTTCATTTGACACAGAGAACCAATAATACCTAATTTCTGATGGTCCTCGGAGCTAATTTCAAAAAAGGTATGACTGGTGTTGGAAATACCAAAGAGGGCTTCCAACAGTGAGGGAGTGATAACTACCTTAGTGCCCTTAACCTTTCCAGTGATAGTGTTGGGTTGGGCAGGATGTACCTTAAGGGTGGTATAGAAGGCTTTGACGGCATCGGGGTACAAAGGTTGTTGATTAGAGCAAATATTCAGCCAGGTGATGTCTTCAACCTTTTGAAGATTGTGGTTCCTCAGTTCGCCAAATTTGACATGCTTGCAGCCGCTATAGGTGACAGGGGTTTCTTTAAAGAGTTTGTATTGTCAGCGAGTGAAGAAACTAGGGTTGGATGCTTCAGAAGCAACCATTGTTGAATGCAAAGGAGGGAATGATTAAGAGAAGTCTGAGATAGAGATGAGAAAGGGAGATGATACCAGGATGATAATAAGATGAGGGATAAAAAAATTTGGTAAGGCTTACCAGAGAGTTTTGAAGGTCCTCTTTCAAAAG
>CM024758.1:124455737-124587771 GCA_014218235.1 Colocasia esculenta | reverse complement strand
AAAAAGACACAAGGAATTTATCCTGGTTCGGCCCTTCCCACATGGAAGTCCTACGTCCAGTCCCCAAGCAACCTCTTGGGATTTCACTAACCAAGGGTACAGTCCCCTTAAGGACACTATAACACCCAGCACCCCAGCTAGTCTTCTTCTCTTTCCCGGCAAGAAGGCTTTTGTAGGCTCAGAAGCAAACCTACTGGTACAAACCCCAGTGCGGTTCTTCAAGACAAAACCCCTAGCTGGGTTACACACTGTATACAGTCCTACAGCTGGATAGAAATCTTTCTTAGAAAAGAAGATCAGACTGAGAGCTATTACAAGATGAACACTCAAGACTTAGCTCACAGTCACAGACTCTCCCCCAAGATTACAATGAGCACAGGGAGAAAAAGAATAGAGAAGAAATGAACTTGAAAGCTCGAATGCTTCAAATGCTTGAACACTTCTTCTTGGGCTCAGGCTCTTTCTCTCTTTTCCTTTTAGTGTATTTGGAGTTCAGGTTCCTCACTGGTTGTACACTCCTTCAAGATCTTCAGAAAAGCTCACTTGTGTTCTTCAGCAATGCTTCATCTTTTATATGAGCAATTTAATAAATCCGTTGAGGAGATCCGTTGGAGTTCTAGCCGTTGCTCATGTTCTCTTTCTTCTGATTTTTGTGGTCTACGAGGTCTGCAAGCATAGGAGAAAGTGTTTAGTTAAAAGAGTGTTTATGTCAAAAAGGCTCATACCTCTATGTTTCCTGTTGCCCCCAGAAGTAGTAAGTAATCCCCTTTTTGTTGGCAGGAAAGAAGAGATCTAGAAAGATAAGCAAAAAAGATCTCCTGTCAGAAAGATAGAGGATTACGCAAATCAAGAATATTTGACTTTTTCACTAGATGCCAAAAAACATTTTGGAATATAAAGGAAATCTATGTTTAAAAGATCAAAACCATATTTCACTTATGAAATCCATGTTCTTTCAAAGGAATCCATGTTTTACAAGGAATCCATGTTTTACAAAGGAATCCATGTTTCACTTACCAAATCCTTAGAGAGCGATCCTTATAGCATGAATCCTATGAGAGTGAATCCTTATAGCAGTGAATCCTATGAGAGCGAATCCTTATAGCAGTGAATCCTTATGAGAGTGAATCCTTATAGCAGTGAATCCTCATGAGAGCGAATCCTTATAGCAGTGAATCATTATGAGAGCGAATCGTTATGAGAGAGAATCGTTATGAAGCGAATCGTTATGAGAGTGAATCGTATGAGAGTGAATCGTTATGAGAGTGAATCGTTATGAGAGCGAATTTATGTGAGAGCGATCCTTATGAGAGCGAATCGATGTGAGAGCGAATCGTTATAAAGCGAATCGATGTGAGAGCGAATCCTTATGAGAGTGAATCGATGTGAGAGTGAATCCTTATGACAGTGAATCCTTATGAGAGCGAATCCTTATGGCAGTGAATCCTTATGAGAGCAAATCCTTATGGCACTTTGTGAACTGAAATCGATGTATATTGAATGGACATCGATTTATCGTTTTAGTGCAAATCACATGGCAATAATGTCATAAATTTATATTTATTATAAAATCATGATATTTAATTTATTATTAGAAAAATCATGGTATTAAATATATTAATATTCAATTAATCACATAAATTTATTTATTAAGAAGAACATGATATTAAATATTTTTAATAATAATTAATTAAACATATTTTGTTATCACCAAAATAAAAGGGTAAAATATAGGAGTGGTTCAACAATCTCCCCTTTTTGGTGATGACAAAATTTATGAGAATTTTCTGACAAAAATATTAAAGCATAGAAAATACAGAAAATTCACAGATAATGCATACCATGCATACTCTCTCCCTTTTTGTCACAAACCAAAAAGGAAGGTTCTTACCATTGCATTCTCTCCCCTTTGTGAAAGAAATTCTTACCATTGAGGGGTTCAACAATGATTGACATAAATGAATAACTCCCCCTTAGTCTATGTTCCCCCTGAATGAGAGATTCCACCTAAATGAAACTTGAAATAATTATTAGTAATAAAGACCATTTAATTTTTGTGACTACTCTTTCTTCAGATGTGATTTGAATGAAGAGTCTGCAGTCACTCCTGCCTTGAGCATCCTTGGTTTTTGATGCTCCAAGGCTAACCTGCAAGTAAATTACTCAGGGGTAGGTACCCAAATCCCTTTGGGTCCTTGATGGTTAGATGCATGAAAATATCCTTTAGGGATCCAAACTAAGTGCCTTGTTGTGCAGGTGTTTACAGTGTGTCCTAGTTTATTGCAATGAGAACAACAATGAATATAGATTGTTTTACTGTTCTTATTTTCTTTGTGCTGAGTTTTTAGAACGTGATTTCTGTAAACTTTTTCTTTTACAGGGGCCTTTTTCTGGGGCATCTTGGTTTCTTTTACAAATTTGGTAGTGGATATTTTTTTGGAATTATGGCTTGTTTTCCTTTTTCTGAGGTATGTATCCAAGCCCTTGTTTGTTATTTCCAGATTTTGATCCTTTTAAGCATAGGGCTAAAGATATTTTCCCTTTAGTTAATTTTCTAACTGATTCTTTTAAATACATATTTTCTTCAGTTAGAGTTTTTAATTTTTCTTCTAACTCTAACTTCTCATTATTCTTGCTTTTCAAATCTTCATTTAAAAGATAATTTTTATCTTTACAATCTTTTAATTGTTCTTCTAGTTGCTCCAATTCGGATTTAAGATCAGAATTGGTGTTTTCCAAGCAAGTAGAGTTGTTTTTCAGATTTCTAAGTTCTTTTACAACCCCCTTATGTTTTTCATATAGTTCATTAAAGACTTCTTCTAAGTCTTCTGATTCTGACCATGAATCTGTGCAAGAATTAAAAAATGAGTCAGAATGTACCTCATCTAGTCCCACCATGAGGGCTAGATTTACCTGCTCCTTTTCGAAATCTGAGCTTGATGATTCTGAGCTTGTGACCTCATCATTTTCCTAAGCAGCCGCCATGCCTCTTCTTTTAAATTTCTTGTGCTGCTTCTGGGCTTCTCGGTTTGACTAGTCTTCTTGAGTCTTGGACAATCCGGTCTCAGATGCCCAGGATTTCTGCATTCACAGCAGACTGGTTCTTTCTCCTTTTTCTCCTTTCTTTAGATCCTTCTTGATCTATTTTTCTTCTTCTTTAAAATCTTCTGAAGCTTGTACAGTACTTCATCAGCATCATTATCTTCAGAATCTGTATTTTGGGAACTAGAAGAGGAAGAGGTGGAAGGAGCAGCTACAACCTTAAGAGCATCAGTACATTTCTTCTTATATGAGCTTTCAGACAATCGCTCCATATTATTTCATGTGCCATGAGAGAACCTATTAAATTATTGATGATCAGTCTGTCCCCATGTAATTTTAATTAATTACATATGTATTTAGTGATTAACAAAACTTCATCAATAATCTCTAACATATTTCATAAGTCTTAAGTACATGAAAATTACCAAGGTCAATCAAGTCAATGTTGGTAAGTATTGTCTTACTGAAGCTTTAATCTTTTCAAAATGATATTTCTCTAAGTCCACATCGACTTCTGTAAAAGTCATAATGATTTCCTTGTAAGACTGAAAAGTCATGTTGTTTCAACAAGTCGATCCCGTAACGATTCTATAAGTCATCATAATGATTTCTTTAGAGCTCGTAACGACTTTCCTGTCATAACAATTCTATAAGTTATCGCAAAGACTTCTTTAGAGCTCGTAACGACTTGCCTGTCATAACGATTCTATAAGTCATCGTAACGACATGCCTGTCGCAACGATTTATAAGTTATCGCAACGACTTCTTTAGAGCTCGTAACGACTTGCCTGTCACAACGATTCTATAAGTCATCATAACGATTTCTTTAGAGCTCGTAACCACTTGCCTGTCGCAACGATTCTATAAGTTATCGCAACGGTTCTTTAGAGCTCGTAATGACTTGCCTGTCACAACGATTCTATAAGTCATCGTAACGATTTCTTTAGAGCTCGTAACGACTTGCCTGTCATAACAATTCTATAAGTCATTGTAACGATTTCTTAGAGCTCGTAACGACTTGCTTGTCGCAACGATTTATAAGTTATGCAACGATTTCTTTAGAGCTCGTAACGACTTGCCAGTCACCACAATTCTATAAGTCATCGTAACAATTTTAGAGCTCGCAATGACTTGCTCGCTGTAACGATTGTAAGTTACCGTAACGATTTCTTTAGAACTCGCAACGACTTGCTCATCGTATGATTCGTAAGTTATCATAACGATTTCTTTAGAGCTCGTAACGACTTGCCTGTCACAACGATTCTATAAGTCATCGTAACGATCTTTAGAGCTCGCAACGACTTGCTTTCCATAACGGTTTGTTAAGCATTTCACAACGATTTCTTCAGTGAACACAACAACTTGCTTTCCATAACGATTTCTTTACAGAACACAACGACTTGCATGTGGTAACGATTTGTTAAGTGCTTATAACAAGTTCTTCTGTGAATGTAACGATTTGCTGTGGCTTATAACGACTTAGTTAAAATGACTTAATCATAACGATTTCATAAGTCATATAGCCATCGATTTCATATCTTACATCGACTTGACATTTATCTTATCTCTAAAAACGTTGACTAGTCAAAGTCACGTATATTTCTATTTGTCACTCCTGCATTTATGAGTTCTGAACATATCTCTGCATGCATGCAGAAAATATCATCCACTGTTGTGCTTACTCTGTATACATCTTTTAAAGCAAGCTATTTGGGATTGCTATTTTGGTGAATACTCACATCAACGTGTACTGACAATAAGAGACAGCTTAGTTGTCTACTGTTCTAGTATTTAATGTGTGCAGGGTCTGAAGACATTTTCATACAACGTTGGACCATACAGACGCCAGAAGACCCTATCTCTTTGCGTGCTTAAATGGATAAAAGATAGTTGAAGCTTCCAAATGTCAAACCGTCTAACGTCTATCAATCTAAGAGACAACGGTTACTTCAACGGTCATATTTCAAAAGAAGAATAAATACAAGAGAACAGAAGTAAAGAAGAATTAAGTATTGAAGCATTCAAATTCTTCGGCAAGAAGTCTAGAGCCAAGAACTTCATTCCACTTAGCTTTCGCTCTTTGCTCTCCACTCTGTAGTGAAAATCTTGAGAGAGCTTGTGTAGTTCTGAGAGTGTGCTTAGCGTAGATTCTTTGCTCTCAGTGCTAGTTGCTTCAGATCTTGGCTTGTTAAAAGGCTTGATCTAGGGGCCTGAACTTATTCCATTCTCTTTGTGTTGTTTCCCTTCGGTTGTGAAGGAAGACCTGGTGGAATCCAAGGTGTTGTTTCCCTTCAGTTGTGACGGATGACCTGGTGGGGTATCCAGGGTGTTGTTATTCCCTTCGGGTGTGAAGGAAGACTAGTCGAGTTGGGTGTTGTAGCGTCCTTAGGGGGACAGACCCTAGTTAGTAAAAACTGAGTGGTTGCTCAGGGACTGGACGTAGACTCCTAAGGAGAGGAGGTCCGAACCAGGATAATCCTTTGTGTCCATGTGATGTTTTCTTTGTGGATTGGTATTTGAACTAACAGTCACTAACTTCATCGAAGAATTTTTTGTGAATGTTTTTGTTTACAGGTATCGTCTAGATTATTTTTTAAAAGACCCATCACCCCCCCTCTAGGCTCGTTAACTGGGCAACAAGTGGTATCAGAGCGAGTCTCTTCGACAAAGAAGGATCCAACGATCTGAAGAGTAAAGATCCATGGCAGCCCAAAGTCACAACAAAGGTCAGTCTGTCAACCGACCACCATTGTTCGATGGAGAGGATTACACTTACTGGAAAACAAGAATGGAGTACTTTCTGCAAGGTCACGATTATCAGATATGGTCCATAGTGGAAGAAGGCGATCTTCTAGTCACAAATGAGAAAGCTCAGTGGACAGAAGACGACAGGAAGAAGATCTCACATAATTGTAAAGCAAAGAGTATTCTGTGTTGTGCCCTTAGTAAAAAGGAGTTCAACAGAGTTTCAGCCTGCAAATCCGCAATGGAAATGTGGGAAAAGCTCAGAATCACCTATGAAGGCATAGATAAGGTAAAGGAAACAAGAATAGATATTCTTGTAGCACAGTACGAAAGATTTCAAATGCAATCAGGTGAGTCCATTACCCAAATGTTCAGTAGATTTACAGATATTACAAATGGCTAGCTGGACTAGGAAAGACCTATGAAATGGGAGATATGGTCAGAAAGATTCTTAGATCTTTGCCATCCTCATGGACCCCAAAAGTAACAGCCATTGAAGAAGCTAATGATCTAAAAGAATGTCTTTAGAAAAGCTCATCGGGTCCTTATGGCCCATGAGATCAATATGGAAAGGCTAGGGGAGTCCTCAAGTAGAAAGAAGCACTCCAACGCTTTAAAGGCTGAAGAGACTCACCAGAAGCAAGCTCAAATGAGAGTGAGAGTGTTGAGGACAGTGAAAATGAGGAAGCAATGCTCTCCAGAAGATTGCAGCGAATTCTTTCCAAGAAGAAGAAGTTCCAGTCTAGAAGAAGGCACTTCAAAAAGAATAAGGACTTCAAGAGATCAGATGGAAAGGATGTGAAGAAAGGAGAACCCATCTGCTATGAATGTAAAAAACCAGGACACATCAAAGCTGAGTGTCCAAAGATCAAGAAGCCGGAGTTCAGGAAGAAAGACAGCTCCAAGAAGTTCAGAAAGTACAAAAAGAAGGCGATGGCAGCAGCATGGGAAAACAGTAGCGACTCAGACAGTGAGTCAAACTCCTGCAGCGATGAAGAAGAAGCCCATTTGGCTTTCATGGCAAATATTGAAGATAAGGTAACTTCTGACTCCTCCTTTGATTCATGTAATGATTCTGATTCAGATAATTTAGAAGAAGCATTTAATGAACTATATAATAAATATAAAGAAGTAACTAAACTATTAAAAGCTAGTAAGAAAAACGTACTTGTTTAGAAAACACTAACTCTGATCTGAAAACAGAAAATGAAGAGTTAGAAAAACAAATAACTGAACTTAAAAGAGAAATGAATTATTATGTGAAGACTTAAAAGATAAAAATAAACAAATAACGGAATTAGTTAACAGGAAAATGTAGATGAACTAAGGACTGAAATCAAGACTCTAACAGAGAAAACATAAAGTTATCTAGCACGTTAGAAAAATTCACAAATGGTAAAAACTCCCTCATATAAAAGGTGCTAGAAGATCAGGTAAGAAGAAAAATGGATTAGATATACACCCCCCAGATAATGAAGAAATCATAGTTTATCCTAAAACATATCCAACACCAAAATTTGTACCGAACAGATATAGCATACAAAGCTGATTTCAATATATAGAAAAAATAACCAAATTATCCTGCTGTAGTCACTGCAACAAGTTAGGACATATCATAACGACATGCCCAACAAGACATAAGAAATGGATAATAAAAAGTAAAATCAATGATACTAACCAATCAGGACCTAAAAGAATTTGGGTACCTAAAGCTTGATGATTTATTTCAGGTTAACCCTCGAGCATCCAAATGGTACTTGGATAGTGGGTGCTCAAGGCACATGTCAGGAAACCAGAAGTTATTCACTCATCTCCAAGCTGAAGAAGGAATAGTTACTTATGGAGATAATGGGAAAGGAACAGTAATTGGCAGTGGCTTTGAATAACAATGGAAGAACAGTTATGGAAGATGTGTTGCTTGTCAAAGGGTTGAAGCATAATCTCATAGTACATCAGCCAGCTGTGTGACAGAGGCCATCAGATCCAGTTTCAAGAATCAAAATGCAGCATACTGAAGATGAATCAGTCATCTTTGAAGCAATAGAGAAAAGAACTTATATGTGCTCTATCTTGAGGAACTCAAAGAACAAAATGTCTGTCTTGCAGCAAATAAGGAAAAATCTACTAATTATGGCACAGACGACTAGGACATTGTAGCATAGAGGTATGAGAAAATTGGTGAAGAAAAATCTTGTAGAAGGTCTGCCAAAGGTCAGTGCAAAAATGGAAGGTGTGTAGACCTTGTGCTAAGGGAAAGCACCCAAAAGCTCCTTCAAGTCAAAGACGGTGGAACCACCTCAAAACCCTTAGAGCTCCTTCATATGGATCTATTTGGGCAATGAGGACTACCAGTCTTGGAGGAAGAACTTTGAATTGTCATAGTCGATGATTACTCAAGATTCACATGGGTGTCATTTCTAGAGCATAAAGATGACACATTTGATAACTTTGTCAGTTTCAGCAAGAAAGTTCAGAAGGATCAAAGTTCAGCATTGTTTCTATCCGATCAGATCATGGTGGTGAATTTCAGAATGAAAAATTTGCTAAGTTCTGTGATGATCAGGGAATTGAGCATAATTTCTCAGCATCAAGGACACCACGCAAAATGGAATTGTTGAGAGAAAGAATAGAACTCTATTGGATATGGCAAGAACAATGTTATCAGAATATGATCTACCAAGATATTTTTGGGCTGAAGCATCAACACAGCAAGCTACATTATCAACAGAGTTATGATCAGACCAATCCTGAAGAAGACTGCATATGAACTGTTCAAAGAAAAAAAGCCAAAAATCAGTCATTTCAGAACCTTTGGTTGTCCTTGCTTCATCCACAACAATGGAAAAAGGGACATTGGTAAGTTGGATGCCAAATCAGATGAAGGCATTTTCATGGGGTACACCTCTAAACCCAAAGGCTATAGAGTATTTAATAAACGCACTTTATTAATTGAACAGTCTGTACATATTATTTTTGATGAAACTAACCCTTCCTTGAGAAAGGAAGAAGATGGTGATAATGATGATGCAGATGAGCTGTCCAAGAAACTAAAGAATACATCAATTGAGGACACAGATGATCCACCTCTGGAAGACTTGCAACAAAAAGAAATTACACATGAAATCTTCCAAAGGAGTGGAGATATAAGAAAGACCACCCACTCGAAAATGTATTGTGATCCATCTGTAGGGGTAAGAACAATAGGTAATGTAATCCTTGTGATTACCTAGTCTTTGTTTCTCAAATAGATCCTAGGACAGTCAATGAAGCTCTTATTGATGAATCTTGGATAATAGCCATGGAGGATGAACTAAATCAGTTCAAGAGAAACCAAGTATGGTCACTTGTTCCTAGACCATCCAGTCATTGGCACCAAATGGGTGTCAGAAATAAACTGGATGAAACTGGTATAATCTTAAGAAACAAGGCCAGATTGGTAGCTCAAGGCTATTCTCAAGAGGAAGGCATAGATTCGATGAAACCTATGCCATGTAGCTAGACTTTAGGCTATTAGAATATTACTTGCATATGCGTCAGCTTTGAACTTACATTATTCCAATGGATGTTAAATCTGCATTTCTAACGGTTTCATAAAAGAGGAAGTTTATGTGGAACAACCCCGAGTTTGATGACACAGAATTTCCTAATCATGTTTTCAAACTTCATAAGGCATTATATGGTTTAAAACAAGCACCTAGAGCCTGGTATGAAAGGCTTAGTTCTTTTCTTTTAAACCATGGTTTCAGTAGAGGTCAAGTAGACATCACTCTTCTCATAAAGTCAAAGGTCAAACCATACTACTGGTTCAAATTTATGTAGATGATATTTTTTGGTTCTACTGATGAATCCCTTTGCAAGTATTTTGAAAAGTTGATGCAGGGAGAATTTGAAATGAGCATGATGGGAGAACTTAATTACTTTCTTGGATTACAAATCAAACAAGGAAGGAAGGAATTCACATCTGTCAAGTCAAGTACACAAAAGAACTCCTGAAGAAGTTTGGATTCGAAAATACCAAGCCACTGTCAACACCAATGAGCACATCAACGAGAATGGATAGTGACAAAGATGGTAAGAAAGTAGATCAAAAGATCTACAGAGGTATGATAGGTTCACTACTCTATCTGACAGCTAGTAGACTTGATATCTTATTTAGTGTATGCATGTGTGCTAGGTATCAAGCAGATCCTAGAGAATCACATTTAATTTCTGTAATAAGAATATTTAGATTTTAACTAGAACTCATGACTTAGTTTGTGGTATCCAAAATCTTGTGAAATCAATTTAGTAGGATACTCTGATGCTAACTATGCTGGATGCAAAGTAGATAGAAAAAACACCAGTGGTAGTTGTCAATTTCTTGCAGGATGTTTGATATCCTGGTCTTCAAAGAACAAAATTCAGTGGCACTGTCTACAGCTGAAGCTGAGTACGTAGCTGCTGGAAGTTGCTGTATACAACTCTTATGGATAAAGCAACAACTTGAAGATTTTTTATTAAACATCAAATCGATCCACTCTGTGTGACAACACCAGTGCCATTAATCTCACCAAGAACAGTTCAACATTCAAGGACTAAGCATATTGAGGTTAGATATCATTTTATTCGTGATCATGTAGCAAATGGTAATATTGAAATATATTTTATTGATACAAACGGCCAGCTAGCAGACATCTTCACAAAAGCCTTACCTGAAGAGAGATTCACATCTCTTAGAAGGGAATTGGGCATGTGCATTTTGTGAAAAGAGGCTTGTTGAAAACTGGCATATAAATTTTCAGATTTAAACAATTTTTCCCTCCATGGCTTTAAGCAAAAATAGCGAAATTATCCCTCCTGGTCGCTCTCTTATTAAAGTCGGTTGAATGGTCAAACTCCTTTGTCGTTTTCTACCGCCGTTTGGTGCCTCACTTTCCACAACGCATTTAATTATTCATAAAATCGATAGAGAACGATTCGTATCCCATCTTCTACCTTTACCCTTTTTCGTCTGGTTACTTGAACCGATGCCCTAGCAAGTTCGACATCGACTCTCTGCAAAGTTTGAAGCTTCTCTCACCTTCTCGCGAAATTTCTTGACGGCTTTCACTCCTCCTTCCTTCTCAACCCTCCAGAAAACTTCCTCACCGGATTCCATGGCCGCATCCACAGTTTCCGGGAGTTTGGGTGGCTACAGCGCCAAGTTTCTTACTCCTGAGCAGCAGGAAAGGTTCACCTTTGTGAAGATGAAAGTCTGTGGAAATAAGGCAGTGGATATAGAAGATCTAGAGAAGAATGGCATGCACAGTATAGTTGAAGCAATGAACAGGATGCAGTGGATGGGAATCACTACCTTTTCCGAAGTAAGTTATCCGGACCTCGTAAAGGCTTTTTTATTTGTCTGAGAACAGAGGAAGACGGGTCTCTGATTTCATCTGTCAAGGGAACCCAGATCAAGATAGATCATGAGTTGTTTGGAGTAAAGTCATCCGGGCACAGTGGGGTTCACACCGTGGACGCCCAAGTTAAAAGTCTTAGTATTGTAGGACCGAGATTCAGATTGAAAGATGGTAAATTAGACATCAACCAACTGAATGCTTTCAACCGCCTCCTCCATTTCATAGTTTGTCAGATTTTGGTTCCAAGAAGCGCCACTTTCTCCACCTGTACCAAGGCAGACTCAGACATGATGTTCTGAGCCATACAGAACAAGGACATCAATATGGCCGCAGTAATGATTGAGAGGATGAGATTTGCCCGTGATCAAATTTGGGATACAAAGAGCAAGCTGAATGTCTTTTGCCTTATGCTCATTTGCTTACCAAAGTTTTCAGGCATTTTGGTATTGATCTTACAGGAGCAGTTGTGAGAAAATGGGCAATCAATTAGGTCCAGAAACCTGAGGAAGAGTGGTTTTCAGTGATAGATGGTGTTTGGTCTAAGACCTCAGTAGCAGAGGGAGAGGCCATCATAGGTGATTTTCCTGATGTTCAGGAAGAGCAGCAGAACAACCAGCAGCGGATCAAGCAGTAGCAAAACCAAGAGTAGAAATTGAGCCAGCTGATTTAGCAGAACCACCAGCTATACCAGCAGAAGTTATGCCAGCAGTACCAGCAAAATCAGTAGCAGCAAAAACAAGAGCTGCAGAGCAAGTAGGGTCACACCCTTTAATAATTGAATCTCACCCTCCAGAAGCTCCAGTAGGAGGAGCAGTGGTAGGTGCAGCAGACACCTTATCCACCTCCATTATTGCCTCTATCCTAAGAGAGTAGTGGATTTTGTTCTCACCACCCCAGTCACCTCAGAGATGGTAGTTCTTCAGCAGCAAAAGTTGTGGCATCAGGCCACATTGAAGAATCAATTGCAGTACCAATTCAGAAGGAGCAATCAAGTGCTCCTGCAGATGTTGTTGTAGAGGATGCTCCTGCTCAAGGGGAGCAATCCAAGGATGGACTAGAAGAAGAAGCAGCTCATTATGATGAGCCCATGGGCAGTGTACCAGTTGGTGAAGGTGTGCCATCTGCTCCGAATGATGCCAGAGATGGGGAGATAGCAAGCTCCTCTGATTCTGATGATGATCAGCTCCTCCAGCTTCAGAGGCTAGGCAGAAAGGGAAAGAAGTGGAGTCCGAAGTCCCACTCTTATCAGATACTCCACATGCAAGGCTAATGAGGCAGAAGATTGTGATAAATCTGAAGCCTGTAATTGAGAGACTTGATACTCAAGGAAACCTTCTATGCTCTCTCCAGTCTGATGTAAGTTCCATCTTTATGAGCCAAGCATCAACTACAAAGGAAATTCTAATATCAGGAATGCCATGAAGTGGTTCAACAAAGAAATGGGCAGCATGAAGAATATGTTGAGTGAAATCCTGAAGGTGGTTGGAGCCCAAGCTCCTCCTCCTCCACCTCCTACAGCCCAAGTTCCTGAGTCTGGGCCTTTAGGGCCATCATTTCAAGAGTCAGGGCCATCAGGGCCAGCAGCAGTAGCAGCAGAGGTAGAAGCTAGCAGTCAAGGGCCATCAGGGCATCAGCTCAAGAGGCAGGGCCAACAGGGCCAGCAGCAGAGGCAGAAGCTCATGTGCAAGGGCCATCTGGGCCAGCTCCACAGGATGAAGGTCCTCCAGGGCCAGCTGAGCAAGATTCAGGACCATCAGGGCCAGTGGAGTGTGAACCTGTGCAGATAGAGGTTGAAGAAGAGACCTTGGCATCTGAGCCCCCAGCTCCTTCTCCTCCCTCTCACACACCTGTTCCTCCTTCTCCACCATCAGCTCCTACAGCACCTCCTACTCCACAAACCTTCAAGAAGCCTCAATCAAGACCCGTTTCCTCTCCAGCACCATTCAGTCCACCTCATCTCCTGCCTCCTCTACTCACATTCCCTCTCCTTCATCTACCTTTGAGGCCCCTCCAACATACTCTGTTGGAACCTCCTCCTCCTCTGGTCCCTCCTCTAGACTAGTCGATGACCCCCTACTACTTCTCACTCATTCCTTCACCCTTCTCCTCCACCGTCTTTCATCACTATAATCCCTGAGACATCTCAACTTGACTCTCCCTTTATGGAAAAGGTAAAAGATGAGTTTGAGGAAGGCATTCTCAGGTCTGTGCTGATGGTTGGGGAGCACATCCATAGGGCAGACTCTTCCAGTCCTGCACCTAAGAAGAGGAAAATTTCTTCTACCTCCTCCATTTCCTCTGAGCCTAAATACCCTCCTTTCTGGTTCTCTCTCACAGTGGACAACAAAAATAACCACTGTATAGAGAATACCTTTCCAAGGTCATTTTTGCCACTATCATTAACCTTCCCTTTCTAAATCTCACAGATCATTTGAACACCATTTACCCTACACTTCTCTTTCTAAATCTGAAAAGTCCAAAATCTTCTCTCTTGCCCACTCCAAAACTGAAGAGCAGTGGGGCAAAAGTCACAAGGCTCTACAAAAATTCATCCTTGACAAATCTGCCAGATTTCCTCCAAGGGATCACTCCCTGACCTTATCAGAGTGGTTCCGGCTCTACCACAGAGAATCATTGGCTTCCTTCATCCAAAAAGAAATCAAGATGGTTAGATATTACATGTGGTTAAACAACTACAGATATGTCCATCAGCTTCCAGAAGTTCAGCTGAGCCAATTTAAGAAGGCCATTTCAGCTCTCAGACCATGCATCTCTCACACTTCAGATGTTCAGATAGATTTTGCTACCCTCCTAGTGCCAGATGAGATCGCACTACCTCAATTCATTTCCTTGTCATGGAATCTTCTGTAGGATCCATCATCTTTGAACGTTTTGCCAGAGTGATGGGCAGAATCAAAGTACAGAAAGGCTGTCTGGTTGCATTTCCTAGATTCCTATTTAGATAATATCACCAAGGGCATGTAAGTGCTAAAGTTCTAGCCCCAATCCTGTCTGAATGTGAAAGGCTGACATCCTCAGAATGGTCCAAGTTCTACCCTTTGTCTGCTCAGCAGTTGTTTTCTCCGAATGAAGCTCAAGCAAGGGAAGGCAAACCTGCAATCTCTCCAGCCACTTTCTTGGATATGAACTCCATTAACCTTGTAAATGACCCCTTCCAAGTTTGGGAGGAAAGGTACAAGGTGTATGTAGCTCTACATAAAGCTCTCAGAGATAATCACAATCACTATCCTGTGTCCATGGATCAATTTCTTCCCTGTGCCAGCTTTGGGACTCGTCGTTTCCTCAAGATGACTATGGATAAGAATGCTTATGCTGATCTTCTCTATAAGCACTTAGATCTTCATCTCAAAGGCTGGCTTCCTCCATGGGACCAACCTACTATTTGTCTTTTGGAGTCTTTAAAACTCATTTTGAAGAGCAGGAAGCACAGGCATGGGAAACCATCTCCCATTTTGCCTCTCTTTTGTCTCCTGCTTATTATTTACCTGTACCTTCTCAAGATGAATGAAATACATTAATTTGTCTCAGTTTCCCTTTCTCTTCTTTCTTTGTCTCAGATTATCTTTTTGCTTACTGACAAAAAGGGGGAGAACATTAGCATGTCTGAAATACATTCCAAAAATAAACTTTTCATATATTTATGATTATTGTTAAATAGAGAGAATTTTCATTCATACTTATTGTTCAGTTTTGTCACCACCAAAAAGGGGGAGATTGATGATCAATCTGTCCCATGTAATTTTAATTAATTACATATGTATTTTAGTGATTAACAAACTTCATCAATAATATCTAACGTATTTCATAAGTCTTAAGTACAGGAAAATTACCAAGGTCAATCAAGTCAATGTTGGTAAGTATGTCTTACTGAAGCTTTAATCTTTTCAAAATGATATTTCTCTAAGTCACATCGACTTCTGTTAAAAGTCATAACGATTACTTTGTAAGACTGAAAAGTCAGTTGTTTCAAACAAGTCGATCCTGTAACGATCCTGTAACGATTCTAAAGTCATCATAACGATTCTTTAGAGCTCGTAACGACTTGCCTATCATAACAATTCTATAAGTTATCGCAACGACTTATTTAGAGCTCGTAACGACTTGCCTGTCATAACGATTCTATAAGTCATCGTAACGATTTCTTTAGAGCTCGTAACGACTTTCCTGTCGCAACGATTCTATAAGTTATCGCAACGATTTCTTTAGAGCTCGTAACGACTTGCCTGTCGCAACGATTCTATAAGTTATCGCAACGATTTCTTTAGAGCTCGTAACGACTTGCTTGTCACAATGATTCTATAAGTCATCGTAACGATTTCTTTAGAGCTCCTAACGACTTGCCTGTCGCAACGATTCTATAAGTTATCGCAACGATTTCTTTAGAGCTCATAACGACTTGCCTATCACAACGATTTTATAAGTCATCGTAACGATTTCTTTAGAGCTCGTAACGACTTGCCTGTCATAATGATTCTATAAGTCATCGTAACGATTCTTTAGAGCTCGTAATGACTTGCCTGTCGCAACAATTCTATAAGTTATCGCAACGATTCTTTAGAGCTCGTAACGACTTGCCTGTCATAACGATTTCTTTAGAGCTCGCAATGACTTGCTCACTGTAACGATTTTGTAAGTTACCATAACGATTTATTTAGAACTCGCAACGACTGTTCGCCGTAACGATTTCGTAAGTTATCATAACAATTTCTTAGAGCTCGTAACGACTTGCCTGTCACAACGATTCTATAAGTCATCGTAACGATTTCTTTAGAGCTCGCAACGACTTGCTTCCATAACGGTTTGTTAAGCATTTCACAACGATTTCTTTAGTGAACACAACAACTGCTTTCCATAATGATTTCTTTACAGAACACAACGACTTGCATGTGGTAACGATTTGGTAAGTGCTTATAACAAGTTCTTCTGTGAATGTAACGATTTGCTGTGGCTTATAACGACTTAGTTAAATGACTTAATCATAACGATTTCATAAGTCATATAGCCATCGATTCATATCTACATCGACTTGACATTTATCTTATCTCTAAAAAATGTTGACTAGTCAAAGTCACGTATATTTCTATTTGTCACTCCTGCATTTATGAGTTATGAACGTATCTCTGCATGCATGCAGACAATATCGTCCACTGTTGTGCTTACTCTGTATACATCTTTTAAAGCAAGCTATTTGGGATTGCTATTTTGGTGAATACTCACATCAACGTGTACTGACAACAAGAGACAGCTTAGTGTCTACTGTTCTAGCATTTAATGTGTGCAGGGTTCTGAAGACATTCTTTCATACAATGTTGGACCATACAGACGCCAGAAGACCCTATCTCTTTGCGTGCTCAAATGGATAAAAGATAGTTGAAGCTTCCAAATGTCAAACCATCTAACGTCTATCAATCTAAGAGACAACGGTTACTTCAACGGCCGTATTTCAAAAGAAGAATAAATACAAGAGAACGGAAGTAAAGAGAATCAAGTATTGAAGCATTCAAATTCTTCGGCAAGAAGTCCAGAGCCAAGAACTTCATTCCACTTAGCTTTCGCTCTTTGCTCTCCACTCTGTAGTGAAAATCTTGAGAGAGCTTGTGTAGTTCTGAGAGTGTGCTTAGCGTAGATTCTTTGCTCTCAGTGCTAGTTGCTTCAGATCTGGCTTGTTAAAAGGCTTGATCTTGGGGCTTGAACTTATTCCATTCTCTTTGTTTGTTTCCCTTCGGTTGTAAAGGAAGACCTGGTGGTATCCAAGGTGCTGTTTCCCTTCAGTTGTGAAGGAAGACCTGGTGGGGTATCCCGGGTGTTGTTTTCCCTTCGGGTGTGAAGAAGAAGACCAGTCGAGCTGGGTGTTGTAGTGTCCTTAGGGGGACCGTACCCTAGTTAGTAAAAACCTGAGTGGTTGCTCAGGGACTGCACGTAAGACTCCTAAGGAGAGGAGGTCCGAACCAGGATAATCATTTGTGTCGTGTGATTGTTTTCTTTGTGTGATTGGTATTTGAACTAACAGTCACTAACCTTCATCGAAGAACTCTTTTTGTGAATGTTTTGTTTACAGGTATCGTCTAGATTATTTTTTAAAAGACCATTCACCCCCCCTCTGGGCTCGTCAACTGGGCAACAATTATCAATCGACAATTTGGTTAAATCATGGGCTCTTCAATAGCAGTTACTTTAGGTGTCCATGATATAGTTAAGGACCTAAGTATTTTTCTAACGGTTTCTTCATTAGAAAGAATTTTTCAAGAGAATTTAAACCTACTACTATGCTTGAAAATCTATTATACATAGTAGTGATATTTCATTTTGAAGCATTTTAAATTGTTCGTATTGTGAAACAAGAATATCTATCCTAGTTTGTTTCACTTTATCTGTTCCTTCATAAGTTATCTGCAGCTTATCCATATTTCTTTGGCTGATTTACATGCAGATACTCTACTAAATTCTTTTTTGGATAAAGCACAACATAAGTAGTTCTTAGCTTTAAAGTTTAAAGATAATTTACTTTTATCTGCTGCTGTAATGGCAGTAGTGCCTGGAATAGGAACAATAACATAATCACCTACCTCGATTACCTGCCATAGATCAAAGTCTGTGCCTCGAATGAAGCATTACATTCTCATCTTCCAATATTGGTAGTCCTCTCCATCAAAGAATGGAGGTCTGGTGACTGATTAGCCTTCAGCATATCCTTGAGCTGCCATGGATCTTTGCTATAAGATCGTTGGATCTTCTTGAAAGTTCAGAGACCCGCTCTGATACCACTTGTTGGCCCTTTTGGTACAGCAGCAAACTAACCTAGAGGGGGGGGGTGAATAGATTTTTCTGAAATCTGAAATAGAAACTTAAACACAGAAATTAACACTTGAAGGTTTGGTTAGTTTAGTGTGATAAAGAGTAGTAGTGCGGAAGCAAATAAACAATCATACAAAAGACACAAGGAATTTGTCCTGGTTTGGCCCTTCCCACATGGAAGTCCTACGTCCAATCCCCAAGGAACCTCTTGGGATTTCACTAACCAAGGGTACAGTCCCCCTTAAGGACACTACAACACCCAGCACCCCAGCTGGTCTTCTTCTCTTTCTCGAGCAAGAAGGCAGCCCACTTCTTTTCTAGGCTGAGAAGCAAACCTACCGGTACAAACCCCAGTGCGGTTCTGCTAGACACAAACCCCTAGCTGGGTTACACACTGTATACAGTCCTACAACTGGACATAAATCTTTCTTAGAAAAGAAAGATCAGACTGAGAGCTATTACAAGATGAACACTCAGGACTTAGCTCACAGTTACAGACTCTCCCCCAAGATTACAATGAGCACAGGGAGAAAAAGAAGAGAGAAGAAAGGAAGCTTGAAAGCTCGAATGCTTCAAATGCTTGAACACTTCTTCTTGGGCTCAGGCTCTTTCTCTCTTTTCCTTTGAGTGTATTTGGAGTTCAGGATCCTCACTGGTTGTACACTCCTTCAAAGATCTTCAGAAAAGCTCACTTGCGTTCTTCAGCAATGTTTCATCTTTTATATGAGCAATTTAAATAAATCCGTGAGGAGATCCGTTGGAGTTCTAGCCATTGCTCATATTCTCTTTCTTCTGATATTTTGTGGTCTACGAGGTCTGCAAGCATCGGAGAAAGTGTTTAGTTAAAAGAGTGTTTCTGTCAAAAAGGCTCATACCTCTATGTTTCCTGTTGCCACCCAGAAGTAGTAAGTAATCCCCTTTTTGTTGGCAGGAAAGAAGAGATCTAGAAAGATAAGCAAAAAAGATCTCCCGTCAGAAAGATAGAGGATTACGCAAATCAAGAATATTTGACTTTTACACTAGATGCCAAAAAACATTTTGAAATATAAAGGAAATCTATGTTTAAAAGATCAAAACCATATTTCACTTATGAAATCCATGTTCTTTCAAAGGAATCCATGTTTTACAAAGGAATCCATATTTCACTTACCAAATCCTTATGAGAGCGAATCCTTATAGCAGTGAATCCTTATAAGAGTGAATCCTTATAGCAGTGAATCCTTATGAGGGCGAATCCTTATAGCAGTGAATCCTTATGAGAGTGAATCCTTATAGCAGTGAATCCTTATGAGAGCGAATCCTTATAGCAGTGAATCCTTATGAGAGCGAATCGTTATGAGAGCGAATCGATGTGAGAGCGAATCCTTATGAGAGCGAATCGATGTGAGAGCGAACCTTATGAGAGCGAATCGATGTGAGAGCGAATCGTTATGAGAGCGAATCGATGTGAGAGCGAATGCTTATGAGAGCGAATCGATGTGAGAGCGAATCCTTTTGACTGTGAATCCTTATGAGAGCGAATCCTTATGGCAGTGAATCCTTATGATAGTGAACGATGTGAGAGAGAATCCTTATGACAGTGAATCCTTATGAGAGCGACTTTATCCTTATGCAGAATCCTTTGAGAGCAAATCCTTATGGCACTTTGTGAACTGAAATCGATGTATATTGAATGGACATCGATTATCGTTTTAGTGCAAATCACATGGCAATAATGTCATAAATTTATATTTATTAGAAAATCATGATATTTAATTTATTATTAGAAAAATCATGGTATTAAATATATTAATATTCAATTAATCACATAAATTTATATTTATTAAGAAGAACATGATATTAAATATTTTTTAATAATAATTAATTAAACATATATTTGTTATCACCAAAATAAAAGGGTAAAATATAGGAGTGGTTCAACATGATTCACAAACTCACATATATTCATACTGAATTTACATAGCCATATTTCAACAAAAGCCAAGAAAAGTACAAGAGCCTGGGGCATACCCCGAGGTACAACTAAAATAGAACTACACTGCTGGAGGTGCTGACCCAACGCCGCCGCGACGCGGCTCCGAACTAGAAGACGGTAACAAAACCTCCTCCTCTCCTTCACCTGTAGAGAGTAGGGGTGAGCCTCGTAAGTCACTGGCTCAGTAGGGAACTCCCCCAAAAAATCGAGCAAACCAATACAAGTGCGTAAACAAAAGGCTACGCTAGCAGTTTATATAGCACAAGCTAACAAGCTATAAAGCTGTAAACACCACTTACCGTTTGCCAACAATGTAAAACAACATTAATAATAAACGGAAAACCACAACATGTGTACGTGCTAAAGTAGAGACCGCCACACTCGAGCCACGTAGACTGGTTCGCGACACCAACTACTGACTAGGACAAACCACACAGGCCTACCTCTCAGCCTCGCAGCCACCGGACGAAAGGTCCAGCTGCCGCTCCACAAGAACAAAACAAACAACTGTGGAGGCCAACTAACACCACAACCTGTGGACCACACAGCCACAGGCCCATGCCTGGCACCCCTAGGGACTCTGACCGGAGCTCCCTAGAGTGAGGCACTGGAAAGGACTAGCTGGGGACCAGTGACGTCTACTGGTGTCCGTACCCCCAACTAAGAGCGCGCTATAAGCGAGAAACACAAACTCAAGTCGCTGTCCTACTGTCATCTTTCCCTCAACCGGACTTACAACTCAAACAATGGAGTGAGGGTATCCAAGTCAGATGACATAGACCTCAACGGTACAAACAAGTACCGAGACAAGCCCCGAGCTAACAACCTGGCTCACAAAGAACCTGGGGCACCCAACTGAAGAGGTAACCACGGCAGGCGTTGTACTACTCGCCACGCACACAAAAACCATGTGCACACAGCACAAACCACGTGAAACCTCACGTCTACCTCGTGTACAACCTATCCACAACATGTGAACACAACACACACCGCGTGCACAGCACATCAACGCGTAAGCCACTCGCTAGCTACGTAAACAGTATGCTAGCCTCAGAAACAACATGCTCCTGGAGCATTACAGGTGCCAATACACTGCTTGCCATTGCCATTTACATCGTATAACATTAATCGGATAGTTACACCGCATAAACCATGCACAAACTGACCTCTCAGCTGAGGTCGCGACATATGGATCTGTCGCCATCAGATCGCGACGCCTCGACATGTCGCAATGGAAAACCTTATCGCGATGGGTCGGCCTGTCACGACAGGGGGGTTCTGTCGCCTTCACAGGCAGGAACCCTAATCTGGGAAACACCCTCCAGATTACCACCCCACACCTTGCAAACCACTCTTAATTCACATATTACATGCTTTAATGTAAGTCCTAGCATGTTATCTAATGTTATTAAAGCAAATAACGCATTATACAATTGTAACCAGCAATCTACAGCCCAAAAACAGGAGGAATCAGCCTACCTCCTCGAAGAACACGAAGAACAGCAATCCTCCGGTGTTTCCCCCACTCTACACACAGTTCTCGCGACGAGAAAATGCCCAAAACCTCTCTCCAACGCCCTGTCGCCCCAGAAGCCCGTAGCACCTCTCCCCCTGACCAAACAGAGCATGTTCAGCTCTGTCTGGCCAGCCAAGGTTTAAGAGCTTGCTGTGGTTTAGAACGCGACCAAACCCTCCATCGCGACCTGGTCGCGACGGACCTGGTGTCGCCTTCCTAGGGCTGACATCGCAAGTCGCCCGGCGCTCGACACACGGCGCCCATGCAGACGATCAGTGCCTCTGGGCGGCAACAAGAATGCAACATGCAGGACCATCGTGATCTGATCACGACGTCCCTCCTTGTCGCTTTCACATACAGTGAACCGCGGGGCCGAAACAACCGGCCCAGTAAGCCCCAAAACGTGCGGAAAAACCTGGAACACACCACATTGGCCACCACAAGCACCAACACAGGATCCACATGGATCCAAAAAATTCACGACGTTACAATAAAGGTCTCCTCATTTCATCCTACTAGTTGTTTCATCATGTTGATCATGGAATCTTATGTATAGAATGTGCCTAAGACCCAAAACCTTTGGTTGATCTTCCATAGAAGGTAGAAACACTTAGAAAGTGTCTTTCTAGCTGGTTTTAACCCTTCCCAAAAAGAAGACTAGCATCTGTCGACAGACAGATCATATCTATCAACAAATACCCATGGATTCTAGAACCTAGAAACCAGAGCTGTCGACAACCAACCAGTAGCTGTCGACAACCACCAGTGGCTGTCGAAAACCACTAGTCAACTGTCGACAACTAAAGCCCAAATTCATGAATACAGTTCTGGATGGAACAGTAGCTGTTGACAACCAAATAGTTGTTGTTGATAACTACCAGTATTTGTTGACAAACAAAACTATTTTCCCATCAATTCAATTGATACTCTTTGGACTGTTCAAACAATTTGGTTCTTCGATTTCTTGGATTCTAAACTACTATACCACCAAGATGACTTATTTAACCATCAACCAACCATCTTTGAATCTCAATCTCTATTGTGCTCATGAAATATGACTTATGATCATAAGACAGTGCTCTCTTCAAAGAGAGAATTAGGATCACTTGTGATAGCACTAGTCACCCATGGTCAACTATGGGCGATAGTTTGTAAGTAAATCCAAGTCAGTTGGTCTGATGATGGTGGGTAATAAACCCCGTTCTTGCACAATGAACAAGAATCGAGGTGTTGGAATTGCCTCGGCATTAAGGATGTATTTTTGTTATTTATTAACCTCTTGAGAGAAGTATGATGCCTATTGAATTCAATTTCTAAATTAAGTTATGATCTGAATTTTGAAAGATATAAGTGACTTTTGTTCTGAAATTCGTTTGGGCCCATATGAAATCAAATTGGGCTATTTATTATGCTAAGTTTGAAAGTTCATGAGCAAGTATGTCATTGATCTATATGCACGCTTTCTGAATATTCATTTAGCTCTGCACAATTTGAATTTCTATTCTTAATTGCTCAAGTTTTATCAGATTAAGTTATGAAATTTGACTTATGACTTCTGTTCTAACACCGAGTCTAAATCCATACTTTGTACGACTTCCATACATTCAACTGTTGGATTCTGGACATTTGAAAATGATGATATCATATCCTACAAAAGCTACTATCCAGGATTTGACTGAAAGACTTATGCTTACTTCCACCTACTGACTCTCTCGACTCATGCCTTTGTTTTCTCCAAACCCTTTCAGATTGAAGGTGGATGCAATTTCGGCTACAAGGTACTTTCATTTCCGCTGCAAATCCAGAAGAAGAAGCATCATCTTAACGACTCTCTAGAAATTTTTGTTCTAATATTAAAAGGCCAGAGAGAGTATTTAGCTTTATGTAAATTATGAATGTTAGTACAAAAGAACCTTGTTGTTGTGTAATACGTTTAATGATGACTTTGTGGAATGGTTTGCCAGTCTTGCGCATGACACAGATTTGTCTGCCCATAATCAATTTTGTTAGCGTAACCCCTCTTCCATACAAAAGTTATGTGTTATGTATGTGTGGTGGAAGGGGGTGTTACAGAGATGGTATCAGAGAATAGTTATGAGTAATAGACATTTCTGTGACCATTTTCACAAAGGAAATAAATAAAACATTGTATGTATTCTGGAATGTCTAAAGATTAGTTGCTCTTAAATTTCAAGTGGCTAGCATGAATTAATTGGATGTGTTTGATGGTATTTCAAGAATGGCAGACAAAGGGAAAGCTATCGACACATCAAGTGGGGATAGACTTTAGGAAATTGAGGAAGGTTCCAGGAAGGAAGTCCCAAATATTCCATCATCCAGTAACCCTCAAGAAGGAAGAGCTAGGACTCCTGATTTGGCCACTTTTATGCAGTCATTCTAGGGGTTAGTGCAAACCCTAATGAAGAACCAACAAGACATGAATGGAGAAAGAATCTCTGGAGCATCATTGCTAGATAAATTCAAGAAGATGGGATCTCCAGCCTTCAAAGGAAGTAGTCAACCTAAGGTGGTAGAAGGATGGGTTAGAGAAATGGAGAAGATATTAAGGCAATTAGATGTGAAGAGGAAGACAAAGTCACACTGGCCACTTATATGCTTCAGGATAGAGCAGATGAGTGGTGGCAATCTGCCATGAGGAATGCATTCAAAAATAGAGAGGATAACATCAATTGGCAGGAATTTTTAAGAGAGTTGTATGAGAAATACATCCCACCGCACATCAAGGTAGAAAAGAAGTGGAATTTTTGTGATTGGAGCAAAAAGATATGACAGTGGCAGAATATGAAACAAAATTTACCGAACTGAAAAAATATGCACACCACATTTGCGATAATAAACTCAGAAGGGTAAAGAAATTTGTGAGAGGGTTGAAACCCAGTGTGAGAAGCAAGGTAGCTCCACTGGATCCCCAGAGCATGGCGGTGGCTCTTAAGACTACGTTTATAGTTGAATCAGAATTTACAGAGTATATATAAAACAATGAAACTAATGGGGGCTAGAAGAGAAATATTTATGCCAATGAAACAAAAGGTCAAAAGCGAAAGCTTGTTCTAGCTAAGCTGTAGGAATAATAGAAAAAAAGTTGGCCTGTGTGTGCCAATGTGGAAGAAAACACCAAGGTGATGAATGTTGGAAAGTAACAGGAAAATATTTGGATGTGGTCAGAAAGGACATATGATTAAAGACTATCCACTCGAGGCAGACCAGTCAATTCCGCAAAGCCACAACCCTATTTCCATCAAGCCCAAGACAACAGTTTTCGCTTTGACAAAAGAAGAAGCCCAAGACACCCCCACTATAGCTGAAGGTATTCTCCTGACTGAAAATATGTAATCTAGAGTGTTATTTGACCTTAGAGCTACTCACTCTTTTATTTCTCAGATGTTTGTTAATTCTATATCTTAAAAATTAGAACAATTGGTAGAAGATGTGATACTTGACGACTGTCCTACTGGTCAAATAGTCACTCTTACTTCAGTATACCTGAAATAAACCTAAAATTGGAGAGCATGAACTCACAGCATACGTATATGTACTAGATAACATGCTAGATTTTGACATAATATTAGGAATGGATTGGTTGGCAGAAAATCATGCATTATTAGATTACCATAAGAGGTTTTAACATTTAAAAGGTGGGATTAGAAGATTTCAACTATAGATGTCCAAAGATTAATGGAAACAAGAGGACTATATTAGCACTTAAAGCCATTAAATGGTTGAGAAACGGTTGTCAAGGCTATCTGGTAAATGTAATGGCCATTTCAAATGAACATAAATAGAGATCAGTTCAAGATATTGATATTGTGAAGGAGTTTCCAGATGTTTTTCCTAATGATCTATCTAAATTACCTCCAAGTAGGGAAATTGATTTTGCTATTGAACTTTTGTCTGGAACTTTACCTATATCTAGCCCTTATAGAATGGCACCTGCTGAGTTGACAGGATTAAAAAAGTAGTTGCAAGACTGATTAGACAAAGATTTTATTAGACCTAGTATGTCACCATGGGGAGCTCCGGTATTATTTGTTAGAAAGAAAGATGGATCTCTCAGATTATGCATTGATTATAGGAAGTTGAATCAGTTCACAATTAAGAATAAATATCCACTGCCTAGAATTGATGATCCATTTGACCAACTTCGGTTTGCCACAATATTCTCTAAAATAGATCTAAGGTCTGGGTATCATCAATTGAAAGTTAAAGAAGATGACATCCCTAAGACAACATTTATAACCAAATATGAACATTATGAGTTTTTAGTACTGCCCTTTGGACTGACTAATGCACATGCAGTATTTATGGACCTGATGAACAGGGTATTCTAGCCTTATTTGGACAACTTTGTGGTGGTATTTATAGATGATGTGTTGATATATTCATCTAGTGAAGAAGAACACAAGGAACATTTGAGAATTATACAACAAACCTTAAGGAAACATCAATTGTATGATAAGTTTAGTAAATGTGAGTTTTGGCTCAAGGAAGTGAAAATTTTGGGCCATGTGATTTCTGGAAAAGGTGTAGCAGTAGACCCGAGTAAAGTGAAAGCAATTCTAAATTGGAAAAGACCCAAAAATCCATCAGAAATCTAAAGTTTCTTGAGATTAGCTGGCTACTGCAAGAGATTTATTGAAGGGTTTTCTTCTATAGCTATGTCTTTGACCCAATTAACCAGAAAAGAGATACCTTTTGTGTGGAATGAGAAGTGTGAAGCCAGTTTCCAGGAACTAAAGGAGAAGCTTACCATTGCTCCAGTTCTTACTTCACCTCATGGATCAGGAGAATTTATAGTGTATACAGATGCATCTCGAAGAGGAATTGGATGTGTTCTTATGCAGCATGGGAAAGTGGTAGCATATGCTTCTAAACAATTAAAGGATCATGATAGGAGTTATCCAGCCCATGACATAGAGTTGGCAGCAATTATACATGTTTTGAAGATCTGGCGCCACTATTTATATGGAGAACAATTTGAAGTTTATATTGACCATAAGAGATTAAGTACATATTTTCTCATAAGGAATTGAATTTAAGACAAATGAGATAATTAGAAATTTTCAAGGATTATAATTTTACAGTGAGTTATCACTTGGGTAAGACTAATGTGGTAGCTGATGCCTTGAGTAGAAAGAAACTAAGAGTACTACAATTACACTACCAATGGAAAGAAATGACAGATCTGATTGATCACTCACCAAGGTGTGGTGAAGAAAATATGATACTGGCACAATTGACAGTAAGGTAAGTACTAGTAGATAGAATTGGTGAGGCATAGAACCAAGATCAAAAACTAAAAGAGATGGTAAACAAACCAGGATACTGAGAGATAATCAAGGAATAATCAAGTTTCAAAATAGAATATGCATAATGTGAATGCGCTTAAGACGTCACAAAGAAATAATTAAAAAAAGAAAGATTTCTTAAATGAAAAGAAGAGAAAGAGTGCGTGTGTGCACTATGGATGAAGGTGTGATCGCCAGGTACATGTGGGTACCGAAGGAGAGAGCGAAGGACTGGTTACCTACCTTCACTCGAAGATCACGGGAGTTAAGGTGTGGGTTGACTCTTACTTCTCCAACAGGCCGATCGGCGAAGAAGACTTTAACTACTTGGATACCTTACAAGAAAGATCAAACAACCAAACAAGTGAAAAGAAGGATTAGGCCAAGTTGTGTAGCATCAAATTCAAACGAAATGAATGAAAATATTGCATGGGCTTGAACACACCTTGCGGAGGTGGTGTAAAACCCATAAAAGTGTAGGTGTGAAATAGATGATGATGTATGTGAAAGATTATGGTGGTGGTGTAGTGATATGATGAATGCACTAAGAGATGATTTAAATAACAAAAGGAGAGAGGAATCTGATGTAGAAGACAAGCATAGCAGTGGATGATGAGGAGGAAGAAGACTCCTCCTCCTTGCTCCAATGATGCTTGAAAGGTTGAAGCAATTCCTCCAATTGAAGAACACTTTGAAGCTTGCTTGGGAGGGAGTTCTTCTCTTCAAACTTCGGACTTTGGCTCTAGAACGTAGCAGGGCTTCACCTCAGTACTTGGACTCTCCCTTAAAAGTAATGGCCACGGGGTTATAAGGGTAAAAATATAAATCACGGCAAACACAGTGATTGCCTATTAATCTGAATCGCGATTGACTAGAGCGTCGCGTTTAAAACCCTTCCTTACTTCGATTGGCTCTTTCCAAACTTTGAAAGTAGTAGTAATACAAATTGCAACCACATGAGCAATCGCATTTCTAACACTTCCAATATGATCAGATTCTTGCCAATTAATAAAAGGAAATATGAATGGCGACGACATGGGCAGTCGCATATTAGAACATAATCGATTTTTTTATGGGAATCAATCTTTTAAATAATGGGAGGTAAAAACGTGACGACCTGTATGGACGCGTTTATATTAGCAACAAAATCTTTCTAAAAACCAATTTGAAAATGTCTAAAAAATAAAAAATAGAAATTATTAAATGCGACGACCGTAACGGACGCAATTATAAAACATAATAGAAGTCGGAATATGAACATGATAAGTGATAGAGTTATCGTTGCGAATTAGTTTCCTAAACGCGACCACTGTGTTGGCCGCAAATCAGATTGTTTGCAAAGGACCCCTGAGAGCCATAGAAAAATTCCTAACAATCCTATAAAATAAAAGAAAATCACTTGAATGGTTAATTAAGTAGAGCTACTTTAAGGCATTACAGTATAACACAAAATTTACTCAATATGCTGTCAATTTTGGTGTTACACATACCAGAAAGTGAAGAAATCAAAAAGAATTATTGAAGGAAGGACACAAATCTCAATATTCAATCCACCCTCGTAGCTCTAAAATGTATCAGGATCTGAAAAAGTAATTTTGGTGGCATGGAATGAAAAGAGACATAGAAATTTTGTGAGTAAGTGTTTAACATGCTAACAAATAAAGCTGAACGCCAGCAGCCAGCCGGACTTATGCAACTAATTGAAATTCCAGTGTGGAAGTGGGAGCAGATAACTATGGATTTTGTAATGGTTTGCCAAGACAAGAAGAAGCATGATGCTATTTGGGTAATTGTGGATAGATAGATTACTAAATCAGCTTATTTTCTAGCAATTATAAAGGCTCAAATCATTGGAAGACTTGGCTCAACTGTATATAAAAGAAATAGTGAGACTTCATAGAATTCCCTTGTCAACATTTCAGATAGAGATATAAGGTTCACTACTAGATTTTGAAAAAGTTTGCAAGCAGCCATGGGTACACAATAAGATTTAGTTTAGCATATCATCCTCAAACTGATGGCCAATCAAAAAGAACTATCAAAACACTAGAAGACATGCTGAGAGCGTGTAGTTTAGATTGGCATGGCAACTGAGATGATTACCTACCCCTAATTGAGTTTGCATATAACAATAGTTACCATGAAAGTATCGGAATGACACCTTATGAAGCATTATATGGCAGACCCTGCAGATCACCCCTTTGCTAGGCAGAAGTGGGAGAGAGGAATCTCATTAGACCAGAATTAATTCAAGACTTCTCAGAGAAAATTGAACTAATTAGGAAAAAATTGTTAGTAGCTCAAGATAGACAGAAAAATTATGCTGATAAGAGAAGAAGGCCACTGTAGTTTAATGTGGGTGATCATGTATTTCTAAAAGTCTCTCCAACCAAAGACATCATGAGATTTAGTAAGAAAAGAAAGCTCAGTCTAAGATATGTAGGACCTTTTGAGATATGAAAGAATAGAATAGGGGAAGTATCATATCAATTAGCTCTACCACCCTCTTGGCCACGTATTCATAATGTGTTTCACATATCCATGTTGAGAAAATACTCCCTCCTTCACATATAATAAGTCATGAAGATGTGGAGGTACAGTCAGACTTACCCCAAAAAGAAGACCAGTGAAAGTTTGGACCGGAAGGAACGAATCCTCAGAAACAAAACAATTTCTATGGTGAAGATCTTATGGAGAAATGCACTCATGGAAGAATAAACATGGGAGTTGGAATAAGAAATGAAAGAGAAGTATCCATAATTATTTGGTAAGTAAAATTTATCAGTTTTGAAGATGAAATTTATTTTAACAGGGGGAGGAATGTAATATTCTCAAACTCTAGACATCATGATTTACTTAGTAATTTCTATTTATGCATAATAATTAGTCTTAAATATGGATATTTAGACCCAAGGGTGTATGTAGGACATACTGTCACACACTGGTACCACTTTCGGTCGTGTGTACCCCGTAGGGCGACATCGGCTTTTGATAACAGAATTAAATTCTGAGACCACCATAATTCTCAGGAAAATGTGTTGATTCCAAAAATATAAATATCAAGAATTAGTGGTGCATAGACATCGAGATTTAGTTGATTTATTATTTTTTGGGGATAATTTTCACCCAGTCAAAATTTAATTTAAGAATAATAATAAAAATCACCATAATTTGAAGCACCTTCCAATTAGTTTATGGTTCAAATTTCATCTTAAATGGATATCATATGGATACTAAATTAAAGGTCCAAATGAAACAAAGGAATTAAATTATATTTATGTAAATGATTTATATAATATTTTTACTCACGAAAGATACTTAACCTTGAAGCAAAGTTATGATATGTGTTGGGGTGTGGGTAAAAGCTCTCTCAACATGGCTAAAGCGAGCCTCAAGTTAGAAAGATGATAAGGCTTAGCCTTCTACGTGTTTGCATGCATGCAAACACATGCAACCAAAGGCTTTGATAAGCCCCTAACGTGGTTGATATTGGAGGTTGAGGGATGATGATGATTTTTCTCATCCTCATCCCTTTCATAGCTAGGACAGCCTATATAAACCCCATTTATTCACTTCTACGTACCCTTTGGACATCTACATCATCTCTTTTTCTGTTGCTTCTTCTGCTATTGTAGGAGAGACTACGTCCAGGAGGAAAGTAGAAGAAAGGAGGAGGATTTCTTCTCATTGTCAGGTAGAATTTTCCTTCTCTCTTTTCTCCTTCAATTAAGTCCTTAAGATTAAGCCTCCACCTTTGTTATTACCTTTTGTTCCTCTCTTCCTATTTCCCCACATGCTATTCATACTGTAAAGGTCTCCTTATTTCATCGTACTAGTTGTTTTCATCATGTTGATCATGGAATCTTGTATATAGGAATGTGCCCAAGATTCAAAACCTTTGGTTGATCTTCCATAGAAGGTAGAAACACATAGAAAGCTGGTTTTAACCCTTCCCAAAAAGAAGACCAGTATCTGTCGATAGATACCCATGGATTCCAGAACCCAGAAACCAAAGCTGTCGACAACCAACCAGTAGTTGTCGACAACCACCAGTTGGCTATCGACAACCATCAATCGACTGTCGACAACTAAAGCCCAGATTCATGAATGCAATTCTGGATAGAACAGTAGCTGTCGACAACCAACTAGTAGTTGTCAACAACCACCAGTCTTTGTTGACAAATAGAGCTATTTTTCCATTAATTCAAGTTGATACACTTCTGGACTGCTCAAACAAGTCTCTGGCTCTTCTTTTCTGGATTCTAAACTACTATACCACCAAGATGACTTATTTAACCATCAACCACCATCTTTGAATCTCTATCTCTATTGTGCTCATGAAATATGACTTATGATCATAAGACAATGCTCTCTTCAATGAGGGAATTAAGATCACTTGTGATAGCACCAGTCACATGTAGTCAACTGTGGGCGACAGTTTGTAAGTAAATCCAAGTCAGTTGGTCTGAAGATGGTGGGTAATAAACCCCGTTCTTGCGCAATGAATAAGATCCAAGGTGCTGGAATCGCCTAGACATTAAGAATGTATTTATGTATTTATTAACCTCTTGAGAACAATATGATGTTTGTCAAATTCCATTTTTAAATTAAGTTATGATATGAATTTTGAAAGATATAAGTGACTTTTGTTCTGAAATTTGTTTTGGGCCCGATATAAAATCAAATTGGGTTATTTGTATGTTAAGTTTGAAAGTTCATAAGCAAGTATGTCATTGCTCCATATGCACACTTTCTGAATATTCATTTAGCTCTGCACAATTTGAATTCGTGTTCTTAATTGCTTAAGTTTTATCAAATTAAGTTATGAAATTTGACTTATGACATCTTTCTAACACGGGTCTAAATCCGTACTTTGTACGACTTTCATACATTCAACTTTTGAATTCTAAACATTCAAAAATGAAGACATCATATCTACAAAAACTACTATATAAGATTTGATTGAAAAACTTATATTACTTCCACTACTAAGTCTGTCAACTCATACCTTTGTGTTCCCCAAACCTTTTCAAATTGAAGATGGATGCAATTTCGACTACATGGTACTTTCATTTCCGCTAAAGATCCAGAACAAGGGCATCTCTTAACGACTCTCTAGAATTTTTTTTGTAATATTAAAACACCAAAGAGAGTGTTTAACTTTATGAAAATTAGAATGTTAGTACAAAAGAACCTTGTTGTTGTGTAATATGTTAATGATGACTTTGTGGAATAATTTGTCAGTCTTGCGCATGACAGAGATTTATCTGTCCATAATGAATTTTGTTAACATAACTCCTCTTCCGTACTGAAGTTATGTGTGTGTGGTGGGAAAGGCGAGCCTTTGATAGTCAAATTAATCCAATTTAGAGGGAGAGAGAGAGGATTAGGCTATATATGCTACCTATCCCTTCTCTAACATGTCTCTTGGACTTTTTTAAAGGTAGCTAGAGGGTGAGGAAAAACATAGTATTGATATGAGACTGACTTTGCCTTATCTCCAAGGGGTGGGTCTGAGCACTAAGCCGAGAGGCCTATCAAGAAGTATACTACATATGCTCTTGAACAAAGTACAAGTTATCTTTCATCACAGCAAAATTATGCTACACTTCACTACAAATAAGGAGAAGAGATCATACAATACAATGCTGGATAATGGTGGCAGATCTCTTTGACACAAGATTGTGTGAAGTGCGTTTCTCTTCTCCTATGTAATGCTTATGCTTAAACAAGTACTGGTGGCGTTTCTTCATGCACAGATAGGTCAAGTTTCGCCCAATTCGTTCGTAATGTAATGATCAGAAGAGCACAAGCTTGAGAAGAGAGCCCACAGATTAGACCAATCCATAATCCCTGTCAGAAAATGGAAATGTTAGTACACACATGACAGTTTCTTACACGTCCTAAGAGAAGAAACTTTACACACAATGTCAGAAAAATGGAAATGTTAGTACACACGACAGTTTATTACACGTCTTAAGAGAAGAAACTTTACATGAGAAGTCGTTAAAATCATAAGAGAAAATATGAAATTTCTCAAAATGAGACCCTGAGACTTTATACCTTAATTCATTTGATGGAACAATATTCAGTCTTTTAACGGATGCGATTCGCAGAGGAGGAGGTTGCCATATACTAGTAGAAGAACAGATGTCCAAGTTCTTACTAAGACATGATATGATCTAGAATACCAATGAAACTTCGAACTTTTACGCAGATATCATGGGGACAAACAAGTTCTTACCAAGGCAGCAGAAGGAAGACATGAAACAAGTAACATTCCCTGCTACTAGGTTTTTTACAAGAGGGTTATCTTTTATCAACTGACTTATCGTGTAGTGCAAATTAAATCCTAAAAGGAGTGCGAGAGGCATTCCGATTCCGTAAAATGCTGCCAAGTTGGTCCATGCTGCCAAGTGTTGCCACCCGCATCCTCTCGAGACACCTGCAAATATAAATTTCTCAATAATAGGTAACACCATCAATTTAATTAACTGGGCCTTTTTCTCTTAATGATCTTGGTCAATATACCAGATAAGACTCCTTGTGCCGAGTCAAGCAATATGGAAATGGCAAGCAATGGAGTCATGGAGGCGAACTCCTCCATGATAACACGGCTGTCGCTGAAAGAGCTCGCCCATATATCGTGGCCAAAGATCAACAGCAACACAATTGTTAAGGCAAGCAGAATGGAGAGCTTCAGTGTCACTGCCACGGCATTCTTGGCCTTGTCAATGTTCCCAGCCCCTAGTTCATTTGATACACGGGTACTGGATAAATGAAGTAAGCAATTTGTAAAGTCTATGACGCATCCAAAGAGTTTAACGAAACTTGTTGAGCATTATTGAGTGATGGGCATACCTCACAGCCGCACTAAACCCATATATGACATTGAATGAGACAGCTTCTGTATTCACACTATCAAAAGATAGACCAAAAATAAAGATAAATTCTTCCTAGAAATCTTCATTTGGTTGCAACTTTTAAGTTCATGGGCCCGCGCGGGGGTAGGTGGCTTAAGAAGACTCTACCATATGGCAATTAATGAAGTACTCCTCTCTGAGTTTGGCATCAGACCCGCAAGCAAGACCAGAAGCTCAAAGGCCCAATACTCCAAACTGCAAAACAATATAAAAAAACTTACAAAGGCTAGTTAGTACCAATCGTTTAACAAAGTTGAGTTATTCATTGGGCATTGTTAAGTTGCAAACTTTGCTCAATCCCCGTAGTTGAGACTTGGATATCTCAAACTTTGCTTAATGCCTTCTCTTGGTCATCACAATGGAGATTCTTTGGGGGAAAACCTCTTGAACCCATTAAAGAACAGATATTTCCAACACGCTCTAAGGTGAAATGAGGAAAATATTGAGAGGAGTTCAGTCTAAACCCAATATAGAGGATCTGAGCTCTTCCTCACCTCTGACCCCGACCCCTCCCTCCATTAACAAAAGGGACCCAGAAGGGGAAGTGTTGTTGATGTGCTTTGATGTTCGAGGATTTCTCTGCAAACAAAAGCGGACCCCTCCCCACCGAGCAAGGCATGTGCCCTCCTTGTAAAGAATTGAAACCAGAAGAAACGGAGAATATGAGTTTTGCTGCTTACCAGACCATGACTGCGGATGGGATGGCCAGCCTCATGCTGGGGAGGACATGACTGAAGGCCTCCATGGAGAGGCCCTTCCAGGTAGCCTTGAACCTGCTCCCGCAGCACACGTAGATGGCCAGCATGAGGAAGGATACCCACAGTGATATGTCGGCGGACAGCGCGGCGCCGCGGAAGCCCAAGCCGGCGGGGTGCACCAGCAGGTACGTTATGGCGACGTGGAAGACCAGCGGGACGACGGAGCAGATGACGAGGGGGATCACCGCCGACTGGGTCTGCAGGAACCGCAGCATACACTGGATGAGGCCGAAGGCGAAGAGCGCTGGGATGAGAGGTCGCAGGAAGGCCGCGGCGGTCTGCGATACCGCCGGGTCCTGGCGGAGGGCGACCAGGATTGGCTCCGTGAACCACCAAACGACGGAGAGGACGGCGGAGAAGAAGAGAGAGGTGACCATGGAGGACTGGAGATAGACGCCCAGCAGGCTGTAGAGCTTGGCGCCATAGCCCTGGCCGCAAAGCGTCTCCAGAGCCCCGCTGAGGCCCGTCTGAAACAGAGAGAGCCGAAGTTAACCTAACCGGAAACTAACCACAGCCGACGAGTCCCAAGACCACAAATTTATATGTTAGAATAAAATAAAATAGACAACATTTTTTACATTATTTTAGATTAAACTTAACACCTCCATTGACATGTAACACAGCTCTTACTGTTAAATAGTGAAGTTTCACAATTTTATAGAGAGAAATACGTGTCCGGTTTGATAAAATGGTTAAAGAAAGGTAGAGGGAGGTAACCCCCAAACCCTACTTTGAGGTGGGGTGGGGGTGCCTAATCCGGGGCAACCTCCTCTACCCCCTTTAACTCTGGGTAGCTCTGCCCCACTGATGAGATGGGGCAGAGGGTGGATGGAGTGGTTAAAATTTTTTTATTTTTTAAATTATAATTAAATTATAAATATTATTTTATTATATATTTTTAAATTAAAATTTTCATTTTTTAATAAAGATAAAAAAAGTCAAAATAAGAAGTTGATCAAAAAAATAAAAACTATTCAGACTCTATCTAACCAACAATCAAAGTAAAATAGAAAAAAAAGAAAATTAATAGATCCCTAATTAATCTATCCTTGGGTAGATTAAAGGCCTTAAGGTGAAAGATAATAAAGATGATGAAAATTATCTTCTAAATATTTTTATTAGTTGAAGAGTAATATTTTTTTTTTTTTAACTAATAAAATTATTTAGGATCAGCGTCACCAAGCCAGTAAACATTTCTCTTTTATCAATTTTATATGATGAAAAGTCTGTTATAAAAATAAAGGTAATAAACTTACGTTTTAAAATAAGATACAGTACTCGTGTTGCCGTGTCCGATTGGCCTAGATAACTCATGCGCCAATTCTTTAGGGTTGTTTGGTATAAGATTAAATAGGTAATAGAGATAAATTAATTTTATTTTATATTTGGTACTTTAAAAATAGATAAATTAATTAAGAATTTTTAATAAATATTTAATTTATTTCACAGAATTTAACTCACTATAGTAATATTACTATTAATTACAGTATACGTTTAATAAAGATCTCTTTATTACAGTCAGAAATTTTTAATTATTTTTTTTAAAAAAATAAATATAAATTTAATCTAAATATTAAAATATCTTTAAAAAATAAAAATAAACTAAGAATACCTCAGCCCATCTTTTAGTGGAAAAAATTTCTCTATTTTTTAATCTTAAAAATATTAAATAAAATGTAGTTAAAAATAAAAATAATATCCTTCAAATCATTTACCTCATTCTCCATTTATTTTAATCTCGCACCAAACACGCCTAAAAAATTCTTTAAATCATGATCGACGCAGGGAAGCAGAGGAAAAGGCCCCACGGCGGTGGTCTGTGAGGAGCACACATACCAAGAAGGCGAAGCCGGTGACGGTGGCCCAGGAGTTGGCGAGGGTGGAGCCGGCGAGCTCGAGGTCGCCGAGGTGACCAGCGAACATGACGGAGATGAGGGGGATGCAGTAGTAGGCGGCGTTGGTGAGGATCATGGGCAACGAGAAGAGAACTGGTTCTTGGCCTCCTCCGGGTCCAGGAACCTCGTCGCCGCCAGTCTCCATCTCCGGCCGCCGCAGCACCCCTGCCCCGCTCCCTCATGATGCTCCTCCGCAAGGAGGGGCGTCGAAGCCATCTCTCACTTTCTCAACACAGGTGGGGAAGAAATGGTGCGGCAGAGCGGGGTGTGTTGAGAGAGAGAGAGAGAGGAGAGGAAGGTTTTCTTGGCCTCTTGGGATTTTTATAACCCAGATAAACAACTCAGAGATCCGCCCGAGGGGACCTCTCGTGTTTATGTGTGGTAGGTATCACTCGGTACATAGCTGACAGCCGTCTAGCAAACGGCGTCGCACTTGTTCATTTTAAAGATTTTTTTTAAAAATAATCTTCATTTAATAAACTTTTATTAAAATATATCCCATTCCAGTATATTTATAAAAGAACTACGCCAAGGTCTAACCTATTTACAAAATAATATCTAAATAGCTTACGCTAAAATAACACAACTTATACAAATTTATATACTTTCACAAATTTACGTCAATTACTGTATATTTGTGTAAATTACATTAAATTTATATAAGCTATACAAATTTAGGTAACTTACAGTAAGTTTGTGTTATTTACAGTAATTTTAGTAAATTTATGTAAGTTGTAACATATTTGTCTAAAAGCACCATAAATTTATTTAAGTTGTAATACTTTTTTTAAGCAATCAAATATAGTTTTATAAGTATGTTAAAATTGAGTATAGTATGATAAATGTGTTAGAATCAGATATATTTTGATAAATATTTATTAAAATAAAATTATTATTTTAAAAAAACTCACTTATTAGACAATGGAGACGTAACATACCATGAAATGATTTATAGAAAAAAAAAGACATACAGTGAAATGGACAAAGAAAAGAAATGTTTATTATAAGATTATTTTTATGATGAAATAATGTGGAATGTAAGATAATAATTTTATTGATTGACAGGGCTTAGCGGGATCCCTTTCTCTCTCTTTCTCAAGAGAAAATAATTTTATTTAGTGTGAGCCACTAGACCCACTACTTTTCCTACCCACCCCCACTTGGCTGTCTAGGGCTAACAACATGTAGCAATCCAAGATATTTAATTTAGATTAAATAATTTATTAATTAAAAATTCAAGTGAATAAATAAATTAAAAATAAAATTCAATAAATAAAAATTATTAATGGGCTTAATTAATAGTCCATCTTGGAGTAACGGGTCAAAAGAGAAGTTAGAATAATATAAATAATAAAAAATTATTATTAAATTCTGAATACTTATTTTCTTTTTTTAATGAGCTAAATAAATGTCATAATTATCTAAATTTGAGTCCTAACATTATCCTAATATGCTAGGCACGATTTCTTAAGTATATCCCAACTTAATTAGAGAATGGAAAGATAGAAGATAAAACTTAATATCGAAATATTATAATTAAAGAGAGTTAGAGTTGTATTATGAATTGAAAATGGAAATCTTATAAATATACCTCAATCTCTCTCTTGGCTTACCCTATTGCTATCTGGTGGACCTCAGGGACGAGAAGGAAAGGCCAAGGGGAGAGGATCTCGTGGCAAAAGAGGAGTTTTAAGAGTCTTCATCAAGTTCTTCACGTTTTTGCCTTAGTTTCATAATTTCACCTAAAGTAGGTGATCTCACAGGTCAAACTCTAATTGATCATGCCACCTGATAGTTCTTTATATCTCGATTAAGAAAATATCATATTTTTCCCAATTTTTATTGTGTGGCTTGTGAGTATTAAGTATTTTGAGATTGACTGTCCCGTTTTAAAGCATGTTCTTAAAACCCTTTAATTGATGTCAAAAGTCTTGTTTTGATCTTGTATCGAGCATTCTATAGGTTTATAAGCATGTACATAAGCATTTTATGAGTTTCCCCTCTTTTAAAACCATTAGAAATCGAGTCTTTTGAGGTTTTGGATTGAACTCGCCTCGCCGCCGTCCGCTACCACCCGTCCGCCACACCGCTGCCGCCTCTCCCCTCTCCTTCCCCTCCTACCTGTGCTGCACTAAAGAGGAGGGGAGAGCTCCACCACCGCACTACCACCGCGCCGCTGCAACTGTCGTTGTCGTCGCCGCTTTGCTCCACCGACGTTGGGGATGCTAGCGGATACTAGCGCCATTGGTAAGTCCTTCCCTCTCTGGCATTGGAAAATTTCTATTCATTTATGTGCCATTCCTAAGGGTTTGTGATTGTTCCACCAGGCCCATCATGTCGGCCCCGATTGGTTTGGTAGGGCCATTTGACCGGTCAACCGGGACAGTCGTGCTAGAGTTTTCGACACATGTCGGGTGAGTTTTGAGGGTCAACTGTCTATCCGAGGTAGTAATCTGGGCCTTTTGAGTTTGATTGTTTGTTGGGTACCTTAGTAGGTTCGTTTTTGCACCGAGCTTTCGTATCGTAAACGCCTGTGCTAACTTCCTAGCACTGCGCCTTACTAGTCTTTGTCCGGTGTTGTGACACTTGAGGACTTGTCCCAGCGCATGGTGTGCTTTTTGGGTTGTTGCCATTTTCCGAGACCTCATTCTCATGAGTTCTATCGAGGGAGTGATCTGGACTATGAGTGGGCTCATCGAGGTTCACCGAGCTGAGGGGAAAATAGCGTTGGACAACGATGTTGAGACGTTTGTAGAGCTCTCTTATTTTGTCCAAATCACACGGAGTTTGGAGGGTCGTGTTGGGTCCAGCTAGTTTGTTCCCACTACCTCGCGTTGCACGGTTCTGGAGCTGTGCTGGGAGGACAGGCATGGGACCATAATCCGCCAAACTACGGCCTGTGGTTATGTTTTGTCCAGTATCTCACTCCGACAGGAGGGGGGACCTGTGTGGACGCTCGTTTTTGCGCCGTCCCCGGCCGACCGCTGGATCTTCCGGGAGCTCGCGGACGCCACTGACCTCTCGTTGGCGATGATGGGGTCGCCGGTTGACCTCGTTGACTCTCTGGTTGACTTGGTTGACTAGAGAGAAAACAAAGCAAACTAGCAAAAGGAGAGGGAGTCTGTGATCTCCAGGGCCTTACCTGTGCCCAAGGAGTGACGGAATCGCGTCGGTGCAGTGGCCTCGCGCAGTGGATGGAGACGGGGCTTCAACTTCTCCTTCTTTGGCCGGCCAAAGAAGAAGAGCTCCGCGGTCTTCTACGAGTCGTTCCTGCCATAAAAAGACACTCTATTAGCCTAAGGAAAGCGTGGTAAATGCTCAGAAACGGAGTGAGACAGCCCAAAAGGTGTGTCCCGTACCGGTTGCGGACTTGAGAAGAGGGGTGGCCAAGTGCTATGACCACCCTTCTTCCCTCCGTTTTTGGTTGGGAAACCCCTTTCTAGGTGTGTAGGAAGTGACCTACGTGCCTAGAGTGAGTGGGAAGGTGTGTGTGACATGTAAATAACTAAAGGAGAGTAAGGAAAGAGAGAGGGAGCGAGGTGTAGATCCTCGTTCTTTGGCGTTGCAGCTCCTCACAGGGCTCCTCCAGCTCGGGAAGAAGCCTCCTAAACGTCCCGAAGTGTGAGAGGAAGAAGAGGAAGAGTTGATGAAGCTTGGGTGTAAATTCTCTCTCCTCTCTCAAAGTAGCAGCATGTAGACGTCCAGCCTCCCTCCCTTGCTTAGAGGGCTCAAGGGAGTGTTATATAGACAGTGGGGTCCAGCTCAGCAGCCTTGGATGCTCAAGTGTGAAGAAACACACTTGTACACTTGGCAATCCAAGTATAAAAGCTCCAACCAATGGGGAGAGGCCAAATAGGATTTTTACTGGGTCAAGGGGGTGCCAAGGTGGCCCATATGCCCGTTGGGAACGGCCCCATGCGGTGCATGGGAGTGGGCTATATTCTCGAGGTTGTTGCGCACACCAAGTAAACCAGGTTGACGTCCAGCGATCCTGCCGCCAACACCATGCAAACGTCCAGAGATGTGGACGCCAATATGGGTTAACGTCCAGGGCCTATGCCGTCAACCAGTAGTCGGAGGCAATCGATGCTGCCGTCTACATGGCATCCGAGGCAAGTCAACAAACGGTCAAACGAGGCTTAATGGGCCAAAAGAGCCTTGCAGGAGATGGGCCAAATCTCGCGTCTACAAATGCCCTCTCGAGACGTCCGGTCTTGCAAGGGAGCAGAGCGGACTGAAAGGTTGGTGTCTTGGTAAACAAAGGACGCGGAGATTTGATGAAGGACCATCTCTGAGGATAGGAATTCTACAAGCCAAACGATGGGTTAGGCTAGAAACGAGGACGGATCGTTTGAGAGACAATGTGGGTAAGAAGAAGAGTGATCTACCCGTGTAACTACAACTGCAACCCAACGGTAGGGTCCCTGGCATGGCATGTCGGACTTTGACTAGTTTCCGACATGTCTGAGTCAAAGGAGTTGTAATATGACAGTTGAATCAGGAGGGTCTCATAACCGGAGCTCGTGGGCTCGCTGGCCTAATCAGGGCGTCTGTCCCGAATTTAGGAGGTCGTGGAGACAAGGAGTTGGTTGATCTCTCAAAGGATTATCAAAAGATTCTAATGGAATCAATGTTTGGAAAGCCTGAAGTCCGGAATTAATGCTCGCAACTGGCGAAGGCTCAAGTGAACTCAATAAGGATTGCTTGACTATTTGTGAAAGTCACGGTGGGACAACTTGGAGAAGGGGGGGCAACAAAGACCTGATATCAACTTGGATAATCAAGAAGGTTCAGACCCGGTAGGTTACCTGAGCTGGGGAGCCATAGAGCAATCGAGGAAAAAACACCATTTTTTTTTTGAGTCAGTGAGAAAATGTTAGCAGTGAAGACCTAAATGCATGCTGGTGTGGGTTGCCTATCTAAAAATGCAAGTTAGAACCAGAGGAAAATTCTAAAGGCCATACGAATAACTAGAGATCGCAAACCCATCACAGTTTTTGGTAAAGGGGAACTCAGGTTCACGGTCGCCAAATTATCGCCTCTGGTGGGGTCCTATGTTAGACATACCTGTAACGCTCAAGATCGCATGAGTGTTCCGAACTTTGAAGCGCAACTTGTGCTGGATATCTGCAAAACAACTTGAAGCACAAGATAAAATATAATGGCCATATGAATAATAGAATTTTTAAAATTTCCAGGGGTATAAACGTCCACATCGATGGCCGCCAGCTCATAGTTAATGGCAACAGATATGGCCGCTAACCAGACACTGACGTCAACCGATCTGAACGTCTATTGGCCAGCAGATTAAGTAGAAAGCATAGCAATTAGAAGGCCATTTTGGGGCATTTGTGTAATGTGTGCTTGAATGATTTTTTTTTTGTCAACACCTGGCAACTATCTTTAAGAAAACAAGGCTGATGAAGTAACGAGAAATTGGTCCAGCAGAAACATAGAGATTCTTCAAGGCGACAACCTTGCCCCTTGGTGAACAAAATAACACGAAGTGTGATTATTATTTTTTTTTTAAATGAGCTGTCATCCTCAACAGAAACTTGTCCTTTAGACACCTCAGAGGTTTGGAATCCTCAAGGGAAAAAGGAAGAAATAAGGGGATAAACTTCTCGAGAGGATCAGCAAAACCGTTAAATTGATGAGCTGAGACGGTCATAACAACATGCCCTTTCAGGTGATTTCAGACTATCTAATTTTTGACTTGTTTGCCCCTAGACTTTTGCAAGGTGCGAATTGGATGAGAGAACCTAGCCATGTGTGGCTTAGCGGGCTCAAGGTGAGGTGTTTCGTGGACCCCAGGGTCAGAACCTGGCAACCCCTACTTTGCCGAGCACCCGTATTACCCTACCGCAATCGGCTAGGGAAAAACTCAAGCAATGCAGCATTTGACTTTGAATTGGATGAGGGATTTTATCTCCAGGCACGGTCACGACCAGGCTCTTTTTCTTTTCTTTTCTATTGATTGACTTTTCTTTGCTCTTTCTTTTGCCTGCGGGGACACTGCCCTCTTCACGTGCTCTGGTGTCTTAGTCTTACCTTAGGGGAAATTGTCTTGACTACTAAGCTCAACAGTTTAAGGGTGCTGAGTGACTCGATCCGTCGAGTGGAAGAAGAAGGAGGATTGTAACCTTTGTTATGTCCTGGGACAAATAACTGTCTTGGAGCGACGACTCAAATTTTTAAGATGTGGGGTGTGTGGATGTTGATTCGTTCTCCAAAAGCTTGGTTGCGATGCCAGACAGAAGGCTCCGTGACTTTGCTAAACCAAGGTCCTTGGTTCATTCAAGTGCTTCTTACTCTTCAACATGTGACTTGAGACAGTTGCCAGTCTATTGACCCCTTTTTTTTTTTTGAGATATAAGAGAGAGAAAAAAATATGTACATAAATTGAGCAATTATGAAAATGATATATATAATGAGTGGGAACATCCCGAGCGGAATGCCCCTAGGCAGAGATCTCACCTGGGCCTTCTAGCTATTGTCAAAGACGAGCCTTATTAAGAGGAATGGCCTCAGGCGGAGGATTGCCCTCAAAGAGGTACCTGCAAACCAATATTTACCTTTTTCGCGCAGCCACCTTGGATGATAACGATGAGAGAAACAGAGAGTGAGACAGAAGGCGAGAAGAAAGAATTGGATGGTGATAACGATGGATGTTAATCGAGTAAGGTGAGATAAGGGAATATACAAAAACGGGAGGATGAGGGAGCATACCATGAACAACAAGGTCCATGGGAGAAAGGAATGCCCCCGGTGATAGGAAGAATGTTGGGAAGAAGTGAACTTCACCAAGTTAGGAGGCTTAGGAAGAATAAGTGAATTGGGGTCCCCCTCAAGCATAGAGAAAGGGACTGAATTTGATAGAGGCAAAAATAAAGTTCTTTTGAGCAGTATGGATTGGTCTCGAGAAAGGAGTGTGAGGGGCTGAAATGGTGTGCCCCAAGCCCGAGTGGAATTGCCCCTCATGGAGGTTCCATTATTTGAAGACGGCCCGATATAAAATTGGTACAAGAAAAGACAACGGACCATATAAAAGACAGCATGTCCTCTGAAGCCAAAGCCCAAGCATATAATGAAGTAGCCAACGTGTCCTCTGAAAGTGCCTTGTTTGAAGATGAGATAGAGGGATCCAACTAGAATGAAAAGGTTGCCCCTGATCTTGGAAGATAGGCACATTGTAGGGGACTCAGTGGAGAACAAATCCCTTTGAGTCCTTGTTAAAAAAGTCAACCATGGCTGAGATTGAGGGACTCGAAGGATTGTTAAGGGTGTTGACTTGATGAGAGGAAAGGGACCAAGCAATGAGCTAGGTGCAGGTTTGACAAGAAAGCTAATATGGCACACTAGCCTGAGAGAGATTGGTTTGATCTCCTGTGGAGTAGAAAGAACCATCTTTAAGAAAGCAGATTGCCATGGAATAATGGCTCCATATCCTATAGATCTCGGATATTCAGGTTCTAGCAGGAGAGGATTGGGAGTTTGCAAAGCTGCTCTTAAGATTGGTGACAAGATGAGCTGAATCGGCAATGGCTTGGCAATTGGATTGGAAGGCTTGTCAATTTGGGTGATGGGCTGAGTTGAGTAATGACTGAATGCCCTTAGCCCGACTGGTTCTTTGGCCTCATGCCCCTTCTCCTTACTAGGTGCCCCTATAATGGTGGAAGGTCCTTGGGACTCTACAGAAGTGCATGGGTACCATTCTCCATAACCTTCTACCCCCCATTGCTGTCCTCTCCTCACAACCCGAGGTTCCGGCTGTGTCATGGTGTTGACCCTTTCTTGGGATTTGGAGGAGGAGGGATTATTGTTTTGATGGTTGGGGAGAGGATTCTGCACAATACCGAGATCTCTTCTAGACTTGGAAATGGCGACCTTGACATCGTCCCAATTGATCCTACCCTGCTCATTCAAATCATACACCCAGTCACGGAAAGTGAAACAATTGTGGATTTCGTGACCCGGGGCCCTATGATAGGGACAGTACTTTGAAGTATCAGCCCTCAGATGCACACCTTCCTTTTGTGGTGGGAGTTGGATAGCATCGCAAGACATGAGGGCGAAGAAAATATCCCCAAGGGATTCTGGGAGAGCAGGATAGTATGATCTCTTAGGACCGGGGCAAATATAGCCAGAAGATGGAGTAACAGTTGAATAGGGCATAGAAGGCTGTAACGGAAATTGGTGAGGATTGGAAGGAGGATTAGAGGATTGGTTAGGAGGCCTCAACGGCTGACAACAGGCATTAATCGACTCGTCGACGATCATCCCCTTGGTGGTAGGTGCCGCGGGAGCCTTGCGTCCCTTGAGCTTCCTTCAAAGAAATGTGGAAGAGAGGAGTCATTGATCTGATTCTGAACCACCCTAGCTCGATTATAAAGATGTGCGAAGGAGGGGAACTCACTTAGCATAAGATAGAGCGGAGTGCAGGGGTGGTGTTGGTAACCAACATAGTTATGGCCTGGGACTCCGGGATGGGTATGTCGGCTCTTGAAGCCATGGATCTCCATCGGTTGCAAAGGTAACAAAGTCTTCGTCCGGATTCATCTTTTCTGCCACCAAGTCAGGAAGTGTAGGGACTTGGGTGGCCATATATGAGAAGTGGGAGATGAATCGCTCGGAGACGATGTCGAAGTTAACGAGGTCCGATGCGGGTAGGGAGGTGAACCACCTCAAAGCCTCCCTTCTAACGATTGTTGGAAGAGGTGAACTAAAAGAACCCGATCGTATAGCCATCGGTGGGAATCCATGGTGAATCCGGTAAGATGGAACTGGGGATCAGAGGTCCCGTCATACTTGCGGTACTTCGGGGCCTTGAAACCCGGAGGGAAATAGGCTTGGGAAGCTTGCAGTAATTCTGGAGGGAATGAGGCTTTGAAAGGGACAGGGATTCAGCCAAAAGCTTCCTAATAAGCCCCTCCATCTCCGAACGGGAGACAGATTCGGATTGAGTGGGGGGTGCGGGATGAGCATGAGGTGGATAAGAGAAGGAAGGAGTTGGGACAGGAGTAGGTAGAGGAGTGGAGGGAATTGGAGTGGAGAAGGGGACAGGAGAGACGGAACCCGTAAAGGGTCACAGGCCTAGGAATGGGCCTAGATGAGGAAGCTTGGAAAGGGGAAGGGGATGGAGAGGAAGGGGAGACTGCTGCCCGAACAGTATGCTTGGAGAGCATCGAAATGATGTCCTCGGGCGAGTACAGGGAAGGAGCTTGGAGAATTCAGGGTCTTCTTGGGTGTCTTGTGCAAAGTGGGATTGACCCTCAAACTCACGCTCCCCTCAAAATCAGCTTGAGAGGAAGGAGGAATGGACTGACTCTTCGGGCTGGTTGTTGGTGTCAACCATCCCGACAAACTCATGAACATTATCTTCATATTCAAATGCCGGATTATCAGCCATGTTTAATGAGTTTAACCAAGCGTCCATTAGCACACAACCTACTGATTTTAGAATGTTTAAGTTGAAGTGATTACACTGTTTTAGAAGAAATATGGGTTTCTACCAAACAATGTTATCAAACAACGTCCCCAAATTTTAAAGATCAAAGTTATGTGTTATGTTGACTTGTAAAGGCCGTTCTCTCAAATCTGACTCAGAACCGGGTAAATAGGCAAGCTAGACTAGGAGGTAAAAAAGGTCCTCCTGCCCCGTACCGTGAGGGAATCCACGGAATGTAGGGACTTACAGAGTTTTCTTCGAAACACCCGATTTACCCGAGAGGGAATCCCCGAGTAAAAGGTTGTAAACCGAAGAAGGGTGATCCTAGAATGTGAGGGGAGGCTAGAAAAGGTGAGAAGAGTGACCCCCCAGTGACTGAGGACCGTCAGTGGCAAACAGTAAGCAGACAGAAAACAAAATCAAAGCAAAACAATCAAAAAACAGTCAAAAACATGCTTCTGTGAAACTAAACGGCATACAGGTTGACGCACAGTTCATCAGAAACAAGTAAACGACATGATCGACGACGCTAATAGCAAGTAGACGACAACCTAGATGGACGCTAACAAAAACTAAACGACAGGAAAGATAGACGTTTACCTGGGTAAACGGCACGATCTCTTGCCGTCTACCTGGCCGCAGTGAGACCACAGTGGCAGAAGTTGTCCCACCGTGATCGCCAGAAGAGAGCTGTGGACGCTCGTTTCCGCGCCGTCCCCGGCCGACCGCTGGATCTTCCGGGAGCTCGCGGACGCCACTGACCTCTCGTTGGCGATGATGGGGTCGCCGGTTGACCTCGTTGACTCTCCGGTTGACTTGGTTGACTAGAGAGAAAACAAAGCAAACTAGCAAAAGGAGAGGGAGTCTGTGATCGCCAGGGCCTTACCTGTGACCAAGGAGTGACGGAATCACGTCGGTGCAGTGGCCTCGCGCAGCGGATGGAGACGGGGCTTCAACTTCTCCTTCTTCGGCCGGCCAAAGAAGAAGAGCTCCGCGGTCTTCTACGAGTTGTTCCTGCCACAAAAAGACACTCTATTAGCCTAAGGAAAGCGTGGTAAATGCTCAGAAACAGAGTGAGACAGCCCAAAAGGTGAGTCCCGTACCGTTGCGGACTTGAGAAGAGGGGTGGCCAAGTGCTATGACCACCCTTCTTCCCTCCGTTTTTGTTGGGAAACCCCTTTCTAGGTGTGTAGGAAAGTGACCTACGTGCCTAGAGTGAGTGGGAAGGTGTGTGTGACATGCAAATAACTAAAGAGAGAGTAAGGAAAGAGAGGGAGGGAGGTGTAGATCCTCGTTCGTTGGCGTTGCAGCTCCTCACAGGGCTCCTCCAGCTCGGGAAGAAGCCTCCTAACGTCCCGAAGTGTGAGAGGAAGAAGAGGAAGAGTTGATGAAGCTTGGGTGCAAATTCTCTCTCTTCTCTCAAAGTAGCAGCATGTAGACGTCCAGCCTCTCCTCCCTTGCTTAGAGGGCTCAAGGGAGTGTTATATAGACAGTGAGGGTCCTGCTCAGCAGCCTTGGATGCTCAAGTGTGAAGAAACACACTTGTACACTTGGCAATCCAAGTATAAAAGCTCCAACCAATGGGGAGAGGCCAAATAGGATTTTTACTAGGTCAAGGGGGTGCCAAGGTGGCCCATATGCCTGTTGGGAACGGCCCCATGCGGTGCATGGGCGAGAGAATGGCGCAAGTGGGCTATTTCTCGAGGTTGTTGTGAAGACCAAGTAAACCAGGTTGACGTCCAGCGATCCTGCCGCCAACACCATGCAGACATCTAGAGATGTGGATGCCAATATGGGTTAACGTCCAGGGCCTATGCTGTCAACCAGTAGTCGGCGGCAATCGATGCTGCCGTCTACATGGCATCCGAGGCAAGTCAACAAACGGTCAAACGAGGCTTAATGGGCCAAAAGAGCCTTACAGGAGATGGGCCAAATCTCGCGTCTGCAACCTGGACTTGTAGTCAAGTGGTAAGACGCCAGTGGCGTACCTCACCACTGACTAGTAGAGGTTGGTCTGTTGCTAGCGCCTGTTGTCCAGACGAGGACTTTCTGTTTGTGTGTATGGTCTAGTTATGTTCACAAAACATGCTTATCGAGTTTGAGACTATATGTAATGCCCTGAGTTGGCGGTACTTGTAAACTCGTGTACCTTTTGTTTATTTACTTCAGTACCTACACAGTTATTATTTGGTACATTTCCCTATTCAGTTAATAGTGTTGTTTATTTGAGTTACCATTGTCTTCTTGCTTAGAGTAGATAGTTTGGTTACTATAGTACTATTGCTTCTCTTGCCTAGTCTAGCTGCATTGTTCTAGTTTCTTCTATTCGAAGCGGTGAGGGGTTGGGTTCCTTACTGGGTTTTGTTTGCAAAGGTCGTCTCCTTACTTCCTTCCAGGTTTGAGCTCGCGAGAGTCGATGCTTGTGCTCGGGCGACCTCGGTAGAGTTGCGCCGCTTGTGGCCAGCAACGATAGTAATGGTTAGTGTTTCCTTTTGCACTTGCACTATTATTTGGGATGTTGTGTATATTTTCTATTCCATAGATGCACATCTTTAATTGTTTAGCTATTTAAACTTGTTGTATATCTTACTAGAAATGTTTCTTAACCCTTCTGGGTCTTTGGATCCGTGGGTGCCAGTCCAAGAGTTAGATACTTGGAGAGTTTCTGAGTATCGAATTGTTGGGTCGTTACATAAGGCATCGCATATGGGGACCTCGTTCAGATGACACCTAACCCTATGACTGCGTTCACACTGTTTTACAGAAAATAACTTTTTTTGAAACCAGCACCCTGCATCATTAAGATAAGTTAATAAATGATTAGTTTTGACATAAATATACTTCAAAGGATTAATTAAGGGTTAAGATGACTAATTTTACAAATTATGCATGTTTGATGTACTCTTTTAGTTCTCTCATGTAGATATCTTTTCTATCTTTTGACTATTTCAAATTAGTTTACTTGTTTGACCATAATCTTGTTCTTGTCAACTCCTCATGATAATCCATTGTTATATGTCCTTTCCCTAATTACATGCTATCCTTACTTTAACTATTTAATGATGTATTTTGATGAGGATTTGTCGTTACTTCTTCACCGCTCTACTAGTTGTGAACTCCCTCACAGCCATCAAGCAACGTGTTGTTATCCACTCTTGATGAATGTGAAACCCTTCACCGGATATTCCTTCCATTAGACTTGAACCATTTCATTACGACCTCCGTAAGCCTCCATGAGCCTGGAAATCCTCTAGGACGCTGAACAGGTTGTACCTTAACGCCTCCACCTTGTTTCTACAGAAGATTTTACAATTTCTGAGTCTACTAGTAAATGCGCTTTAGGTACTGACTACGTTGAGAATGTGCACTGTTGCCCAACTACCTTCTCTCTGATGGCGCCCCAATTCCCTAACTGCCTTCATGTTGCAATCAATTACTAGAACATGTTCTTACCGATACTGCCAGTGATCTATGCACGTTGTGAACCCTTTCCTATGCTTGTATGAAGTTAGACTTGACTTATTGTGCATTGTCCTATTGAATCCCTTCTATTTTGTTATCTTTCATGTCCTAATTTGTATTTGTCTTACTTGAGCTTATCCTTAGAACTCTCAGCCATAAGTATGGAAATATTTTCAAAATAAAATTATATAATTATTTTATAAGGGACTTGGTCCACCATTTATAAAAAGTATGAAAATTTTGTTCTACAATAATGTCTGCATATATGAGGGCCCTGTCTGGTCTTGGGAGGAGCACCCGAAGTACTTATAACTACAGGAGTAATTGACTTGTGGTGTCTAACATTACACAGATAAGTTATGTGTGATAAGTTTGATAAATATGATATGATATGATAAAATATGCTATGTTACATGTCACTCCATACGTCCATGTGATATTCCCTATTGCTATGATCATTTGAATTCTATCAAATTGATCTTAAATCTTGGTCTTTGTTAAGTTCTATCCATGATCTTGTCATTAAGTTATCTTTTACTTGATACATTGCTATTCATGTGCCTTAGTGATTTCCTTGACTTATTACATGTTACTTGCATATTCATCTTGCACATTAAAATAATAATTACGTAAATCATTGTCTAGCTATGAGATATAAATCTTACTAGGCAATATGCTCAGCCTATTTTACTTAACATTTTTCAGGTGAGTTGGATGACGGTACTCGTGACAATGGAGATGATCAAGAGTGATGAGCGTCTTGGATGAACCACGTGGCGTAGAAGAATTACCATGGCGTTGTAGTAAAGTCTAGTTAGATAGTTGCTTTTAGTTATTCCAAAGTCAAGTGTTATATTGGACACTACATAGTGGCTCTAAATTAGTACTTGTAATAGACTTAGTTATTTGATTATTAATAAAATGAAAAGTTTGTAGGGAAAATTAATCGGGGTCCCTGTTAGAGGGTGGTAATTTTTTCCTCGTCCCTGTTAGAATACTGGTAGACGTAAAGTCCCTATTTTTCGCCCGGTTTAATTTCCAGTCCCTGCTTTTTAGACGTCACTATTTACGACCCTCGACCTACGATTTCCGTCTCTTTTGCATCCGTCACTTTTTCCCATTCCCGTCTTACCCTTCCGTCCTTTCCAATGCCTTTTTCCCAATCGACGCTGACACTTCGATCCTTTCGAAGGCCCGTGAACTCTGATCGATGGGAAGTTGCTCTTACATAGCGTGCCAAGAACTGTTATAGCAACCATTGACATCACTTACACAGGTGCTTTCAAAGGCCCGTGAACCGTTCTTCACAACTATAAAAGGAACCCAGCGCCTCATACTTATCCTTCACAAGCTTTTGTGAGTCTTCTTCTTCTTGTCTTTCTTGCTCGTCTTCTTCCTCTTTATTTGCAGATGTCTTCATCTAACCGTGCTCCCCAGAGGGATGGCAAGCCACCTGCGTCACTGGTGCCACAGGCTCCACCTTCGCCGCCACCGACCTTCAGCCCCGACTACTGGGACGGTTTTTACATCGGCTGGAAGATGGCTTTAGTCAAAGCCTCCCGGCTGTATGGCGACAAGGGCCTCACCAACATCCTCCCTGACATCGGCCCAAGGGCAGAACACATCTCTTCCTCCCCTCCCTCCCCTGCCCGTTCCGCCTTCTCCCCTCCCTCCTCCACCGACAGGTCGGGTTACGGAGTTTAGATAGTTATTGTAACATGGCTTGTTTATGCAATATATTTTCATTTTATGCAATCTTCTGTGTGCTTGTATGTGCTCTCTATCTCTATCATGCAAACTCAACATGTTATAACATGCTATTATCTAGACTATAATCAAAATAACTAAATACAGTAACACGTTATAACGTATATTGTAACAGTATAGGTTAGAGTGTAGTGCTCGAATCTTAAGTGTAGCGCTCCAATTGTAACAATGTAAGAGTGTGGTGGAGAAGAGGAACATTGTAGTGCTCGAACTGTAACAGTGTATTGCTCGAACCGTAAGAGTGTAGTGCTCGAACTGTAACAGTGTAGTCCTCGAACTGTAAGTGTAGTGCTCGAACTGTAACACTGTAATGCTCAAACTGTAACATCGTAGTGCTCTAAGTGTAACACTGTAGTGCTCGAACTGTAACGTGCTAAGAGTGTAGTGCTCAAAAGACCCTGCCGCACGATAGCACTTCTCAGTGCTCCCACTGTAACAATGTAGTGCTCGAACTATAAGAGTTTAGTGCTTGAACTGTAACCGTGTAAGAGTGTAGTGCTCCAACTGTAACAGTGTAAGAGTGTAGTGCTCGAACTGTAACAATGTAAGAGTGTAGTGCTCAAACTGTAAGAGTGTAGTACTCAAACTGTAACAGTGTAGTGCTTAAACTGTAACATTTTATTACGTATACTGTAACAGAAAACGTTAGTAGACAGTGCTCGAACTGTAACAATGTAAGAGTGTAGTGCTCAAACTGTAAGAGTGTAGTGTTCAAACTGTAACCGTGTAGTGCTTAACTATAACATTATATTACATATACTGTAACAGAAAACGTTAGTAGACAGTGCTTGAACTGTAACAAATGTAAGCCTTGTATGCACTTACGTATTGTGGAATATCAGGACGAACTTCTGTTGTAACAAATATAGAAGATTTAAAATCATTCAGGATTGTGGGGTGGGTTGCTACAAGTTCTTCGGTTGTGACCTATTTGTTTGCACCTTGAACAAATATACGCATGATCTACTTCTCCTCTTGAATGTATTCTCCTCTTTCTCGATCTTCCTAGCAACCTTTTTGTTATCAGTGGCTTGATGAGAACATCTGATGGTTGAGGCAGATCCGACATCTCAAATGTTGGGATAGGTTGAATATTTCTTTCGTATGCAGCCCTGTACACTTCTGTGCTGTAAAATGCTGAAACATATTGAGAAACAGCCTCCTTGTTACTGCCAATTGCTGCGCATGCATGCTTGCAAGGAATCTTCACAAGTTGCCAGTGTCCACAGGAGCATGTTTGTAGATGGAGGTCTACGGCGTACGTCTTCATACTTTCAATTACCTCATATTTGATTCCGTCTGAATGACGGATTGCTAAACTTCTCCTTTCTTGAAGGTTTTTTTCGATGATTTTTTGTACTTTAGGACAGTATGGTGTATCCCACAAGGCTGCATCAATTTTCCTCTTTGCTGCCATTTCCATCATTTGAACTCTAATCTTGTTAACCATATGTAGTATTGGTAGACTTCGCGCATCATGTATCCAATTGTTGAATGACTCTGCCAAATTAGAGTATAACTCGCCAAACTTGTTAGGCAATGTAAAGGAAATTAGGTAATATCAAATATCTGTAACACGTGTCCACCATACTGTAACCATATTAACACGTTCTGTAATAGCTTATATCTGTAATTGTAAGATAACACTTATTGTAATAGTTTATATATCTGCTACTATAAGAGATGCAACGCCCAACTGTAAGAACATAAATGGCAGAATGTAATAGAACATATCGCTTGTGTATTTGAAGAGGTGAACCTTTGTCTTGGGAAACGAGCATGGGACCAGTGGTCGACATCATTTTGCAGCACCCATTCTTTGGCATCAGCAGAATTAAGCTCCATTGCCATCATTGCGTCTTGGTACTATTGTTCAGTAACAGCATAGGCAATGCACTGGAGAATTTTTCTAAGTAATTTCTTGAAAGAGGCGGCATATTTCCCTGCACATTGATCGTTGAAGTTCTGCATGATGTGCTGGAAACAGTAGCCATGATGATCATTTGGAAATATGTCAGGAATCGCTTCCTTCAGACCTTTCCCCCTGTCTAATAGGAAGGCGATCCTTCTATCTGAGAGTAATGCCTTTTTCAAATTTTGTAGAAACTAGACCCAGTTGTCATATGTTTCTGAATCTGCGATGGAGTACGACAGTGAATAGCTCATTGTTACCGTTTATGCACTTGCTGCAAGTAAACCCCTTGTACTCTATGCTCCTTGATATGAGTTCCGTCCAAAAAGAGCATAGGTCGGCAACCAACTTTGAACCCATATGCAGATGCCTGGAAGCATATGAAAAAGCGTTTGAAACGTTGTGTCTTTGGATCCACTTCTAGAGACAAATTTGATCCCGGGTTTGACTGTAATGCACGTTCGCTGTACCAGTTCAACATATGATAGCTTGTTCTGAAATCTCCCTATAGAGAACTGACAGCAACTTCTTTGCCCCACCATGCCTATAATATAATGAAACATGGTACGAGGAGAAGAGGAAGCGGCGTCATATTTCCCCATCCTCATTGTCCCGACGAGTTACAGCTGGGACGAGGAAAAGACGACAACCAGAGTTATATACGGTATGGTTTCCCCTTACAGAAGATACATAAGTCAAACTTTCTGTTACAGTAAGCTTGACGATTCATAACAGTAACATTAAGAGTCCGTTACACTAACATTAATGTCCTCTTACAGAAGATTCTTTTGTTACTTACTCTATCGCAGCTAGAGGATTATCGGTACCACAAAGCTACGAAAGCCAATGTGTCCACTTCCGAACCGATCTTTGTTGACTCTCAAGAGAATACAGACACACTTCCAACGGGTAAGAAAGAGGAGAGACGAGATTACGTCGCCCGAGAAGTATTAGGAGTAGACGAAAAGTCTCTGATTGAACGATTTCTGAATGAGTGCATCATTAATGAGTACGTGTTACAGTACATGTGTTTCATGTTTATAGTTTGGACCTTTTCTGTTACATTATATTAGTTCGTCTATTACTGTATGACATCTTCATTCTTACCAAAGATGTACACTTTTCTTACATGTAATGATTTGATGTTCGGCGGCACTCTGGAAGGATACGATAATTTCCTCTCATTTAAGGACATCCGGGATCTATTGTTCGCGAGGGAGAGCGAATCGGTCATAATTGACTGCTACGTCAACACTTGCTTGTTTCTCCCCCGTAAAGAGAACCCGGACATTTTTAAGACTTTTGGATATCTGGGAGCCACTTTAAAGGGTTATGTCCAATCGTGCAAAGACGATAAGAGCAAGAAACAACATTTCGATTACTCTTTCAAAAGATTGGACCGCGCCCCAACTGAATTTGACCTACTCTTCTCCCCCATGCACGTTGGAACGAATCATTGGGCTCTTTTGGTCATCAACATTAAAGAAAAAGAGTTCCACGTGTACGATTCATTAAGAACCAAAGATCGTCGTGACATTCCACAATATGTAAGTGCCAAGTGTTACATATAATGCTTACATTTGTTACAGAGCATGAGCACTTATGTTACATATGTTACAGTAAATGTACATCAAGTTGCTGGAACTCTTTTGTTAATTCTTTCATGCAGGTGGAGGAACTGAGAAGATACATGAAGGGCAAGCACATAGATGCAGAAAATTGGTCGCTACGCTACCCCGACCCATGCCTACAACAAGGATCGGGAGACGACTGCGCCATTTTCACTTGCAAATACATGGAGTGTCTGGCACGTAGGGACACTCAAAGTTTACCCTTCAGTCAGGATGACATGCCAAACGTGCGATCAAAGTTCGCCCTCCACTTCATCAAAGTATACTTCAATGCACAAGAACGTTCATAGCGTATATAATTGAAGGAGAAGAACTGTCGCACGTACAATTTCCTAGCCAGTGTAATGATACTTGTACATTTACTTGAGGACACTGTCTGCACTTACAATATTTAGTTACTGTCGTTATAGTATAGATAATATCATGTTATAGTTCGAGCACTACAGTCTTACAGTTTGAGCACTACAGCTACACCTACACTATTACAGTATACGTAGAAACCTGTTACAGTATTTACCTATTTTCATTATAGTATACATGCTAGCAGGTTATAGTTCGAGCACTACAGTCTTACAGTTCGAGCACTACACCTACACCTACACTATTACAGTATACGTAGAAATCTGTTATAGTATTTACCTATTTTCATTATAGTATACATGCTAGCAGGTTACAGTTCGAGCACTACACTCTAGCCTACACTATTACAGTACACGTAATAAGGTGTTACAATAACTTCCTAATCCTGTTACAATACATGGTAGCATGTTACAGTATACGTTTGAGTTTGCATGATTGAGAGCACATACAAGCCCACAGAAGACTGCATAAAAGGAAAATAGGTATATTACATAAACAAGCGCCGTTACAATCTAAACTCTGTAACTTGATCATTCGGTGGTGGAGGGAGGGGAGGAGGAGGAACGGGCCGGAGGGAGGGGAGGAAGAGGAACCCGTTACAATCTAAACTCCGTAACCCGATCACTCGGTGGAGGAGGGAGGGGAGGAAGAGGAACGGGCCGGGGAGGGAGGGGAGGAAGGTGAGGAACATATGTGTTCTGCCTAGGGCCGATGTCAGGGAGGATGTTAGTGAGGCCCTTGTGGTCGTACAGCCGAGAGGCTTTCTGTAAAGCCATCTTCAAGCCGATGTAAAAACCCTTCCAGTAGTCGGGGCTGTAGGTCGGCGGTGAAGGTGGAGCGTGTGGCGCCGGGGGAGCCGTGGGCGACGGTGGCACCGGTGACGCAGGTGGCTTGCCATCCCTCTGGGGAGCACGGTTAGATGAAGACATCTACAAATAAAGAGGAAGAAGACCAACAAGAAAGACAGGAAGAAGAGACTCACAAAAGCTTGTGAAGGATAAGTATGAGGCGCTGAGTTCCTTTTATAGTTGTGAAGAACGGTTTTATAGTTATGAAGAACGGTTCACGGGCCTTCGAAAGTACCTGTGTAAGTGATGTCAATAGTTGCTATAACAGTTCTTGGCACGCCTGTAAGAGCACTGTTGTCCCTTTCGGTATGGCAGCAAGCTAGCCTAGAAGGGGGGGGGAATAGGTTATTCTGAAATCTGAAATAGAAACTTAAACACAGAAATTAACACTTGAAGGTTTGGTTAGTTTAGTGTGATAAAGAGTAGTAGTGCGGAAGCAAATAAACAATCACACAAAAGACACAAGGAATTTATCCTGGTTCGGCCCTTTCCACATGGAAGTCCTACGTCCAGTCCCCAAGCAACCTCTTGGGATTTCACTAACCGAAGGTACAGTCCCCCTCAAGGACACTACAACACCCTGGATACCCCACCAGGTCTTCTTCTCTTTCCCGGGCAAGAAGGCAGCCCACTTCTTTTCTAGGCTCAGAAGCAAACCTACTTCTTTTACAGGTTCAGAAGTAAACCTCCTGGAACAAACCCCAGTGCGGTTCTGCTAGACTTAAACCCCCCAGCTAGGTCCTGTTGGTACAAACCCCAACAAGGTTCTGCTAGACACTAACCTCTAGCTAGGTTACACACTGTATACAGTCCTACAGCTGGACAAGGGTCTTTCTTAGAAAAGAAAGAACAAGACTGAGAGCTAATACAAGATGATCACTATGGACTTAGCTCACAGTCACAGACTCTCCCCAAGATTACAATGAGCATAGGGAGAAAGGAAGAGAAGAAGGCTTGAAGGCGATGAAGACTCTGCTTGAAAGCTTCTGTAGATTTTGGCTCGAGCTCTTCTCTCTTTCTCTGAGTGTTTGTGGCGTGAAGGTTCTTCTCACAGTTGTACACTTCTTGAAGGATTTTCAGGAAGGCTCTCTTTTTGTTCTTCAGCAATGCTCCATTTTTTATATGAGCAGCTTTAGAATAGATCTGTTGAAGAGATCCGTTGGAGCTCTTCTAGTCGTTGCTGATCTTTCTCTTCATTTGTCTTAATCAGACTCTGGTGGTCTTCGAGATCTGTCAGCATAGAAGAGAGTGTTAGCATAAGAGAGTGTTTATAAGATATCAGTGCATGCTACTGTGTTTCTGCTAACATTCTGAAAATAGTAGTTCATATCTATTTGACAAGACTTCTGAAATATGCATGCATCTTTTGTCAGAAGATATTTGACTTTTCATTTAAGCGCCAAGCATATTTGAAATATAAAGGCAATCTGTGTTTGAACAGAATCCATGAAGAAATCGTTATGAGCATGACTTATGAAATCGTTATGTGAAGAGTCGTTGCTCATTTGTAAACAAATCGTTGAACAAATCGATGTGATCATTTATGAAATCGTTATGCAAGTAAATCGTTATGATCTCCTGAAGAAATCGTTGTGATCAATAAAGAAATCGATGTGATCACTTATGAAATCGTTATGAGATCAATTTCTTATCAAATCGTTGCGAAGGCAAATCGATGTGAGGGCAAATCGTTGCACTCACTTATCAAATCGTTATGAGAATCAAATCGTTGTTCTCACTTATGAAATCGTTATGAGAATCAAATCGATGTGAGAAGCAAATCGTTGTTCTCACTTATCAAATCATTATGAGACCGATTTCTTATCAAATCGTTGCGGTCACTTAAGAAATTGTTATGAGACAGATTTCTTATCAAATCGTTGCGGTCACTTAAGAAATCGTTATGAGACAGATTTCTTATCAAATCGTTATAGCCCTAAGCGAATCGTTATGACGCTTATAAAATCGTTCAAAATGAATCATTTTAGCGCTTATTAATTTGGCACTTAAACTGAAATCGATGTATATTGATTAAACATCGATTTTATCATTTTAGTGCGCCTTATTGCATCAATGAGAGACTTAGCATTTTACTATGAGATTGATGCAACACAGATGAAACAAAATATTCAATTTGACTTGTCATCTGTGAAGGGATAGATGCAACACAGATGAAATAAAAATATTTATGAACACCTTATTTTGTTATCACCTAAGTGCATCATAAATTTTGTTATCACCAAAATATAAGGGTAAAATATAGGAGAGGTTCAACAATCTCCCCCTTTTTGGTGATGACAAAATTTATGAGAATTTTTGACAAAAATACTTAAAGCACATAAAATACAGAAAATTCATGGATAATGCATACCATGCATACTCTCCTCCTTTTTGTCACTAACCAAAAAGGAAGGATCTTACCATGCATTCTCTCCCCTTTGTGTAAATTTCTTACCATTGAGGGGTTCAACAATGATTGCCATTAATGAATAACTCCCCCTTAGTCTGTGCTCCCCCTGAATGAGAGATTCCACCTGAATGAGACTTGAAAATGATTGTTAGTAATATTAAATTTTAAAAATAAATTAATGACTACTCCCTCTTCAGATATGAGATGGATGAAGAGCTGGCAGTCACCAGTGCCTTGAGCATCCTTGTTCCTGATGCTCCAAGGCCATCCTGCAAATAAACTACTCAGAAGTAGGTACCCAAATCTTTTTGGGTCCTTGATGGTTAGATGCATGAAATAACTTTAGGAATCCAAACTAAGTGCCTTGTTGTGCAGTGTTTACTGTATGTCCTAATTATTACAATGAGAACAACAATGATATAATCTATTTTGCAGTTCTTATTATTTTTATGATGTCTGTTTAGGACATAATTTTTGAAAACATTTTCTTTTACAGGGACCTTTTTCTGAGGCAAATTGGTTTCTTTTACAAATTTTGGTAATTGATATTTTCTTGGAATTATGGCTTGTTTTCCTTTTTCCAGAGGTATGTATCCAAGCCCTTGTTTATTATTTCCAGATTTTGACCCTTTTAAGCATAGGGCTAAAGATGTTTTCCCTCTAGTTAATTTACTAACTGAATCTTTAAAATAGAGATTTTCTTCAGTTAGAGTTTTAAATTTTTCTTCTAACACTAACTTCTCATTATTCTTGATTTTCAAATCTTCATTTAAAAGATAATTATTATCTTTACTGTCCTTTAATTGTTTTTCTAGTTGCTCCAATTCGGATTTAAGATCAGAATTGGTGTTTTCCAAGCAAGTAGTGTTGTTTTTCAGATTTTTTAATTCTTTTACAACCCTTTATGTTTTTCGTATAGTTTATTAAAGACTACTTCTAAGTCTTCAGATTCTGATCTGAATCAGTGCATGAATCAAAAAATGGGTCAGAATTTACCTCATCTAGTCCTACCATGAGGGCTAGACTTACCTGCTCTTTTTTGATTCTGGGCTTGATGATTCTGAGCTTGTGACTTCATCATTTTCCCAAGCAGCTGCCATGCCTCTTCTTTTAAATTTCTTGTGCTGCTTCTTGGGCTTCTCGGTTTGACTAGTCTTCTTGAGTCTTGGACAATCCGGTCTCAGATGCCCAGGTTTTCTGCATTCATAGCATACTGGTTCTTTCTCCTTTTTCTCCTTTCTTGGATCCTTCTTGATCTGTTTTTCTTCTTCTTTAAAATCTTCTAAAGCTTGTACAATACTTCATCAGCATCATTATCTTCAGAATCTGCATTTTGGGAACTAGAAGAGGAAGAGGTGGAAGGAGCAGCTACAATCTTAAGAACATCAGTACATTTCTTCTTAGATGAGCTTTTAGACAGTCGCTCCATATTTATTTCATGTGCCATGAGAGAACCTATTAAATTATCAATTGACATTTGGTTAAATCATGGGTCTCTTCAATAACAGTTACTTTAGGTGTCCATGAAATAGTTAAGGACCTAAGTATTTTTCTAACGGTTTCTTCATTAGAAAGAATTTTTTCAAGAGAATTTAAACATACTACTATGCTTGAAAATCTATTATACATAGTAGTGATATTTTCGTTTTGAAGCATTTTAAATTGTTCGTATTGTGAAAGAAGAATATCTATCCTAGTTTGTTTCACTTTATCTGTTCCTTCATAAGTTATCTGCAGCTTATCCCATATTTCTTGGCAGATTTACAAGCAGATACTCTACTAAATTCCTTTTTAGATAAAACACAACATAAAAAGTTCTTAGCTTTAAAATTTAGGGATAATTATGCTTATCTGCTGCTGTAATAGCAGTAGTTTCTTCAGCAGGAATAATAACAAAATCACCTCAATTACCTGCCACATATCAAAGTCTGTGCCTCGAATGAAGCATTCCATTCTCATTTTCCAGTATTGGTAATCTTCTCCGTCGAAGAATGGAGGCCTGGTGACTGATTGACCTTCAGCATATCCTTGAGCTGCCATGGATCTTTGCTCTAAGATCATTGGATCTTCTTGAAAGTTCAGAGACCCGCTTTGATACCACTTGTTGTCCCTTTCGGTATGGCAGCAAGCTAGCCTAGAAGGGGGGGGGGGGGGATAGGTTATTCTGAAATCTGAAATAGAAACTTAAACACAGAAATTAACACTTGAAGGTTTGGTTAGTTTAGTGTGATAAAGAGTAGTAGTGCGGAAGCAAATAAACAATCACACAAAGGACACAATGAATTTATCCTGGTTCGGCCCTTCCCACATGGAAGTCCTACGTCCAGTCCCCAAGCAACCTCTTGGGATTTCACTAACCGAAGGTACAGTCCCCCTCAAGGACACTACAACACCCTGGATACCCCACCAGGTCTTCTTCTCTTTCCCGGGCAAGAAGGCAGCCCACTTCTTTTCTAGGCTCAGAAGCAAACCTACTTCTTTTACAGGTTCAAAAGTAAACCTCCTGGAACAAACCCCAGTGCAGTTCTGCTAGACTTAAACCCCCAGCTAGGTCCTGTTGGTACAAACCCCAACAAGGTTCTGCTAGACACTAACCTCTAGCTAGGTACACACTGTATACAGTCCTACAGCTGGACAAGGGTCTTCTTAGAAAAGAAAGAACAAGACTGAGAGCTAATACAAGATGATCACTATGGACTTAGCTCACAGTCACAGACTCTCCCCCAAGATTACAATGAGCATAGGGAGAAAGGAAGAGAAGAAGGCTTGAAGGCGATGAAGACTTCTGCTTGAAAGCTTCTGTAGATTTTGGCTCGAGCTCTTCTCTCTTTCTCTGAGTGTTTGTGGCGTGAAGGTTCTTCTCACAGTTGTACACTCCTTGAAGGATTTTTAGGAAGGCTCTCTTTTTGTTCTTCAGCAATGTTCCATTTTTTATATGAGCAGCTTTAGAATAGATCCGTTGAAGAGATCCGTTGGAGCTCTTCTAGTCGTTGTTGATCTTTCTCTTCATTTGTCTTAATCAGACTCTGGTGGTCTTCGAGATCTGTCATCATAGAAGAGAGTGTTAGCATAAGAGAGTGTTTATAAGATATCAGTGCATGCTACTGTGTTTCTGCTAGCATTCTGAAAATAGTAGTTCATATCTATTTGACAAGACTTCTGAAATATGCATGCAGCTTTTTTTCAGAAGATATTTGACTTTTCATTTAAGCGCCAAGCATATTTGAAATATAAAGGCAATCTGTGTTTGAACAGAATCCATAAAGAAATCGTATGAGCATGACTTATGAAATCGTTATGTGAAGAGTCGTTGCTCATTTGTAAACAAATCGTTGAACAAATCGATGTGATCATTTATGAAATTGTTATGCAAGCAAATCGTTATGATCTCCTGAAGAAATCATTGTGATCAATAAAGAAATCGATGTGATCACTTATGAAATCGTTATGAGATCAATTTCTTATCAAATCGTTGCGAAGGCAAATCGATGTGAGGGCAAATCGTTGCACTCACTTATCAAATCATTATGAGAATCAAATCATTGTTCTCACTTATGAAATCGTTATGAGAATCAAATCGATGTGAGAAGCAAATCGTTGTTCTCACTTATCAAATCGTTATGAGACCGATTTCTTATCAAATCGTTGCGGTCACTTAAGAAATTGTTATGAGACAGATTTCTTATCAAATCGTTGTGGTCACTTAAGAAATCGTTATGAGACGATTTCTTATCAAATCGTTGCGGTCACTTAAGAAATCGTTATGAGACAGATTTCTTATCAAATCGTTATAGCCCTAAGCGAATCATTATGGCGCTTATAAAATCGATCAAAATGAATCGTTTTAGCACTTATTAATTTGACACTTAAACTGAAATTGAAATCGATATATATTGAATAAACATCGATTTTATCATTTTAGTGCGCCTTATTGCATCAATGAGAGACTTAGCATTTTGCTATGAGATTGATGCGACACAGATGAAACAAAATATTCAATTTGACTTGTCATCTGTGAATGGGATAGATGCAACACAGATGAAACAAAAATATTTATGAACACCTATATTTTATTATCACCTAAGTGCATCATAAATTTTGTTATCACCAAAATATAAGGGTAAAATATAGGAGAGGTTCAACACAACTTCCTATCGATCAAAGTTCACGGGCCTTCGAAAGGATCGAAGCGTTAGCGTCGATTGGGAAAAGGCATTGGAAAGGACGGAAGGGTAGACGGGAATGGGAAAAGTGACGGATGCAAAAGAGACGGAAATCATGGGTCGATGGTCATAAATGGTGACGTCTGAAAAGCAGGGACTAGAAATTAAACCGGCGAAAAGTAGGAACTTTACGTCTACCAGTATTCTGACAGGGACGAGGAAAAAAGTACCACCCTCTGATAGGAACCCCCGATTAATTTTCTCAAGTTTGTATTATCTAATTGTTTTCTTCAGTTGCTTTGAATTATTTGACTGTTCGATATAATATATATATTTGTTCACATTCTCGATTTATTTCACTGCTAAATTAGAGGCGTGACACAACAGATAGTAAGCTCATTGTGTGATTGTTAATCTTGCAATCTATAATTATTTTTTATTGCAAAGTAGTTTTGCAAGAAGTATTCTTTGTCATTGACAAGAGTGATTTAAATTGCTTCAATATAATTTAATTATACCACTTCACTACGTCGATATATAATTAGCAATGATAAATAAGAACAACAATGAAAATTTTTTTTTAAAAATTGGGGCGATGGTTGAGGTTTACCGACCCACATGATGGGGGGTGGGGGTATGGCCTCCCTCCATATATTTAACCTCTTAAATATTTTAATAAGATAATAATTAATCAATTTAATACTTTATATTTTAACTTCCTTATTTTTTATCATTTATATATATTTTTATTTCGATCTCTTTTATATTTTATTTTGCCTCGGTCCCTTGATGGGTGTGGGGCAGAAAAAAGTTGTCAAAATTAATCGTCCATTTGTTTTAGCGTAAAATCTCATATGTAAGAAAAGATTTTCGGTGAAAACTTTATACAATAACCTATTTGGTACCAATGAAAAATGAATTAATAAATTTTTTTACCTAAATTTATAGGTTTTGACATCTTTGATGAGACTCTGTAAATCATTTTATGAATTTCTCTTTCAGATAGGATTTTATTAAGTGTGACTACAATCTCTACTCTCATGTTTGGAACTCTGGCGGCTGGTGTCTAATGTCTGGCAACCTGGCGTCGAGCGCCCGACGTTCGATGTCGAATAGGCAACTAGCAGACTGGCAACCTAGCGCCCATCGTCAGGCAGGCAATTGGCGGCCACCGACAACCCAGCGCCCAGCGCCCGGTGTCCAGTAGCTGGAGTTCGACGTTTGGCTCCCGACGTCCGACGTCCGGCGGCTGGCGCCCAGCGGACTAGCAATCCGGCGTCTAGTGCCTGGCACCCTACGTCCGGCGGCCGACAACTTAACGTTTGGCACCTGGCGTCCGTAGCCAGGCCCGTCGAACTTTAGATGTCAGCCATCGAACGTCGACCACTGGATAATTAGCGATTGGATGGTCGACATATGGAATGTATTTTTTATTTTTTAGATATTTAAATTATTTTTAAAATTATTTCTAATAAATATTTTACTGAAAAACAAATACTAAAAAAACTTTTAGGAAATATATATGTGGGTATCCAATAGATAATTATATTTGTTATTTCTTTTAAAAGTTATACTGTAAATTTTTTTTATGAATATATTTTACAAAACCCTAAATTGCCACTCAATTTCGACTTTAACTCCCTGCATGTCCGTCGGTAGACGCGACTTCCTGTGGTGACGTTCGGATGGACTTCGGTGAGTTCGGTCCACTCTTAAAATACGTCTCTAAATTTCCATAAAATGCATCACATTTGTCTGAGGCATGAAACGATACAAATTTATCTTATTTTTTTTATATTCTCGTCTCACCAAGAACAACCTCTAAGAACATATTCCATAACTCATTAATTTTTTAGAAATTTTCTAAAATATTTACTGAGGGCCTAAGTTTACCGATCGAGTGGTGTTACATAACTTTGACTGGTTTTGCAAATTTGACCCTAAACATAGGAAGTGCCAACCATGTGTGGAAAAAGACCACTACTTCCGGAGCAATAATTGGAAAGGGGAGGCAGCGAGAAACCGATGGACACGAGAGGAGTTAATCAACAGATCCTTGCACAACGTCAATGTCCTTAAAAAAAAAAAAACGTTAATGTTATTTGGTTTCCTACCACAATTTCGGGCTTCTTGAGAGGAACACCTGCGGCTGTGGACACCATCTATCCAGGTTTCCGGCCATCACTTGCACAAGAAGAATTCGAAGTGGTTCACTTAGATAAGTCCTCTCTTAGTTTTAGGTCAGGTTTAAAATGTCTAAAAGAAGAAAATTTTAATAGATCAGGGGCCAGTTTTTATATATGCACACCATAGATACCATTTAGGATTACTATATATTCATTTATATCGTAATATTAATTTAGACAATTTAAAAAGTTATCATAAATTATCGTAAACTCAAAATCTCTTTAAACCCATTTGGGGTTAGCTTACGGTGGAGATTCTGTTCGTGAAGACAGACTTTAACATAAATTCACTTGCATTTAAAAAAAATTCTAAAAAAAAGTCAATACAAAACATGTTTACGATAAATATGTTCATAACAAACACATTTGTGATAAGTCTATACATGTTTTTATAACTTGTATCTAGCCGGGTCCCAATTAGAAAAGCTTCCTACCAACCTAGTTTCACTAGGTCGGGTCGAGAGATGATGATGTATTTGTGTAATAATTGGCATATTATCACTTGGTTTAAGTGTTCAATTGAATTAACATTTTTATTTTATTTTCTGGTTACTAGAAGAAAACTTGGAGATAGATCTCATGTCTCCCATTTCTATCCACTCTGCCAAGACAGACGAATGGATCAGCCACTTTGAAGAAGAAGAGTATGTTGATTGATTGAGATGTACAACTTCTATGATTTTGTGGGATCCAACAGTAAAGGAAGAGAATTAGCAGAGAATTGCTGGGGGAGAAAATGCAAGAATGGACAGATGGCCTTGGTGCTATCTTCCTCTATTTTATAGAACAATTTGTCATAGACATGCTTTGCCATCCACTATTACATCGGATTGGAGACCTAACATCAATGGTTGTAGAATATTCCTATGGTACAACCAACAGCTGTCACTCAAAAAGTCACCTATCCATACTACAATAAACATAGGATTTGTCAGCGGTTAGGAGCCGTAGATAAAGAGTGTAAAGTCATCGACGAAAGCATATGTCGCTACAAAGTCGTCGATCTTTTGTCGAGTAACGGTTTGTCATCGACCAAAGGCAAACTGTCGACTAAAGCGAAGATATGTCGACGGCTCTAGCCGTCAATAAATATTTTTGAAATCAATACAATAAACTATTTGTCGATAGCGACTGCGAACCATGTGCTTAGCATCTCCACACTGGCCGCACAGTGAACATGGTTGGGGTGATCTTTTCCCATGACTACAATGAAGGCATCCTTGGAGGTTAAAAGAGGAATGCACTTGGCATCAGTGTTGTAGGGAGAAGTCATCATCCGAGTCATTCTCTCTTGCATCAAGAGTAAGAAAAAATGTGCATTAATGATAAGAATTTTTTATATGTAAAAAATAAAACACTATGTATCGACTCTTGCTCTCCTTGTCTGCACAACCCTTAGTGTCGTCTGCAAGTTGCTTCGAACAACCCATCTTGAATAGCTCAAGACGATGGGGATCGCGCTCATGTTCATGATGCTATTCAAATTGTGTCAAAATATGTGAGAATTTAAAGTTCCCTATCAATATAAATGAACAATATAATTAAGAAAATGAAGACTTATGAAAGCATCAATCAATGAATAATGGCTCATCCAGCCCTATCTATAAGGCATGGTCTAATGGGATTGATTCTCGCTGTTGCGAGCAGCAATTCCCTAAAAAGAAAAACATTCATATTTGTTGTCATATATGTGCAAAGCAAATAATTATAAAATTATAAAATCTATTAAATTTTAATGTTACTCACTCATCGTCCCAGCTTGACATCTCACTCATCGTTTGCCAATCTATTAAATTTGATGAATAGAATATTTCATCCATATTTAGATAATTTTTTGTAGTTTTTATTGATGGTATCTTGGTGTATTTATCGACAGAAGAGGAATATGCAGCTCATTTGAGGGTCACTTTGCAGACTTTGCAAAAGTATCAGTTGTATGCCAAGTTTAATAAATGTGAGTTTTGGTTGAAGGAAGTTCAGTTTTTAGGTCATGTGATTTCTGTGGAGGGTGTAATAGTAGATCTAACTAAGGTTGAAGCAGTATTGAAATTGGAAGAACCAAAAACAATAACCGAGATTAGAAGCTTTTTGGGTTTAGCAGGGTATTATAGGTGATTTATTTAGGATTTTTAAAGATTGCAGCTCTAATGACAAGGTTGACTAGGAAATGTGTACCGTTTGTGTCGACAACAAAATGTCGACAGAGCTTTATGGAATTGAAGAGAAGATTAAGTATAACACCCATTCTAGAGTTACCTTCAAGCAATAGAGGATTTAGGTTGTACACAGATGCATTCTGGAGAGGACTTGGTGTAACGTCGTGCATTTTTTTCGGATCTTTTTGGATCCTTGCTTAACGGGTTTGGTGGCCAATGTGTGGCCCATTAGTTTATGTTTCAGGTGTTGTCGTAGGTTGTGAGGCTTTGTGGGTCGACAGATTGGGCCCAAAGCACTCACAGGTTTTCTGCCTGTGAATGCGACATGGTTGTGCGTCGCGTTCTGAACGCGACGGCCCTGGGTGTCGCGTTCATGAAACTGTTGTTTGGCAGTCGTCTTCTGCATGCACACCGCGTGTCGTGCGTTGGGTGACTTGCTGACGTCGGCCTTGGGAAGGCGACAGCCACCTACGTCGCGTTCAGGTCGTGACACAGGGCTACGTCACGTTCCCAACCGCAGTGTGTTTTTATGTAAGGTCGGCCAAACAGAGCTTTAACAAGCTCTGCTCGGCCAGGGGAGGCTGCTGCGGTGGATTTCTGGGCGATTCAGCATTTCAGAGTGGTTTTCGGCACGCTCTCGCCGCGAGGACATCGCATGGAGCGGGGGAGATGCCGTGCCATGGTTGGTTTGCGTGTTCTTCGCGAAGGTAGGGAGAATCCACCTCGTTTGATGCATGGATTGTGTGTGTGACGTGTTTAACGTGTTATTTGCTTTATAAACCATAGATACCATGCTAGGGTATTCACTAAAGCATGAAAAATGGAAATTAAGCATGGTTTGCATGTCTTGTGGGGGTAATCCGAGGAGAGGATCCCGGATTAGGGTTCCTGCCTATGAAGGCAACGGAGCCCCCTGTCGCGTTCAGAATGGGATAGGTCGACCCATCGCGTTCAGCTTGTGAACGTGACATATCGGGGTGTCGCGTTCTGAAGGCGACATTACCCCATGTTGCGACCTCAGCCGAGAGGTCCTATTGTGTATGTTTTAAATGGTATGATTATTCGATTATCGGTGTTTTATGTGTGTGGTTGGTGAGAGTGGTGCATTGGCACCTGTAGCGCTCTTTGAGCGTGTTGCCCATGTGGGTGGCGTGTTGTTTATATGGTGAACGTGTTGTTTATGTGGTTGACATACGTGTGCATGGTTTGTGCGGTGTGTATAAGGTTGGTTTGTGGTGACTGGGCAGTGAGGTTCCATCGTGAACCTAGGCTTGGTCCTTTAATGTCTGTTATAGATTATTTAGGATGGTTGATTAATAAGGCATAAGTATAGTTATTAAGTGGTTATCATATGTTGAGTTTAATGTGGCAATGGAGGTCACGAGGTGACCAATGACAGGCCAAGTTATTATTGGTTAACGTAATTTATATATGTGTCTGTGTAGGCTAGCTTGTAGATCACAAGGTGACCGAGACAAGCTACTTCTCATATGTGTACCGTGGTTTGTAATAAAGATGATATAAGCATGTAATATAGTTTGTACTTTGCCCAGTGTGGTGGTCCGGTGCCTATTCCGGAATGCCTCTCTAGTCGAGTACCCCAGGTTTTGTGTGAGCCAGGCATGTTAGTGCTCGGGGTTTGTTCGGTACTGTGTGTACCGTCGAGGTCTGTGTCGTCTGTCCTAGACACCCTCAATCCTGTGTTTAAGTTGTACGTCCGGCTGAGGGAAAGACGACAGAGGGCAGTGACTTGTGAGAGTTTGTGTTTGGTCGCTTGTAGCGCGCTCGTGGTTGGGGGTACAGACACCAGTAGTCGACACTGGTCCCTAGCTAGTCCTGTTTTTCAGCGCCTCACTTTAGGGAGCTTAGGCCAGAGTCCCTAAAGGTGCCAGACATGGAGCTGCAGCTGTGTGGTCTGTAGGTGTGGTGTTGGTTGGTCTCCACTGTTCTTTGGCTTATTCTTGTGGAGCGGCAGTTAGACCTTTCATCCGTAACTACGAGACTGAGAGGTAGTTCTTGTGTTGTGTTGTCTGGGTTGGATACTGGCGTCATGAACCAGTAGTCCGTTCCTATGTGGTGGCGCTGTTCCTTTCCGACTCGTGCTTTACCACTAGTTGTGGTTTGTGTGTGTGACTCTCTGGTTGAGGTTTGACCCGTTGTGGTGTGCCTGGTAGGAGGCACAGTTGTACTGAGACTTTATGGTGGTACCTCGTGGTGGTAGGTATATGTACCCTTTGTGGGTATTAGTTCTCGTGGTACATTGCGTACCAATCTTTTCAGGTGTTGAGATAGACCTTCCACTCGTTGTGTTTTTACCTTCCTCGGGTAAACTTCCGATTATGGTTTTAGTGTGTGATGGATTGGCCCGTTGTAGCCAATCCTGCTATCTTGTGCGTGGCTTTTGACATATCGAGGTTCGAGGTATAATGGACCAGCTCTTAGGCAGCAGTCTTGTTACTCATGTGTTTGAGGTTTGCTTGTGAAGCTTGTGGCCTAGGCAGAGGTTTGCCTGTGTGGCCTGTAGCTTAGGCGACCAGTTGTAGTAGTAGTGTGCATTTGAGGCTGTGGCTTAGGCATTGCAGTTGTTGGGCGGACTAGTAGTGCCGTGCTAGTCCCATGGTTTCCCTTTCTCCGAGGACTTCATGTTTATTGATATGTTTATGTTTAGTTGTTATTTGTTGTGAATGTTGTGAGCATGCCATGGTTTGGCTATCGGAGTTTCCAGTGAGACCCTTGGGGGTTGAGGTCTCTCTTTAGCTTCGTGTGTTGTTTTTGGGTGGTCCCTACTGAGTCTGTGACTTGTTGAGGCTCACTCCCCTACAGTTCTTTTCAGGGCTTACCATTTGTGTGGCTTGCGAAGGCGTTGTGGCAGACTTGGACCACTAGCAGTAGTGTTAGTTGTGTTGTGTGAGCTTGTGCTCCCTCGGGGTATGCCTCAGGTAGTTGTACTTTTTAATTGAGCATGTAATAATGTATTGGGACAGTTGTAAATTGTTATATGCAGATATGAGCACATGTACTTTCTTGTGTCTTATACTGTTGTGGTTGTCTTTTATATTCTTACTGGACAGGTGTACGAGCTATCCCTTGCGAGACTTCGGTCCGATCGCGGGAGGCGGACTTGGATATGGAGCCTTATTGGGCATAAATATTCAGGGCCATTACACTAGGAGTAGCATTAATACAGCATGGAAAGGTCGTGACATATACATCTAGGCAATTAAACTACCTTGAAGAGAATTACCTAACCCATGATTTAGAACTAGCAGCATTGGTTTTTGCGTTGAAGTCCTGGAGGCATTATCTGTATGGTAAGAGATTTGAGATTTTCACAAATCATAAGAGCTTAAAGTATATTTTCTCCCAGAAGGATTTGAATCTCTAGCAGCATAGGTGGATGGAAGACTTGAAATATTGTAATTTCAATTTAGCTTTATCATCTGGGTAAGGCAAATGTGGTTGTAGATGCACTGAGCAAGAAGATATTTTTGAGTCAGATGATGATTAAGGAATGGAAATTGTATGAGGATGTGGCAGAGAATTCTTTATTTGTTCCCAACAGTCAGCGGTGAGCTATATTGGCCAGTAGTGCAATGGAATCATCATTATATTATCAGGTAGTTGAAGCGCAGAAGGCATATGAGAATTTAGATAAAATTATAAAGATGGAAGGAGTCACTATTGATTATGATTGCATAGTGAGATTCAGAGTCCGGTTATGGGTTCCAAAAGAAGCAAAATTGAAACATAAAGTGTTAAAGGAAGCACATCAATCTAGATATTTGATTCATCTAGGTAACATAAAGATGTATCAAGATTTGAAGAGACATTTTATGGTGGCCAATTATGAAGTGAGAGATAGCATAATTTGTGCTAAATGCTGACATGTCAGCAAGTTAAAACAGAGCATCAGAGACCAGGATGATTATTGCAGCCATTACCGACACTACAAAAAAAGCGCATATAGCGATTGCATCTGAGACCGAATATTTCGGTCACTATTCAGTCTCTAATTTGACATCGAATAGTGGCTGAAATTATTCAGTCACTAATATTTTTAATTAGTGATCGAAAAACTATCGTCAATATTTGGTCTCTGAGTTGAGACCGAATAGTGACCGAAAGTTTTTCAGTCGTAAAATTTGAGACCCAAATATGCCAAATATTTTTATTATAGCAACTGTTGTAATCGGTCACTATTCGGTCACAGTGGAAGTGGGATAATATTGCCATGGATTTTGTTATGGGATTGCTGAGAACAGTAACAGATCATAATGGAATTTGGGTCCTTGTTGACAAACTGACAAAAGTATACATATTGTTAGCTATGAGTATGTCATGGACAGTGGACCATGATAGAAATGTGTGCGATACTCAACCAAGTGGAGAGGGATGAATTGGTTGTCACCAAGTTAAAAATAATTTTCACAAGTACAAATTTAAACTCAATTAATCAAATCTAACATATGAGATACACAGTGGAATATAACAAATTAGATGGCGATACCAACAAACTAATTATACTAGCGTGCGTAGAATGGACGTAGACAAGAAGGATCAAACCATAAGACACGTATGATTTAGAGTGGTTCGGCCACACGCCACGTGCGTCTACGTCCACTACCCCACACCTCCGTGAGGATTTTTCACTAACTTGTTTCCTAGGTACAAATTACAAACCCTTCACACCATACGGTTGTTTCCGTGTACAACACAAAACTCACCTCGTGTCTAGAGACGAGACAACCAACTATGTGCTCACAAGCTGAGCACACACACACAAGTGTTCTGAATCAAAATTAGTTCAACCCAATAATACCTATGACAGGAAGATAATAACCAAAACAATAAGCATAAAAATTCTCCTTGTCAGAAATGTGTAGAGCAGGTGCAGAAAATTCTCTCGCAATTGTGCTCCACAAACAAACTTCCTAGAGGTGTGCCTGATGTAGACCACAATCCACAACCTCCTGGGAATGCAACAATGCTCTTGGTCGCTTAGAAATCTCTCCAATTGAAGCTTCACTTCAAGAGAAAGTGCATAACCGCTCCAAAATCCTTATTGTACCCAAACCTTGTTCTGTAGATGGAAGGGCATGTCTCTCTCTTCAAGAAGATTGCTTGTATATTGGGAGACCCTTGGAAGACCTCTGAGAGTTGTCCCCACACAAATCAAGGCAAGAGTCCCAGTCAAGGAAAGAGTCTTGTTGAATAGGAAACTTCGCGATAAAATTGGTCGATCGTTTTCTCCCGATTAGTCAACCGTTCTTTAGAACAATAATCGATTGGTATTCACCAATCAGAATGGTTTGTGTTCACCAATCAGAATGCTTTGTCAGTTCGGTCGACCGTTTTTCAAAGTACGATCGATAGTTCTCATGATCATTGGAAGGATCGGTAACCAAAAAAGTGATGTGTGAGATATGATTAAAAGGCATCATTTATGAGGTTAGATAGAAATTATAATTAACACTAACAGATACTCTAAATCCACCCCAAGTATGATAGACATATGATTTTTGGTAGCTATCATTCTGCCTTTTTTTTTTGAATAGATACCAATAGATGTTAATTTTTTTGTTTCTTTTCTTTCATTTTTTTTATTTTTGAGGAAAGTATAACCATTTTACGCGAGGTTCCACTTGTTCAGTGGAGAGACACTAAGCTCAGTTCCCCTCTTTCTTTCAACCTGGGACATGTAGCTTTTTCCTCATAAGTAGTTACTATAAGTTAAGTGAATTTTAGAACATCACAAGAGTGTTAAGAAAAATTTCCACCTATCATCAAAATGATATCCATTAATCACATTCAAGTGCATTATTGTGTTGGTCTCAATTTCAGATGTGTTTTGAGAATCAAGTTTAAAACATAACTATTTAGCTCCCCCTTAATGTATGCATACATCTAATACATTTACTCCTCCTTAGAGATTGAATTAATACACACTAAGTTTCAAGCCAATACATTAAATACCAAGGGAGTATAAGGCCATAGAAAGAATTAAGGAGAGTGATTTACATATAAAATACATGCATGCACACAAGGAAGACACATGCAATCTTAAGCATGCAATGACTCTAACCTATGCTAGACGATAAACACTAAAGTCCTATGACCGTTTTTTTATGTTTTTGATTTTTCAATTTTTTTATTTTTATGTTAGAAGGAAAATGAAAACACAACCTATCATCAAAATCTAACAAGTATACGCAGTGAATACAATACATGACTTGTCATGTTCTTAATTTAAAGTAGAAATTAAAAGTGAACATAATACCAATGCTCATGGGTATGTTAGCTTGTCACCTTCAATTTTAAAGCCATTATGTGTCCAAGGCACCTGCAACCACAACTCTCAATCAGATCTTTTTGGTACCCAAATGGTCTTGGGTCCATCATGGTTAGTGGTAGATGATAACAAATCTTTTCTGAAACAAACAAGGTTCAGCTTCTGCATGTTTCTCTTTAACAAACAAGTGGAATTCACATGACCATGTCTACTACAGAAATAGCATGTAACATTTGAAACACAAGGTGTGGAACATGTCATATGAGTGACATTGTGAGAAACAAGTTTCTTTCTTTTCAATTGAGTTGGTTTCTTAGGTTGCACAATATTCTTAACATAAGAATTCAGTTGGGACTTTTTCTCTTTTGATTTAGCATGAGATGTGCTTGGAATATTGGAATCATAAACAAATAATGTCATTAGGGGAATAGCCTAACCCATGTCTATTAGTGTTAACACTAAGCACTTCATCAAGCTTTTGCACCCCCTTCATGAGTCTAGAAATAGTAGATTTTAGATCATTAATTGTTTCATGCAATTTTTTTTATAGAATTTTCAGAATTTTTAGCATTCTCTTCAAGCACATGCACTTGTTTTTTCAATTCTTATTTTCAATTCTTAGATAATTATTTTCCTTTTCAAGCATGCTCAATTTTTTGGCAAAACCACTATCATGTGCCATACATTCCAGCTCTTCTTCGTATAATGTGACTTTGCTTTGTATTGATTCAATAGCATCTTCAAGAACATTACATTGCAATTTTAACAAATCACATGCTTGACAAGGATATTCATTATGCAAAAATATCACTGATTTTTATTTTTAGGTTATTATTTTCTTTTTAACTTTCCTATATTTCTCATGCAAGGCAGAATATATAGAATCCATATCCTCAAGAGTAAATTTTTTTTACTCAGAGTTAGCCTCAGGAGTTTCTTTCTCAATAGCCATGAGACCGCATTCAAAGTCTTCCTTGTCCTAGACAACTTCCTCTGCAAAACTTGACTAATTAGAGTCACTCCATGTGGCGACCATGGCTTTGAGCTTCTTTAATTTGCATTTCTTATGCTTTTTCAAAAATACTGGGCACTCGGATCTCATGTGTCCAGTACCTTGGCATTAATAGCAAATCATCTTCTTTTTATTGCTTAGTTCCCCTTGCTTGTTTTTGCCCTTGAAGTCTTCAGGGAAAGTGGCAGACTGTGACCTTTTCTTTCTCAGAAATTTTTAAAGCTCTGAGTTAGCTTGGCCACTTCTTCCTCATCTCCTCTTGACGAGTTTTCTTCTGGGCTGACAACCACATGTCGCTTGGCTTTGAGTGCAACGTCTTTCTTTTTAGTGCTGAGTTGCTCTTCGTCCTCCCTCTTTAGATTGATCTCATAGGTCATGAGACTCCTAATCAATTCCTCCACAGTGAAACTTGATAGATTTTCGGAGTCCTCAATGATCGTGGCTTTTGTGTGCCACGTCGGTGGGATGGATTACAAAATTTTTCTGACCAATTTCGAGTTCGTGTACTTCATGCCAAGTGCACTCAAGCTATTGGTAATCTGGGTGTTCCATGTAAACATTTCAGAAATTGTCTCCACTAGGCTCATCTTGAACATCTCGTACTCGTGCACTAGGAGGTTGGCTTAGGTCTCTCTGACTTCTAAAGTGCCTTCATAAATCAGCTTCAATTTGTCCCACATCTTCTTCGCTGAATTGCACATGGAGACATGACAATACTCATTAGGGTGAATAGCACATTGCATAGTGTTCATGGCACTAAAGTTAACTTTGGACGTTTGTCTCCATCTATTCACTTTTCCTCATCCTCTGAGAACACATATGGTCCCGTATTCATGACTTTCTAAACTTAATAAACTTGAGCTCTTAGAAAGACATGCATACGATTTTTCCAATAGAATAGTTGTTGCCATCAAAGTATGGTGGCCGATGGATGGAATGACCGTCGGGCAAAATGTTATACCTTGTTGATATTGATAATCACAAAAATACTATTCTAATTCATGTTGATATTTTCACAAAGCACATAGTTATATTCATGTTAATGACCCAATTATTTGATTTAATTTATACTTAATTTGAGGGTCTAACTTGTGTGTTAAGTGTGCAACAATATAGGTCAAAGTTGCAATGGGAAGTGACAATTACAAAATCCAAGGCTTGGACTAGAAAGAATTCGGATTGACAAAGCTTTCTCCACTTTGCAGGACATCATATTACCGATTGCTGATTATCGGTCCCAGTACCTTTGGTTTGGAGACAGTGCAAAATTAGATGACCGATTGATGATTCTCGGTTGACCAATTGTCTGAATAGCTTTGGTTTAGGGACAGTGTGGAAATCGGACGATCGATTTTGAAGAATCAGACTACCGATCAGGAGAGTGTGTCGACACAGAAGAGCAGCATGTCAACCTCAAGTCTAGATCATAAATTGGATGACTGATTTCCTAGAACCGGTCAACCGATTATGGAAACATAGTTTCCTAAATTGGATGGACTTTTTCCTCCATTAGGTCTTTGCCAGAGGATTCATCAAAGTTGTGATCTTTTGGGTTGGGGTATATATATATATATAATATATATATAACACATTTTCCAAGCCCCCAGAAGAGATCCCACCATGCTAGAATGTTTATCCTTTTTGAGCTAGGGTTTTGAAGAGAGAGGTGTTGTCCCAACTATGCAGTGAAGGTTTTTGCTACACCAGCGTTCTTGGGCGGCCTAGACTTGTTCCAGGCATGAATATCCATCAACAGGAGGTTGATGAATGCGTCTCCATCAGGCATACCTCCAGAACATCCCTCGTGAAGCACGACTGCAAGTTCTTCATCGTGGAAAGAGATTTTTGTACCAACTCTTCATATTTCAGATAGGGGGAATTCTTGTGCTTTTTATTTTATTTCTTTTCCCACTGTCACGCGCTTATTAGGTGGTTTCTATTTTATCTTGAACATCAATGTTTGTGTGTGTGTGCTCGATTTGTGAGCACAAATTGGGTTTTTGGTTTCTTTGTACCGTGAAACAAAGATAGTGTAGGGGTTGGTGTTGTCCCTAGGAAACAACCGTGTGAGGGGTATGTAACTTGTAACGGGTGAAACAAGTTATTGGAGAAATTCTCACAAGGGTGTGGGGTAGTAGACGTAGGCACACATGTGGTGTGTTAGCCGAATCACTCTAAATCCTACGTGTATGTTGTGGTTTGCTTCCATCTTTTGTATCCCCATTCTACACATGTTAGGATAGTTTTTTTGCTATTTAAAGTGTTATATTCTACTGTGCATCTTACGTAATAGATTTGCTTAATTAAGTTTGATCTGTTTAGTGAAAAAGAATTTTTACTTAGGTGACAACCAATTCACCCCTCCCCTCTTGGTTGATCACCTTACATCTGTTAACATCAATTGGTATCAAGCAAGGATCTTTATCTATAGGAGTGATCTCATGTGCGATGGCCAACAATGGGGAGTCTTTCCGAGGGACACTCCATCCATCGTCCACGTTACTTTTGTTGTGTTGAGTATGTTTTGGAATTTCTTAATGATGATTCTTAATGATGACCAATGAACATCACTCGTACTTTGATTTTGATGATGACATATTGAATATATTACAATAATGCTCAAACAATGTTCTTGATACTAAAATATCTCATATTCTACTGTTTATGACATGTTTTGATAGTCTACTTTTCATTTGTACAGGTTTACAAAGTTTCTATAAAATAGGTCGACTCTAGTTGACAGTCAGGTCGACTCTACAAGACTGTCCAGCAAACTCCCGAAGAAAAAGTCACAGTTGTGTCGACTCCATTTGACAGACAGGTCGACACTAGATCTATCAGGTCGACTCCAGTTATCAGACAGGTCGACACACAGTCTGCTCAGCAAGTTTTTGAAGAACACTTGGTCAGTGGTGTCGACTCTAGTTGGAGATGAGGTCGACACTAGCATCCATCTAGTGAACCAGTTTTGGAGGAATACACAGGAGGTCGACTCTGTCTGTTGATCATGTCAACTCTACCTGTTGATCAGGTCGACACTAAGTGTCTATCAGGTCGACACTAGTGTTCTGACCAGTAAGCCTTGGACTGATGTTGGTCAATAGGTCGACTCTCTTGAAGAATGAGGACAACTCTCTCTTTCTGTGCAAACCCAGAATTGTGCAGAGGATGAATCCGATGGCTGTGATTTCGTTCTACGGTCATTATGGGAGATGCTATAATGACTAAATTGCCCTTTCATCCAAGTGGCAATATGATGAAGACCTTTGGACACGTGGCAGCTCAAGATGCTTTCTAGGTTTCTATGCACATTCCCTTCAGGTAAAAAGGGACTGCACGGAGGCTATAAAAGCTCTTATCTCTGTTCTGAAGCCAAGATGCGCCAAAACAAGTAATCCAGAGCTCGCAAAGCCTCCAGCCTTCTAGAAATTACATCCAAAGAGACGTGGTGATGAAGGCCAAGCTGTGATGTGCTGAGAAAGGGAGCAGATCGAGCTGAAGAATAGAAGAAGAAGAAGTATCGGCAATTCAGATGCCACTGGAGCAGAGCATCGGGAATTGAAGAGAATCTTCATCGAATTCCTTCAAGGCTTTTCAATTCAAACTTCTGCAAGACTTTTTCACCGAGGAACATCCAACCCATATCTATTTTACTTATTTCTTGGAGTGTTCATCTCACTTTCGTATGGGATATATGTACATGAAGTTCTATGCAGATTTCTGTGTACGATTAAGTCTATGAATCAGATCATTGCTAGAGGATCTGATCTTGTGTGGTTTTGATCTAGCTTGTGTTTGAGCCGTCGTGCTCAGTGTGTGAGCCGTCGTACTCACAGTGTGTTGTGAGCCATCACGCTCTGGTTTGTGAGTCACTCACGGTTATATGTTGAGCCGTCGTGCTCAAGTTGGAGTTGTCGTGCTCCAGTTGTGTGTTGAGCTGTCATGCTCAAGGTGTTTTGGAGTCGTCGTGCTCTGGTGTGTGTTGTAACGCCGTGTGCTTTTCAGATCCTTATGGATCATGTTGTAATGGTTGTGATGGCCATTGTGAGGCCAGTGTGGTTGGGACGTGTGGTGTGCGCAGGTTTGGTCCTGAAACAAGATAAGACCTGCTGCAGTTGGTTAGGAGTTGACGGCCAAGGTGTGGTCGTTGACTGGCTTGGCGTCCATCGAAGGTGACGCCAACTTTATGAACTTAACGGCAAGACTTGTTGATGTTTATGGTGGCAGTTTTTAAGCGGCATTAGGGTTGACGCCAACCTGTGCGACCTGCAGAATATAGTTCTGCCCGAGGACAGTTTCCTCACTCATTCTCCCTCTCCCTTGCCCTATTTTCATGCCCTGTGCTTCCCCACTACTTTCAAGAGTTGTATAAGGTTAATTGGAGGGTCGTGGAACGTGAGTGGTGACGAATCGGCCAAGAAAACGCCGGAACGTGGTGGCAATGCCGTAGGAGCTCGCGGAGGGTTCGGTGTGATCGGGAGAATTTGGAGGTTTAAGTGCGTATTGAGGTAGGAACGATCCCTTTAGTCCCTACAGGTTGTGATAATGCATCTAGAATGCATGAATTGGCATGTTAATTGTGTTTTTGGGTAATGGTATTTCATGCGGGGTTGATGGGTGGTTTGACCATTTAACAAAGGAAACATGTTGTTTCGAGTTAATTAGGATTCATGCATGTTAGAGGAAGTGATTCTTCATGTTCTTTCTGTTAAATTTAGGGCTGGGAATACCTGAGGTATCAGCCCAGGGTTTCTGTAAAGTTGATGGCCGAAGATCTTGGCGTCAACATCGATTGACGCCAGGTTCTTCAGCTGGGAGATTAACGGCCAAATACCTTGCCGTTTATATCCCATCGACGGCAGTCGATGTTACCGTCAGCATGTTTTTGGTTTAAATATTGACATATTGAATATTTGTAGATATTAAATGGTGCAATGGTAATTATGGTGCACCTAACGCACATGGTTTCTGGGACTAGCGTACTGGGTACGCAGTTGGCTGGTTCTTTACGTGTTTACGTGGTGTTCACGTGTACTGGACTACTAGTGCACGCGGTTTACGTGAGTCTTCACGTGGTTTGTGTGACGTGCACGTGGTTTTATGTACGTGGCAAGTAGTACGACGCCTACCGTGGTTACCTCTCCAGTTGGTGCCCCAGGTTCTCTGTGAGCCAGGCTGTTAGCTCGGGGCTTTGTCCCGGTACTTGTGTTGTACCGTCGGGGTCTGTGTGTCGTCTGCCTGGACACCCTCACTCTTGTGTTTGAGTTGTATGTCCGCTGAGGGAAAGACGACAGTGGGACAGTGACTGCCGTACTTGTCTTTTAGTCACTTGTAGCGCGCTCGTAGTTGGGGGTTGGACACCAGTAGTCGACACTAGTCCCCAGCTAGTCCTTCTCCAGTGCCTCACTCTAGAGGGCCCAGGCCAGGGCTCCAGAGGTGTCAGGCATGGGCCTGCGACCGTGTGGTCCGCAGGTGGTGGTGTTTAGTTGGTCTCCACAGTTGCTTGACCTTTTCACACATGGAGCGGCAGCTGGACCTTTCGTTCGTGGCTGCGAGACTACTGAGAGGTAGACCTGTGTTAGCTAGTCCGAGTCAGTCTCTGGTGTCGCGAACCAGTTCACATGGCTCGTGTTTGGCGGTCTCTACTTTAGCTTGTACACTTGTACTGGTTTGCCGTTTAATTATTACAGTTGTTTTTCGTAGTCAGCAGACGGTGAGTACTTTTACAGCATTCATATCCTGCGTAGCTGTTCTATAAATTGTTGGTTACTGTTTACTGCTTTTGTACCTGTGGTTTTGGTTTGCTCGGTTTTTGGGGGAGTTCCCTACTGAGCCAATGACTAGCGAGGCTTGATAACTACATAAATTTTTTGTTAAATTTCATGCATATAGTGAATTTTAGATGTTCTTTGTCTATAAATAATGTGCACATTGACTTTAATTTTCATTTCATCCATGTTTAGTTTTTGACATATTATTTGATGGGTCAATAAATCACTGTTTTAACAAAATTAGGTACATAAAAAATCTTTGTAATAAATTTTGTAAATAAATAATTTGTCATAATAATAATTTTGTAAATATCATTTTAAGAGTAAGATAAAAAAAAATTGTAGATAAATTTTGTATATAAATATTTTTACAATCATACTATAAATATCTTTTAGTATTAAATAGATAAAATTTTAAATAAATAAAAATTTTAATAACTCACCTAATTCCATTAATAATTGTTAAAATATCCCACCGATACCAACATGACACTCCCTCATCTCACTGGCCACCACTAACATTTCTTTATCCTATTAGGTTCGGAGGAGGCTGGGGCTAAGGCGGTTTGGGCTGTGCTGAGGCTGGAAGCGGCCAACAGGGATCTTGTGTGGAGTCCTGTGGGCGATGGCGAGCTGGTGCAGAGCAGAAGGGGCCCGGATCTGCTGGGCAAGGCGGATGGAGATGGATGGGCTGCAGGGAGGCGGTGTGTGCGCGGCTGTGCTGGGCCGATCTGCGGCCAGGCTGCATGCGGCTGGAGCGCAGGTGCTGCAGGACCTGCGCAGATGGAGGCGCCCTGGTGTGAAGCAGCTGCTGGCGATGTGGAGGCCAGAAGGCGTTGCACAGCAGGGTGGCTGAGGCGTGCGCAGCATTGGTGCTGAGGTGGATGGAGCATGTGTGTGCTGGGCCGGTTTGCAGGCGGCGCAGGCGCATGCGATGTGTGCTGGTGCGGCGCGGCCAGGTCCGAGTGTGCAGGCGGCGGCTGCTGTTGGCTGAGGCAGGTTCTGGACGCGATGGAGGCTGAGGCGGCCGGATCTGGTGCAGAGGAGTTCCGGAGGCGGATCCGGATGCTGGGCTGCTGGCCAGGGCTGTTGCGGATGGTGATGGTCCGAGTGTGCAGGCGATGCAGGGAGGTGTCCGATGGAAGCTGTGTGCAGTGCACTGGAGCGGCCTGTGACCTGGTTTGGGCCTGGCGTGTGCTGCTGGACCAGGTGGTGAGATGGAGATGCTGAGTGGCGTGGGCGGCCAGGTGCTACAGCAGAGAGGATGGCGCGCTGAGCTGGCGATCCAGGTGCCCATGAGGAAGCGATTTGGGGCAGAGCAGAGGCCCTGAGGCCTATAAAAGGACCCCAAGTCCTCTTCTCTCCGGGGGTTCGAATTTTTTTTAGAAGTTTCAGTTCCCAGTTTTTTCTGTATTTTCCCTGTTTGAGCAGAGCAGTGAGGGGTGCTCTGGTTTTGGATTTCAGATTTTTTTTTATAGTTTTATTTTCTGTATTCTTCCCTTTCCGCAGAGCTGTGAGATCGGGAGGGGCTGGTTCGATGTATTTTTTTGGGTTTCCTTTCATCTTTAAGGGGATTCTAGGGAGGTTCTCCTTCGTTTCTTCTGAAAGAGCAGTGCAGTGTTCTACATGTGGGAACTAGATTTCTATAAGAATTTTAGTTCTAGTTTTCCTGTTCTTCTTTCAGTAGTTCTGCAGAGCAAGAGAGTTCGGAATTTCTCATGATTTTTAGTCTCCATTTTCCTATATTTTCTGTTCTTCCAGTGTTGCAGAAGGGACTTAGCCAGTGAGATGCTTTGATTTTTAGTTTAATTCCTTGCCATTTTCTTCTGTAATCTCCCTTTCAGCAAGCAGGGAGGGAGTTGTCTGGTTCGATGGTTCAGAGATTTCGGAGAGGTTGGTCTCCTGTGTTCTTTGCTGTGGGGAGGTGGATCAGATCCGGAGTTGCTGTTTGGGTTGCCAGGATCGACAGTTCGTTCCTTATAGTTCTTTAATTTGTTATATGCATTTTCCGAGTTTGATCCATTTGCTTATTTCATTTGTGCATTGCAAGCGATCCAGGGGCACTTGCTTTGCCCATTTCGTCTAAATTGATTTGTTCATTTCTTCTGCATTACTGCATTTTTTTTTCTTATGCATCACATTTGAGTTGGTTTGTGTTGATGTGTGGGGGAAATCAAGTGTTCTTACAATTCTTCAATTTTTATGAAATCTTTCCAGTCAACTTTCCCATTTCTTTGTGTTCCAGAAGGCGATCCAGTGGCATTTTATTTCTTATTTCTCTGTGTGAATTTCTTCATTTCTTATGTGCATAGATGATTCAATCCGGTACATCTGCTTATTTCTAATTGATCTGTGATGGAGAGTTTGATCCAGTAGCATTGACATTTTGGTTCAGTTCTTCTGATTTGCTTGGTCCAATTGCTTTGTCCATTTCTTCTTCAATTCAGTTGTGTTGTTATTAGTTTGCATTCTGCTTTTCTCTTTACTGCTGGAGGGGGAGTGAAGAGAGCATTCGATATCTCAGAAGTTTGACATTACACTTTAAACTTGTTTACTGTTTTCTTACTATTCATCCCTCGAGCTGAGGGTACAGTGGTTTGGAATGTTCTTTTGGAGAATTCATGTTCCGTCATCTTTCCGAAGCAATTCAGATTTAGAGGTGTTCTGTTTTGTCCTAGTTTAGATCTCTCTCGATTTGTTTGATCCCTCGAGTTGTGAGGGTACATTGATATCACATCTCTTTTCATTCAGTTCCACTGGTTCTTTCATTAATTTGGTCCGTTGTGAGTGATTTGATCGTAGAGGTTTAAGTTGAAGTAGCTTTAATTCAAGCTTTATTCTGCCTCTCCGTGGATATGACCTGTTCTCACCATCGTGCTAGTTCCTTTTTGTGATTTTAATTATGTGAGACAGTTTAGAGGAAGTGCGCATGTTGACTTGTGCGAGGAACTCTGGACAACGAAAATGCACAATCAACAATGTTGTGCGCTTTCATCTTGGCGCCGTTGCCGGGGAGGCATTAGAGTTTGATTTAATTCTGTTTTGATTTGATTTATTTGCATTTGGGCTTTTTTTATTGACTGTTTTGTGGCTTTCATTTCAGATTTGCACACTTGGAGATTGGGCTTGGCATTTGAGGCCATTGGAGGAGAGAAGCTTGCTGAATTTTTTTAATTGCTTTTAATTCTGAATTTTAGATAGAAAGAGTGTGAGTGAACTTTGTAGTGAGGCTTTGATGTATTCTCTGTGCATGTACAGAGACTTCTTTCACGTTGGCATGTAATAATTGGACTCTCTTGGTGGTTGATTGGTTCGGCATTAGTCTATAGTACCACTTCATATTTTCTTAGTTAATTTCATTTCATTCAGTTTAAAAACCAAATAAAAATTAAAAAAATTCTAAAATTTAAAAATATCTCCAAATCGCTTTTTCATGTTAGCCGTTTGTTTGTAAATAAAATTTCATCTCTCAAGATTAGAATCCCATGTTTTAGGACATTCATCATCTTAATTGTCATTTTAATTGTCTATCTTTCTTGCATTGAAGAGTGCGGGGGAAAGGTAAGGTTTCTAACTTTTTGTTTCATGCATTAGACTTAGCATTAGAAAATCCATTGTTCAAACTTGTTGTTGCACTTCATATTTGAAATGGGACTGCTTAAGGGCTTACCCATTAGATAAAAAGATAAGGTGAGGGATTTCATCACCCTTTCCTTTGCCCAAAAAATCACAAAATTTTCACATCTTTGCATTTGCCCAAACTTTCAATAAAAATCAGTAGACTTGGCTCTAGGGTTCATAATTAGATTTGTTCTTTCTTAATTCTAAGACTTCTTTTTAAGTCTGGTGTCTAGGATAGAGGTTAAAAAGCTTACGCTTAAGTGAGCTAGAGGTTATTTAATTGGGTCCTTGCGAAAGCAAGGGGGGCCTCCCTCTACTCCACCTCTTACCTGGCCAGTACAAAAGATTAGAATTGGATTTAAGCAAGCATAAATCTGATTTTGAGAAAAAAACATAAGTCTAAGGAACACTTAGAGTTTAGGATAATTTGTTTTGAAAGTGTTTGATGTTTGTGTTTGACATAAAAATTCAAAAAATCAATAAAAATTCAAATTTTCAAAAATCATAAATAGAGGGCTTTTCAACTGTGCATGCTTGGTAGACGATCCCTTGAACATAGATTTGGCCCAACCTATAGACGAGATTGAAAGATTCTTTCATAGAAAACCAGGATGGCCAACCAAGACCAAAACCAAGGTGCTAGAAATGTAGAAGAAGCCACACCCAGACAGATGAAGGATATTTTATTCCTTCTACTATCAACCTGCAACTTGTATCAGGCCGGAAATTCCGGCAAATCATTTTGAGATCAAACCTGGAACCATTCAGATGTTGCCATCCTTTTATGGCAATCCCAATGAAGACCTTATAGGCACATAGATGAGTTCCTAGAGATTGTTCTACTGTCAGGATCCAAAATTTCACGGAAAATGCTTTAAGATTGACCTTATTTCCCTTCTCTTTAAAAGACAAAGCCAACATTGGTTGGGAACTATAGGGAGAACTATTACAACTGGCCAGAAATGCAGCAGAATTTTTAAAGAAATTTTATCCCATTGGCCGCACTAATACCATGAGAAGAGCAATAACCGGATTCTCCCAACACTCGGAGAATTAATACATGAATCATGGGAGAGATTGAAGGAGTTGCTTAGAAAATGTCCCCACCATGGTTTGTCGAGGTGGCAAATAGTCCAAGCTTTTTATGAAGGACTGACTGAATCAAATAGGCAAATGGTTGATGCTTCGTGTGGGGAGCATTTATGACTAAGAGCGAGGATGAGGCATACAATCTTTTTGAAACATTGAGTGAAAATTCTATCAATCATGCCTCACTCTACTCTTATGAGAGAGCATTAGGATCTGTAAAGAAGGCAGGGATGTATGAAGTGAAGGAAGAGGAGAATCAGACTCTAGGGTAGAAGATCTGATAGCTAAACTTGATCAGGTTGGAGCAGAATTGGAACAAAAATTCGATCAATTACTGTCTTTGACTGGGCAAGTCACACCCAAATTTTCTCAACACCTGAAACTTGTGCTCATGTGTGCTAGCCCAGCTCACTCTCCAATGTTGTCCCATTACTGCCCAATTACCTCCTTTCATTCAAGAACAAGTGCAAGCTGCACAAGGTTCCACAACCCTCTTATGATCCATATTCCAACACATACAATCCGGTTGGAGAAACCATCCAAAATTTTCATGGAAAAATCAATCTGAGCAAGTTTCCCAACCTACCTTCAAGCAATCCATGTACGGTCAATCCTATCCCAATCAAAATTCAGGATTTGGCCAATCTTCTAACTCAAACCTCCACAATACCAAGGAAATCAAAATTCCAATCAATTTGCTCACACAATTTTCACCAACCTTCATATCAACCACCACCTCCTCACCTAATTGGGATGATAAAATGAACCAACTCCAACATGATGGCAACTCTATGCCAAACTGTGCAAGAACAACAAACTCAAATCAAAATTTTCAACAAAATTTGACAAGAATAGAGTCCCAGATTGCTGATGTATGTCAAAAGAGGGAAGCAGGGCAGCTGCCAAGTCAGGCTGTAGCAAACCCAAGAAACAACCCTCCCGGATTCTATCAGAACCAGCAATACCATCAGGGTCAAGGGTACAGACCACCACCTGCTAGACAAAATGCACCTCCACCACAGAACCCACAACAAGCTTTTGTCCAGAACATTCCTGCACCTCAAAATCAAAACCAACCTATACAACAGGATCATCCTCCTGCCCAAGCTAGGGGCCAGTAGAAAATGCAAAACTGTGTCTACCTTAAGAAGTGGAAGAATCAGAACAAATCCTCACCCACACATGTCAAATGAGGATACGGAAAAGGAAATTGAAATTGAAATTGAAGAAGAAATTGAAGAAATTGTTGAAAAAGACAAATCCAAGGGAAAAGAGAAAATAAATGAAGAATCTCTAGACACAATCAAGAGGAATGAAGATCCAAATTGTTACATCCAAGAGTCCCTTTCCTGAAGCTTAAAGCCAAAATAAAAAACAAACCAACTGGCAATGAAGAACTCTTGGAATTGTTTAAACAAGTTCACATCAACATTCCTCTGCTTGATGCCATCAAGCATGTGCCTGCCTATGCCAAATTTCTAAAAGAAATGTGTACTCCAAAACGTGAAGTGAGAAACAAAACTGAAACAATAATTCTCCCAGAAATTGTGAGTACCATTGTCTTAAACCAACTCCCTAAGAAGCTTAAAGATCCGGGCACTCCACTAATTCCTTGCACCATCGGTGGAGTCACTTTTGAGAGCGGCCTTTTAGACTTGGGAGCCAGTGTCAACCTCCTACCTTCTGCCATTTTTGAGAAATTCAAGATAGGAGAGTTGAAACCCACTTCTGTTGTCCTCCAACTAGCCGATCGTTCTGTCACCACTCCAAAGGCTTAGTTGAGGACGTGATCGTAAAAATCAATGATTGTTACTTTCCAGCCGATTTCATCATTCTGGACATGAACACTCCACAAGATTTAACCCAGTCCACCATCATCCTTGGTAGACCCTTTTTGGCCACAGCTAGAGCCAATATTGACTGTGCTACTGGGATGATGGATATATCATTGGGGATAGGCGGGTTAGTATCAACATTTTTAGGGCATCTAGGCATCATGATGAAGGAGAAAGCTGTCTAGTGGTAGACACCTTGGAAGAGTCTTGTGTGGAAGAAGCAATAGACCAACCCTGTGCTCTAGGGTTTGAGGGAGAGGAAGGACAATTTAATTCTATGTTTCAAGATAATGATCCATCAATTCCATTTGAGTGTCCTCCTAAGTTGAGCTAAAACACACTCCCCGCGAATTTAAAGTACATCTTTTTAGGAGAGAATGAGACATGGCCCATCATAATCGCTAGTGATCTTGAGGAAGGGCAGGAAAGGAAATTGATTGATGTTTTGAAGAGTCATAGGAGAGCTATAGGTTGGACAATAGATGATCTGAGAGGGATAAGTCCTTCAGTTTGCACACATCGCATCTACTTAAGAAAATGCCAAAAGTTCAATCGAAATGCAAAGAAGACTTAATCCCAACATGAAAGAAGTTGTTAAAAAAGAAATTGTCAAATGGCTGGATGCAGAATTTATTTATCCCATCTCTGATAGCCAGTGGGTTAGTCCAACTCAAGTTGTGCCTAAAAAGTCTGGACTAACTGTGATTCAAACTGAAAAGGGTGAGCTCATTCCCACTAGGCTGGCTACAGGATGGAGAGTGTGCATTGACTATCGCAAATTGAATGCAATGACCAAGAAAGACCATTTCCCCTTACCTTTCATTGACCAAATCTTAGAGAAACTGGCAGGCCAAAAATTCTTTTGTTTCCTTGATGGATACTCAGGGTATAACCAAGTGGCTATTCACCCTGATGACCAAGAAAAGACCACTTTCACATGTCCATTTGGAACCTTTGCCTTTAGACGCATGCCATTCGGGCTGTGCAATGCCCCTGCAACTTTTCAACGTTGCATGTTGTCTATTTTCTCAGACATGGTTGGGGATTACTTAGAAGTCTTCATGGACGATTTCTCTGTGTTTGGAAATGACTTTGATTCGTGCCTCGACCATTTGACTGAAGTGCTCAAAAGATGCATTAATGCCCATCTTGTCTTAAGTTGGGAAAAGAGCCACTTCATGGTTAAGGAGGGAATTGTCTTAGGGCATATTGTCTCAGGGAGAGGGATAGAGGTAGATAAAGCCAAGGTAAATCTCATTTCCGAATTACCTCCTCCCAACTCTGTCAAACAAATTCGATCCTTCCTTGGTCATGCTGGATTCTATAGGAGGTTCATCAAAGATTTTTCCAAAATTGCAAGGCCATTAACTTCTTTGTTAAAAGACACTCCTTCATTTTTGATGAAGCTTGTCATAAAGCCTTTGAGGAATTAAAAGACATTTTGACCAGCTCCAATTCTACAATCTCCAGATTGGTCATTACCATTTGAGATAATGTGCGATGCTTCAGATTATGCAGTAGGTGCCATTTTGGGCCAGAAAACTGATAAAGGATCTGTGGTGATTTATTATGCAAGCAGAACATTGAATGATGCTCAGATTCGATACACAACCACTGAAAAAGAGCTCCTAGCTGTTGTTTTTGCCTTAGAGAAATTCAGATCTTATCTCTTAGGAGCCAAAATCATTGTTTTCACTGACCATGCTGCCTTGAGGCATTTGCTTGCCAAAAAGGATGCCAAGCCTAGATTGATCAGATGGATTCTATTGTTACAAGAGTTTGATTTGGAAATTCATGATAAGAAAGGATCCAAGAATGTGGTAGCTGACCACTTGTCTAGAATAGTTGCCCCGGACTCTATGCCCATTAGAGATGCTTTCCCGGATGAGCACATTTTAGCTGTCTCCAACATTTTATCTCCATGGTACGCACACATTGTGAACTACAAAGTCATTGGACGAGTACCTGGAGATTGGACCAAAATGAGAGAGAGAGATTCTTTGCTAGAGACAAGTACTTTATTTGGGAGGACCCGGAGCTATTTTTCATAGGACCAGACCAAGTGATAAGAAGATGTGTCCCTGAGAGTGAGCATCAAAGTGTCCTCAAGTTTTGTCATTCTCTCGCCTGTGGAGGACACTTTTCAGGAAAGAAGACCGCTGCTAAGGTCTTAGACTCTGGTTTCTATTGGCCCACATTGTTTAAGGATGCCCACCAATTTTGTAAGGCCTGTCCTAGATGTCAAACCATGGGAAACATTTCTAAGAGGGATTGATGCCTCTTAACCCCATTTTGGTTGTAGAAATTTTTGATGTTTGGGGGATAGACTTTATGGGACCTTTTCCACCATCCTTTGGATACACGTACATTCTAGTTGCTGTTGACTATGTGTCCAAATGGATAGAAGCCATAGCCACAAAGACCAATGATCATAAGGTGGTCATCAAATTTGTTCAGAAAAACATCTTTTCTAGATTTGGTGGCCCAAAGCAATCATTAGTGATGGAGGACCTCATTTCATTAACACCCAATTTAGGACCCTCCTAAGGAAGTATGGGATCACCCATAAGCTAGCAACACCTTACCATCCCCAAACTAGTGGCCAAGTGGAAGTATCAAACAGGGAGATTAAAAACATTCTTCAAAAGTCGGTTAGGCCTGATAGGAAAGACTGGTCAGAAAGGTTAGATGATGCATTGTGGGCCTACCGAACTGCTTTCAAAACTCCCATTGGAATGTCCCCTTACCGGCTTGTCTTTGGAAAATCATGTCATTTGCCGGTCGAACTTGAGCATAGAGCCTATTGGGCTATTAAACAAGTCAATCTTGACTTAGCCCAAGCTGGTCAACAAAGGACCCTTCATCTGAATGAGCTAGAAGAGCTCAGAAATGAGGCCTACGAAAGTTCCAAGATCTATAAAGCCAAGGCCAAAGCATTCCATGATACAACACATTCATAGAAAAACTTTTCAAGTGCATGATAAAGTTTGGTTGTTTAATTCTAGACTTCGTCTGTTTCCGGGAAAATTGAAGTCCCGGTGGGATGGGCCTTACATGGTTGTCAAAGTCTATGACAATGGCGCTGTCGTTATTCTTGATCCTAAAACTGGACAATCGTCCACTGTTAATGGGCAGAGGTTAAAGCATTTTTTTGAAAACCCGCCTTCCTTGAAAGTTGAGTCTACCAAGCTAGATGAGCCAAGTGAAGCCTAATTGCGTCTGGCTGAAGACGATAAACTTAGCGCTTCTTGGGAGGCAACCCAAGTGTACAGATTTCTTTTATCAGGTAATTCTCTATCTTACTTTCTTTTCCTGTAATAAGTAGGGGGAGAGGTAGAATAAGCATGCATTCATAGTTCTCACCCTAACCAATGCTTCATTTCCTTTCTGAGCTTGTACATATGCAAATAAAATTCACATGTTTCATATTGAATAAATCTTTGAATAAATGCTTGTCATTTCCTAGACTATGTGTCTGATCTTTAACCATTAAATTTTGTGGTTGTCACATTCCCTTGCAAGTATCCATGTTAGATAGCATCTAGTAAATGATTACATGTACCTCTTGTCTACCTTATGTAAGGATTTATGGCAGGAAGTTTCATACACACACTACACAGCCACTTAGATTAGCTGAACCCGAATGTAGCAATTTTGTCAAGGCTAGTAGGAGAGAGGTGATTGTTTTTCTCCCTCCCCTTAAGTGAATTGTGAAGGAAGTGAAGGTATGTGATCAAAGAACTTGACTGTTCATCTTCCTTAAGAGGAAAAGAAAAGAAAAGAAAAGCAAAAGCAAAAAGCAAAAGAAAAATATATCCATGAAAAATGCCCCGGATCTGAGTAAAGTTGGACTCGCTACTCTTGAAAAGTGATGGGTTGTGCAGCATTATGGATGAAAAAGAAATAAAGAATTCTGAGTGCACAAAGTGCAAATAAAGGGACAAAAGTCCTCAAACTCAGAGAAATAATCCTCAAGGAAGATGAGCAGAATGGAACTGAGAGAAACAACCAGATCTGACTGAGCAAGGATCTTATTCCACAATTCTTTTCTTCTCCCTCAAATCAATCTAATCTCAAATACTAGCTAGAGCAGAGGAGCTTCAGAAGGGCTGATGTGAACTCTTAAGTGAGCTACCAATCGTGCACTAATTTCTTGCCATAAACCCTACAAATAGGAAAGACATGTATCCACATTAATCTTTTACATGATGGCTGGTTAGCATGAGACAATACATCTTCTAGTCCTACATTTTGAGTAATTTTTATTGCTAAGGGACTAGCAATGTTCAAGTAGGGGGAAGTGATAACTACATAAATTTTTTGTTAAATTCATGCATATAGTGAATTTTAGATGTTCTTTGTCTATAAATAATGTGCACATTGACTTTAATTTTCATTTCATCCATGTTTAAGTTTTTGAACATATTAGTTGATGGGTCAATAAATCACTGTTTTAACAAAATAGGTACATAAAAAATCTTTGTAAATAAATGTTGTAATAAATAATTTTGTCACAATAATAATAATTTTGTAAATATCATTTTAAGAGTAGATAAAAAAAATTGTAGATAAATTTTGTATATAAATATTTTTACAATCATACTATAATATCTTTTAGTATTAAATAGATAAAATTTTAAATAAATAAAAATTTTAATAACTCACCTAATCCCATTAATAAATTGTTAAAATATCCCACCGATACCAACATGACACGTCCCTCATCTCACTGGCCACCACTAACATTTCTTTATCCTATTAGGTTCGGAGGAGGCTGGGGCTAAGGCGGTTTGGGCTGTGCTGAGGCTGGAAGCGGCCAACAGGGATCTTGTGTGGAGTCCTGTGGGCGATGGCGAGCTGGTGCAGAGCAGAAGGGGCCCGGATCTGCTGGGCAAGGCGGATGGAGATGGATGGGCTGCAGGGAGGCGGTGTGTGCGCGGCTGTGCTGGGCCGGATCTGCGGCCAGGCTGCATGCGGCTGGAGCGCAGGTGCTGGACCTGCGTAGATGGAGGCGCCCTGGTGTGAAGCAGCTGCTGGCGATGTGGAGGCCAGAAGGCGGTGCGCAGCAGGGTGGCTGAGGCGGTGCGCAGCAGGCTGGTGCTGAGGTGGATGGAGCATGTGTGGTGCTGGGCCGGTTGTGCAAGGCGGCGCAGGCGCATGCGATGTGTGCTGGTGCAGCGCGGCCAGGTCCGAGTGTGCAGGCGATGCGGCTGGTGGCTGAGGCAGGTTCTGGACGCGATGGAGGCTGAGGCGGCCGGATCTGGTGCAGAGGAGCTCCGGAGGCGGATCCGGATGCTGGGCTGCTGGCCAGGGCTGTTGCGGATGGTGATGGTCCGAGTGTGCAGGCGATGCAGGGAGGTGTCCGATGGAAGCTGTGTGCAGTGCACTGGAGCGGCCTGTGACCTGGTTTGGGCCTGGCGTGTGCTGCTGGACCAGGTGGTGAGATGGAGATGCTGAGGTGGCGTGGGCGGCCAGGTGCTACAGCAGATGAGGATGGCGCGCTGAGCTGGCGATCCAGGTGCCCATGAGGAAGCGATTTGGGGCAGAGCAGAGGCCCTGAGGCCTATAAAAGGACCCCAAGGTCCTCTTCTCCGGGGGTTCGAATTTTTTTTAGAAGTTTCAGTTCCCAGTTTTCTCTGTATTTTCCCTGTTTGAGCAGAGCAGTGAGGGTGCTCGGTTTTGGATTTCAGATTTTTTTTTATAGTTTTATTTTCTGTATTCTTCCCTTTCCGCAGAGCTGTGAGATCGGGAGGGGCTGGTTCGATGTATTTTTTTGGGTTTTCCATTTCATCTTTAAGGGGATTCTAGGGAGGTTCTCCTTCGTTTCTTCTGAAAAGCAGTGCATGTTCTACATGTTGGGAACTAGATTTCTATAAGAATTTTAGTTCTAGTTTTCCTGTTCTTCTTTCAAGTAGTTCTGCAGAGCAAGAGAGTTTGGAATTTCTCATGATTTTTAGTCTCCATTTTCCTGTATTTTCTGTTCTTCCAGTGTTGCAGAAGGGACTTAGCCAGTGAGATGCTTTGATTTTTAGTTTAATTCCTTGCCATTTTCTTCTGTAATCTCCCTTTCAGCAGAGCAGGGAGGGAGTTGTCTGGTTCGATGGTTCAGAGATTTCAGAGAGGTTGGTCTCCTGTGTTCTTTGCTGTGGGGAGGTGGATCAGATCCGGAGTTGCTGTTGGGGTTGCCAGGATCGACAGTTCGTTCCTTATAGTTCTTTAATTTGTTACATGCAATTTTCTGAGTTCGATCCATTTGCTTATTTCATTTGTGCATTGCAAGCGATCCAGGGGCACTTGCTTTGCCCATTTCGTCTAAATTGATTTGTTCATTTCTTCTGCATTACTGCATTTTTTCTTATGCATCACATTTGAGTTGGTTTGTGTTGCTGTGTTTGGGGGAAATCAAGTGTTCTTACAATTCTTCAATTTTTATGAAATCATTCAGTCAACTTTCCCATTTCTTTGTGTTCCAGAAGGCGATCCAGTGGCATTTTATTTCTTCTTATTTCTTCTGTGTGAATTTCTTCATTTCTATGTGCATAGATGATTCAATCCGGTACATCTGCTTATTTCTAATTGATCTGTGATGGAGAGTTTGATCCAGTAGCATTGACATTTTGGTTCAGTTTCTTCTGATTTGCTTGGTCCAATTGCTTTGTCCATTTTTCTTCTTCAATTCAGTTGTTGTTATTAGTTTGGCATTCTGCTTTTCTTCTTACTGCTGGAGGGGGAAGTGAAGAGAGCATTCGATATCTCAGAAGTTTGACATTACACTTTAACTCTGTTTACTGTTTTCTTACTAATTCATCCCTCGAGCTGTGAGGGTACAGTGGTTTGGAATGTTCTTTTGAGAATTCATGTTCCGTCATCTTTCCGAAGCAATTCAGATTAGAGGTGTATCTGTTTGTGCCTAGTTTAGATCTCTCTCGATTTGTTTGATCCCTCGTTGTGAGGGTACATTGATATCACATCTCTTTTCATTTCAGTTCAACTGGTTCTTTCATTAATTTGGTCCGTTGTGAGTGATTTGATCGTAGAGGTTTCAAGTTGAAGTAGCTTTAATTCAAGCTTTATTCTGCCTCTCCGTGGATATGACCTTTCTCACCATCGTGCTAGTTCCTTTTTGTGATTTTAATTCTGTGAGACAGTTTAGAGGAAGTGCGCGTGTTGACTTGTGCGAGGAACTCTGGACCGAAAATGCCAATCAACAATGTTGTGCGCTTTCAGCTCACCCCTACCCCCACAGGTGAGAGCGAGGAGGACGTTTCTCGACCGTCGTCCAGTTCAGAGCCGCGTCGTAGCGGTGCAGGGTCAGTACCTCCAGCAGTGTAGTCTCAGTAGTAGTGCAGTGTAGCAGTAATAATGTACTAGTTGTTTACTTTCTTCAGTTGTACCTCGGGGTATGCCCCAGGCTCTTGTACTTTCTTTTCTTTTCTGAAGTATGGCTATGTAAACTTGTGAAATATATATGTGAAATGGTGTGTTTCCTTTGTGTTCACCGGACTGTGGTTTGGTATCCCTTGCGAGGCTTCGGCCCGTTCGCGGGAGGCGGACTCGGATCAAGTACGTTATCGGTTTAACGGGCTTGGTCGAGGTGTTCCGCCACAGTTGGTATCAGAGCTGAGTCCGTGTTAATATAAGGGAACTAGAAAGATACATAGCCTTATTTCGGTCTTTGTACACTGCTGGTAGGGGCCCTGGTTTCTGATAATTCGTTGTTTTGATTTTGTTTGATGTTTTGTTTGTAGAATTTGAAATGGCTGATAGAAGAGATTGGGGTGGTGGAGGAGATGATCCAGAGGAGAGTACTCAGCGTATGATAGAGAGGATCTGGGAGAGCCTCACTGATATCCAAAGGAGGATGGATCAACAGGCGCCGGTACCACCGTTTGCAGTGCCACCTGGGGATGGAGACTGTACCTATTGCTCCAGTCCCGCCAGGAGTGGAGGTGCCTTTTGTAGCACCTGTGCCACCACCACCACCAGTGTTATTAGCAGAGCCCAGTGATGCAAGTTGAGAAATTTCTGAGATTACAGCCGCCTACTTACTCAGAGGGCCGAATCCAGATACAGCGGAACACTGGGTCCATGAGATTGAAAGAGTCTTTGCGACCATGAGATGTCCGGCAGCAGATAAAGTTGTGCTAGCTGCCTATCAGTTGAGGGGTTTTGCATTAGAATGGTGGCGACTGAAGATGCAGACCACCTTTGCAGGCAGGACAGAAGAGGCTATCACTTGGTCGGAATTTCTTGATGTATTTAACGATACATTCTTTCCGATTCAAGTGCAGCAAGTGAAGAGAGAGTAGTTTCGGACACTCCAGCAAGGTAACTCTTCAGTTTTAGAGTACCAGATGAGGTTTATGGCACTTAGCCGATATGCGCCTTATGTAGTATCGATAATAATATGATGGTTGAGTATTTCATTAGAGGTTTGAGAGTGCAGTTGCAGGATGCAATAGTACCTCTCATGTAAAACAGTGGAAGAAGCAGCTCAGAGGGCAGCTACGTGGAGAGGTCTATTCGGACTCGTCAGGTGGGCGAGTCAGGCTCAGGTAGTTTTCGGCTACCGCAGCAGTCAGTGGGTGCGAGTAAGGGTAAAGCACCAGCAGGACCTTCTTCATCAGGCTTTGGTAAATGGGGCCAGAAATTGAAGCAAGCATTTAAAGGTAAAGGAAGAGGATGGGGAGGTCGTCAGCAATTTCAGCAAGGTCGTGGTAGGCCAGAGGTGGAGGAGTCGCGCAGAGTACTGCCAGGCAGCCCATTATTCCACCAGGTATAGATGTTATAATTGCAATCACCGGGGGGCATTGATTCGTAATTGCCCCTATCCAAGAGAGTATGGGTATGGAAGAGGTGTGCAGCAGCAGCAGCAGCCTCAGCAGTTTCAGCAGCCACAGCAGGTCGTGGCAGAGGAGCACCGCAGCAGCGAGGAAGAGGCGGGTTATGGCTATCACCGAGCCCAGGCGGAGGCATCAAATATGATAGAAGGTACTTTACCTCTTTATGACTATTCAGCAAGAGTTTTATTTGATTCGGGTGCCTCTCATTCTTTCATTTCGAAGAATTTCTGGATTGCATGACTCATCCTTTAGAGGAAAATCTTGTGAATTAGTAGTGGAGGTTCCCTCGGGTGAGTTCCTGCTCACTTCGAGCTATATAGATGAAGCTCCTGTTATGATTGAAGGAAATCAGATGCCGGGTCGGTTATATGCCCTGCAGTTGATAGATTATGATATTAGTTTGGGTATGGATTGGCTTGAGACTTATGGAGCAATGCTAGATTGCAGAAAGAAAAGGATCAGGTTTTGTCATCCTAATGGTGCAATATTTGAATATCAAGGTATGCCTTTTTATACCTCTAAGTTTCTAATTTCTGCAATAGAGCTAGAAAGTTGATAAATGCTGGATGTGTGGCTTATTTAGCCTCGGTAGTCTGGTAGAAGCTAGTCAGTCAGTGGAAGCAGTTCCTGTGGTTAGGGAATTTGCTGATGTTTTTCCTGAAGATTGCCTGTTAGCTCCACATAGAGAGGTGGACTTTACCATTGAGTTGCTGCCGGGTACCATGCCGATCTCTAAAGCTCCATATCGGATGGCACCAGCAGAACTTAAAGAATTGAAAAAGCAATTAGAAGAGTTGTTGCAGAAAGGGTTTATTAGACCGAGTCATTCCCCGTGGGGAGCCCGGTATTATTTGTGAAAAAGAAAGATGGAAGTTTTCGTATGTGTATTGATTATAGAAAGTTGAATGATGTGACCATTAAGAATAAGTACCCGTTACCAGGATAGATGATCTGTTTGATCAGTTGCAATCAGCAAAGGTATTTTCTAAAATTGATTTAGGTCTGGGTATCATCAGTTGAGGACAAAGAGGAATATAGATAAAACAGCTTTCAGAACCAGATATGGTCACTATGAGTTTGTGTTATGCCATTGGGGCTGACCAATGCTCCTGCAGGTTTTATGGATCTGATGAATAGAATTTTTCATCGTATTTAGACCAATTCATTGTGGTCTTTATTGATGATATTCTGATTTATTCAGCATCTGAAGGAGCAGCAGCTCATTTGAGGTTTACCCTTCAGTTGTTAAGAAATAACCAGTTGTTTGCCAAATTCAGTAAGTGTGAATTTTGGCTGAAAGAAATTCAGTTTCTGGGTCATGTCATCTCAGCTAAAGGAGTGGCAGTGGACCAAGTAAAGTGAAGCAGTGATGAAATGGGAAGTGCCTAGAACAATTACTGAGATTAGAAGTTTTCTGGGATTGGCAGGTTATTATAGGCGCTTCATACAAGTTTTTCTAAGATTGCGGCACCTATGACCAAATTGACCAGGAAAGGTGTGCCATTTGTGTGGTCCGGTGAATGTCAGAAAAGTTTTATGGAATTGAAGAAGAGGCTTACAACAGCACCCATATTGACATTACCGGCAGGAAGTGGTGGTTTTGTGGTATATACAGATGCTTCAAGGAGAGGACTTGGCGCAGTGCTTATGCAGCATGGTAAAGTGATAGCTTATGCGTCCAGGCAATTGAAGCCAGCAGAAGAGAATTACCCCACTCATGATTTGGAATTGGCAGCAGTTGTGTTTGCCTTGAAAATGTGGAGGCATTATCGTGTATGGCGAGAGATTTGAGATCTTTACAGATCATAAAAGCTTGAAGTATATCTTCTCGCAGAAGGATTTAAATCTTCGTCAGCGCAGATGGATTGAATATTTAAGGATTATGATTTCAGTTTGGCTTACCATCCGGGTAAGGCCAATGTTGTAGCAGATGCCTTGAGCAGAAAGGCAAATATAAATCTGATGATGATTAAAGAGTGGAAGCTGTATGAAGAGATAGTGGAGAACTCCTTGTATTGCCCAGTAGTCAGCGACGGGCAGTACTAGCTGCTAGTGCTGTAGAGCCGTCCTTGTATTGGCAGATTGTTGAGGCTCAGAGCAGATGTAAGTTTAGCTGAGATTGTAAAAATGGAAGGAGTTACCATTGATGATAATTGTGTGATTAGGCTCAGAGGCAGGTTGTTTGTTCCAGCTGAAAGAGAGGTGAAGCAGCGAGTGTTGGAAGAGGCTCATAAATCCAGGTACACTATCCATCCGGGTAGTACTAAAATGTACCACGATTTGAGGAAGCATTTCTGGTGGCCTCATATGAAAAAGGAAATAGCAGAATTTGTTGCAAGATGTGCTATCTGTCAACAGATTAAAGCAGAACATCAGAAGCCTGGAGGTTTATTGCAACCGTTGCCCATTCCACAGTGGAAATGGGATGATATTGCCATGGACTTTGTGGCAGGTTTACCAAGATCGGGTTCCGGACATAATGGAATATGGGTATTTGTTGACAGATTAACTAAGGTGTGCAGATTAGTGGCAGTAAGTATGTCTTGGACAGTGGATAATTAGCAAAAGTTTATGTTGAAAGAATTGTTCCACTGCATGGTATTCCGAAGACTATTGTGTCTGACAGAGATCCAAGATTTACTTCTGTTTTTGGAGAAGTCTGCAAAAAGTAATTGGTACTGAGCTGAGATATAGCTCCGCTTATCATCCCCAGACGATGGTCAGACAGAGAGGACTATCCAGACGATTGAAGATATGTTGCGGCTTGTTGTTTAGTTTGGGGAGGTAACTGGGAGCATCATTGGGAATGGTTGAGTTTGCCTATAATAATAGTTATCATACCAGTCTTGGGATGGCACCGTATGAAGCTTTATATGGAAGGCCATGTAGAACCCCATTGAACTGGCATGAAGTGGGAGAAAGGCAATTAGTGGGTCCTGAATTGATTCAGCAAACCACAGAAGTAGTGAAGCTTATTAAAGAAAAATTGCAGGCAGCTCAAAGTAGGCAAAAAGTTATGCAGATATCCGGAGGAGACCACTTCAGTTTGAAGTGGGAGATTTTGTTTTCTTGAGAGTTTCCCCGAGTAAAGGTATTATGAGATTTGGCAAGACTGGAAAAATTGAGTCCAAGGTATGTGGGACCTTTCCAGGTGATTGAAGAATTGGGGAAACAGCTTATAGGAGGGATTATCAGCAGATTTTGCGGATGTCCATGATATATTTCATGTCTCTATGTTAAGAAAGTGCATTGAAGATCCAGCTCAATAATCATTATCAAGGTGGTGACCTGAGGCCGGATATGACCATGCCAGAGTATCCGTGCAGATCACTGATCGAAAGATAAAGAAGTTGAGAAATAAAGAAATTGAGTTAGTTAAAGTAGATGGGAAAATAGGTTGGGTGGTGAGGATACCTGGGAGTTAGCCGAGGAGATGGCTAAGGGGTATCCCTATCTGTTTGAATAAGCTTTTGTATTTCTTTTTAGATGATAGTATTTGTAAAATGTGTATGTTTAAGTTGTTTAAGTTTGAGTTGTGTTATGAATTTCGAGGTCGAAATTTTCTTTTTAGATGATAGTAATGTAACGTCGCGTGCTTTTCGGATCCTTATGGATCATGTGTGTAATGGTTGTGATGGCCATTGTGAGGCCAGTGTGGTTTGGCGTGTGGTGTGCACATGTGTGGTGCAGGTTTGGTCCTGAAACAAGATAGGACCTGCTGCAGTTGGTTAGGAGTTGACGGCCAGGTGTGGTCGTTGACTGGTTGGCGTCCATCGAAGGTGACGCCAACTTTATGAACTTAACGGCAAGATTTATGGACGATTATGGTGGCGGTTTTTTAAGCGGCATTAGGGTTGACGCCAACATGTGCGACCTGCAGAATATAGGTCTGCCGAGGACAGTTTCCTCAGCTCATTCTCCCTCTCCCTTGCCCTGTTTTCATGCCCCTTGCTTCCCCACTACTTCCAAGAGTTGTATAAGGTTAATTGGAGGGTCGTGGAACGTGAGGTGGTGACGAATCGGCCAAGGAAACGCCGGAACGTGATGCAATTGCCGTAGGAGCTCGCGGAGGGTTCAGTGTGGATCGGGAGAATTTAGGAGGTTTAAGTGGGTATTGAGGTAGGGAACGATCCCTTTAGTCCCTACAGGTTGTGATAATGCATCTGGAACGCATGAATTGGCATGTTAATTGTGTTTTTGGGTAATGGTACTTCATGCGGGGTTGATGGGTGGTTTGACCAATTTAACAAAGGAAACATGTTGTTTCGATTTAATTAGGATTCATGCATGTTAGAGGAAGTGATTCCTCATGTTTTTTCCGTTAAATTAGGGCTGGGAATACCTGAGGTATCAGCCCAGGGTTTCGTGAAGTTGATGGCCGAAGATCTTGCGTCAACATCGATTGACGCCAGGTCTTCAGCTGGGAGATTAACAGCTAGATACCTTGCCATTTATATCCCATCGACGGCAGTCGATGTTGCCTTCAGCATGTTTTTGGTTTAAATATTGACATATTGAATATTTGTAGATATTAAATGGTGCAATGGTAATTATGGTGCACCTAATGCACATGGTTTCTGGGACTAGCGTACTGGGTACGCAGTTGGCTGGTTCTTTACGTGTTTACGTGGTGTTCACGTGTAGTGGACTACTAGTGCACGCGGTTTACGTGAGTCTTCACGTGGTTTGTGTGACGTGCACGTGGTTTTGTGTACGTGGCAAGTAGTACGATGCCTACCGTGGTTACCTCTCCAGTTGGGTGCCCCAGGTTCTCTGTGAGCCAGGCTGTTAGCTCGGGGCTTTGTCCCGGTACTTGTGTTGTACCGTCGAGGTCTGTGTCGTCTGACCTGGACACCCTCACTCCTGTGTTTGAGTTGTACGTCCGGCTGAGGGAAGACGACAGTGGGACAGTGACTGCCGTACTTGTCTTTTAGTCACTTGTAGCGCGCTCGTAGTTGGGGGTACGGACACCAGTAGTCGACACTGGTCCCCAGCTAGTCCTTCTCCAGTGCCTCACTCTAGAGGCCCCAGGCCAGGGTCTCCAGAGGTGTCAGGCATGGGCCTGCGACCGTGTGGTCCGCAGGTGGTATGTTTAGTTGGTCTCCACAGTTGCTTGACCATTTCACGTGGAGCGGCAGCTGGACCTTTCGTTCGTGGCTGCGAGACTGAGAGGTAGACCTGTGTTAGCTTGTCCGAGTCAGTCTCTGGTGTCGCGAACCAGTTCACATGGCTCGTGTTTGGCTTCTCTACTTTAGCTTGTACACTTGTACTGGTTTTCCGTTTAATTATTACAGTTGTTTTCATAGTCGGCAGACGGTGAGTACTTTTACAGCTTTCATATCCTGCATAGCTGTTCTATAATTCTTGGTACTGTTTACTACTTTTGTACCTGTGGTTTTTGGTTTGCTCGATTTTGGGGGAGTTCCCTACTGAGCCAGTGACTAGCGAGGCTCACCCCTACCCCCACAGGTGAGAGCAAGGAGGACGTTTCTCGACCGTCGTCCAGTTCAGAGCCGCGTCGTAGCGGTGCAGGGTCAGTACCTCCAGCAGTGTAGTCTCAAGTAGTGCAGTGTAGCAATAATAAGTAGCCAGTTGTTTACTTTCTTTCTTCAGTTGTACCTCTTGGTATGCCCCAGGCTCTTGTACTTTCTTTTCTTTCTGGAAGTTATGGCTATGTAAACTTGTGAAATATATATGTGAAATGGTGTGTTCCTTTGTGTTCACACGGACTGTGGTTTGGTATCCCTTGTGAGGCTTCGGCCCTTCGCGGGAGGCGGACTCAGATCAAGTACGTTATCGGTTTAACGGGCTTGGTCGAGGTGTTCCGCCACAGTGTTTGACTCGGGTTTGAGTAGTGAAGCCTCACTGTGTGAGGGGTGGATGTAGGAATCACTGGTGCGATTTTCGAACCACCTAAAAATCCACTGTGCAATGGTTTGATTCCTGTCTCTGGCGCTAGATGTTTTCATAGGTTTTTGCTCTCACTACTTGTACAATTGCTTCACACATTTTATTTACACAATTCACACATACACACATCAGATCAGTAATAGTTTCTACTACCTGAATGGATCTATAAATCAAAGTGATCTTTGAATTGCTTAAGCTTCTGCGTAATTTGGTGTTAGATCTATTCAACCTCCCCTTCTAGATCTGTTCATACTCTAAATTCGATCCTATAACTTTGATGGCAGTAATTATCCATATTGGAAAAATCATATGCACATCTTTCTCAGGACTCATGATTATGAGATCTGGAAAGTCGTGAGTACTGAAACATATACACTATCAGAAGACGAGGGAAAGTGGACGGAGGACAATATTAAAATGTCCAAGATTAATTTCAGTGCCATGGTCAGGAAAATCTTGAGATCCCTCCTGCTGGTGTGGCACACCAAAGCCACAGTCATTGAGGACTCCAAAAATATGTCTAGCCTCACTGTGGCGGAATTGATTGGGAGTCTCATGACCTATGAAATAAACTTGAAGAGAGAAGAGCTCGAGCAACCAAATAGTAAGAAGAAATATGACACACTTAAAGCCAAGCGACAAGCGGAGGTTAGCTCAGAAGAGAACTCGTCAAGCGGAGATGAGGAAGAAGTAGGTAAGCTAGCCTGAAGCTTTAGAAATTTTTTGAGAAAGAAGAGACCATAGTCCCCCATATTTCCCAAAGACTTCAAGAATAAATCCAAACAAGGAGAACCCAACAAGAAGATGGAATAATCTACTACGAATGCCAAGGCATTGGCCAAATGAGATCAGAATGCTCAGTGTTTCTAAAAAAATAGAAAAAAGTCAAGGCAAATAAGTTGAAAGCCATGGTTGCCACATGGAGTGACTCTGATGAGTCAAGCTCCAAAGCGAAAAATGTCCAGGAAAAGTAGGACGTCGTATGCGGCCTCATGTCACTTGAGGAAGAAACTCATGAGGTAACTTTTGATCAATAAACTTTTACTTTTGTAGAGATGGAATCCATGTACACTATCTTGCATGAAAAATATAAAAAAGTCAAAATAAAAATAAGGGCCTAAAATTGAAAAAATCAGTGATATTTTGCATAATGAACATCCCTATGAATCATGTGAACTTTTGAACTTACAATGCAATGTTCTTCAAGATGAGAATGATTCCTTACAAAGTAAAGTCACACTATATGAGAATGAAATGCAATGCATGGCACATGATAATGGTTTTGCAGTGCGCGAAAAGGAAAATAATTCTTTGAAATTTTAAAATGATTATTTGAAATAAAAAAATTTTAGATCTTGAAAAGAATGCTATGAGTCATGAATCTACTGTCAAGAAATCGCATAAAACTATAGATGAGCTGAAGTCCACTATTTATAGACTCATGAAGGGGAAGCAAATGCTTGATGAAGTGCTTAGTGTTAAAATTAACACTAATAGATATGGTTTAGGCTATTCCCCTAAAAATAAAAAGAACAAATCTTTTGAGTCTAAAACGGTGACATATTTTATTCATGCTTCCAACATTCCAAGTAAGTCAATTGCTAAATCAAACGAGAAAAAGGCTCGATTGATTTTTTATTCTAAGAACACTGTTGCAAGTTAAGAAACTAGTAAATGGTAAAAGTTCTATGATGGTTAAGAAGCATACACAATCAAATAAAACCAAGCATGTTAATCATCATGTAAGTTACATGCCACAACTCACACAAAACACCTCGAATATCACATGTTATTTCAGCAGTGGGCATGGTCATATGAACTATACGTGTTCTTTGAAGAAAAACATGTAGAAACTGAATTTGGTGTGGATTAGAAAGGATTTAAAACCATTTGGGTACCAAAGAAATCCACCTGAGAGTTATGGTTGTAGGTGTCTTGAAACATTTGAGCTGTATTATCAATGTAAAATTCAAGGCATCGAAATTGTTCTGCGAGTATCATGTTCATTTTTGTTTTAAGATTCCAAGGTAAGAAATGGATATTCTTGTATACTTTATTATTTACTTATTTAGATTTTGATGTCAGACTGTGTTTTTATTTTACTTCTATCAAGAACAAAAAAAATCAAAAGCACAAAGGGTCATAGAGTTTAGTGTCTACTACATGTTGTGTTGGCATGTCTATCCCTTGTGTGCATGCATGTAAATTATATGTAAAACACCCTCCTTAATTCTTTCTATGGCCTAATACTCCCTTTTTATTCTTATTTCATTGGTTTGATACTTGGTATGCATTAATTCAATCACTAAGGGAGAGTTAATTCATTTGGTGTGTGCATACATTAAGGGGGAGCTATATAGTTATATATTTAACATGATTCTCAAAATACATCTAAAATTAAGACCGACACACCAATGCACATGAATATGATTAATGTATATCACCTTGATGATAGGTGGAAATGTTTTTCTAGCACTTTTGTGATTCTTAAAATCCACCCAATTTGTAGCAAGTCGTAAGGAAAAAGCTACATGTCCCAGGTTGAAAGTGAACACGTATGTGCAATGATCAACCAAGAGGGGAGGGGTGAATTGGTTATCATTTATTAAAAAAATCTTTCACATAAAACAAATTAGACTTAATTAAGCAAATCTAACATATGAGATGCACAGTGAAAAAACAACATTCTTAATAGCAAAACCAACTATCCTAACATGCATAGAAAGAAGGTAGAAGAGAAGGATCAAACCACAAAGTGCACACATGATTTAGAGTGGTTTGGCAAACACACCATATGTGCGCCTACGTCTACTACCCCACACCCCTGTGAGGATTTCTTCCTAACTTGTTTCCCTGGGTACAAGTCAATAAACCCTCTACACGCATACTGTTGTTTCCGGGAACAACCACAACCCCACCTCGTGACAAAGGGATGAGACAACCTAGTATGCAATGCATAGCACACACCACACACACAACTACCCACACAGGAGCACAACACACAAGATTTGTTCTAGTTCAATTATGAATAAAAGAAGATATTGATAGGAGAAATAAAAATTAAACGTAGAAGTAAGGATTCCCCCTGTCACAGAAAGTCGGCCTCTGTATTCGTCTTTGTCTAATGATGTCACAGTGCAAAGCTGACTAATATAGAAAGCTTCAGAATGAAGTCTTGCAATACGAAGCACCAAGTCCACGCCCTTCAAATGAGCAACAACTTCTTGGAATGTATGGAAGGTTTCTAGATGATAAAGACCCGTTCTTCAAGCTTCAACATATGCAGAGCTTTTGTTGGCTCGTTCTGGGTAACACAATCCTATCTTGAACTCTAGGGCACGAGATGATCTCTTGAAGTCTGCTCTCTTCTTTCCATATCTCGAAATCAAGTTGTATTTATAGTGGAAGACCCTTAGAAGTTCTCTGAGAGTCATCCTTGTGCAATCCAGGGAAAGAGTCCCACTCAAGGAAAAAGCCATATCATATTAGGAAACTTCGTCATCGAAATCGGTTGTCCAATTTTCCATTATTGGTCGTTTGATTCTACACTGTCCCTAATCCCAACTTACTGGGAAAAACAATCAACCGAAATTCAGAAGTTGGTCATTCAATTTGTTCACTGGACTTTGAAAGTCGACATGCTGCTCGTCTGTGTGTCGGCATGCTACTCTTGTGTGTTGACACACTCTCTTGAACAGTCATCCGATTCCTCCAAATCGATCGTCCGATTGGCACTGTCCCCAAACCTAAATTATTGGGAAATTGATCAGAATCTTTGTCTTCAATCGGAGCCTTGACCAATCGGAAGTTTGTACATCAATCGTTTGGCTCCTTCTTCATCAATCGATGTTTTTAATCACCAATCCATTTATTGTTCAGTTCGGTCAACCAATCATCAGGTTTCAGTCGACCGACTGTCAGTTTGCAATCAGTCTTTAACTCTGTTCAGTCCAAGCCTTGGCCTTTGTAAATGTGTACTTACCAATGTGAATTTGACATATTTTGCTGCACACTTAACATACAAATTAGACCCTCAAATTAAATATAAATAAATCAACATTTTCTTCGGCGGATCCCTCTTCGTCCTCTTTAGTTTCTTTTCGGGCCGAAGAAAAAGAGGATCCGTACAAAATAAATGAAATGAACAAAATCCCCGCGAGTGGAAAAGAAAAAACAAAAACAAAGGATGAATTCCACTTTAACCTTAAAGAGACGTACTATAAGGCTAGCCCAGTTTACGAAGACTCTTATCTTAATAGGTATCGAGAACAAGAACTTTTGGAGTTAGAAAGTAAAGAAGATAAAAGCCTTTTGGGGTTTGAAAAACCACTTGTCACTTTTATTTCTTGGGTCATTAACATGAACATAACTATGTGCTTTGTGAAAATATCAACATGAATTAGAATTAGTGTTTTTGTGATCATCAAAATTTATAGAGTACAACAGAAAGAAAAGAGGAACTGAGCTTAGTACCGAGTCTCTCCCTTGAATAAGTCAGGAGTCTCACGTCAAGCGGCAATATTTTCCTCCCAAAATATGAAAGGAAGGAACTAGAACTAAGTTAATTGGTATTAGGTTATATATATATATATATATATATATATATATATATAAGGGGGGGGGGTGTAGAGTGATAGCTACCAAAAATCGAGGGTCTATCATACATGGGTTGGATTGAGAGTATTCTTTAGTGTTAATTAGAATTTCTGTCCATCCTCATGTGTGATGCCTTTTAATCATATCTCATACATCATTTTTCATGGTATTGGGGGTGTCTTGAAAAAATGATTAGTTACATGGGCTTTGTCATGGCTGTCTCTTAGTGCATGCACTCCATCATCCTCCCCATAGTGTGATTTCAATATCCACTTTGTACTTAAGCCAATTGCATCTCTTAAACCTATTACGACCTACTTTTTGATGTTGTTAAAATTGGGGAGACAATATGTAGATTTTATATTCTAGTTTGGGGGAGATTTGTGTACAAAAGAAAAGGGGAGAGTTATAAGTATTTTTGAGAGAGGGAATAATTCTACATGATTGAATGCTTGCATGCATGTATGTCATACACAAACACAAAGTGAAATAAAAAATTAGAATTAGAAATCAAATGTCACGTTTTGTGTGAAAACTCTATAGGTGTTTTGTCATCATTAAAAAGAGGGAGATTGTTGTACTTTGTAGATTTTGATGATCACAAAACATTAATTTTAATCCATGTTGATATTTTCACAAAGTACATAGTTATGTTCATGTTAATGACCCAAGTATTTGATTTAATTTATATTTAATTTGAGAGTCTAACTTGTGTGTTAAGTATGCAGCAATAGAGGTTGAAGTTGTATTGAGAAGTGACAATTGCAAAGGCCAAGGCTTGGACTAGACAGAATTCAGACTGACAAAGCTTTCTACAATTTGCAAGGCATTGGACTACCGATTGATGATTATTGATTGATCGACCATCCCAGTACCTTTGGTTTGGGGATAGTGCAAAATCAGACAACCGATTGATGATTATCGATTGATCGACCATCCCAGTACCTTTGGTTTAGGGATAGTGCAAAATCAGACAACCGATTGATGATTCTCGGTTGACCGATCATCCCAGTAGCTTTGGTTTTGGATAGTGCAAAAATTAGACAACCGATTTTGAAGAATCAGACGATTGATTAGGAGAGCTGTCAACATAGAAGAGCAGCAAGTTGACCTCAAGTCCAGATCATAAATTGGACGACCGATTTCCTAGAACTGGTCGACCGATTATGAAAACACAGTTTCCTAAATTGGATGGACTCTTTCCTCCATTAAATCTCTGCCTGAGGATTCATCCAAATTGTGATCTTTTGGGTTGGGGTATATATATAACACTCTTTCCAAGTCCTCAGAAGAGATCTGATTGTGCTAGAAGGTTTATCCTCTTGGAGCTTGGGTTTTGAAGAGAGTGGTGCTGTCCAACTATGCAGTGAAGGTTTCTGCTACAACAACGTTCTTGGGCGGCCCTAAACTTGTTCCAGGTGTGAAGGTCCATCACGAAGAGGTTGATGAATGTGTCTCCATCAGACATACCTCCAGAAACATCATTTGTGGAGCACGACCGCAAGTTCATCGTGGAAAGAGATTTCTGCATTGACTCTTCATTATTCGGATAGGGGAAATTCTTGTGCTTTCTATTTTATCTCTTTTCCCACTGTGATGGGCTTATTAGGTGGTTTCAATTTTATATTGAACATCATTGTTTGTGTGTGTGCTCAGTTTCTGAGCACAGATTGGGGTTTTGGTTTCTTTGTACCCATGAAACAAAGATTGTGTAGGAGTTGGTGTTATCTCTGGGAAACAACTTTGTGATGGGTTTGTAACTTGTGCTTGGTGAAACAAATTAGTGGAGAAATCCTCACAGAGGTGTGGGGTAATGGACGTAGGTGCAAATGTGGTGTGTTGGCTGAACCACTCTAAATCTTGTGTGCATGTTGTGGTTCACTTCCATATTTTCTATCTCCGTTCTACGCACGTTAGGATAATTAGTTTCACTGTTTAAAGTGTTATATTTCACTGTACATCTTACGTAATAGATTTGACTAATTAAGTTTAGTCTATCCTATGAAAATGAATTTTTATTTAGGCGACAACCAATCACCCCTCTCCTCTTGGTTGATCATCGCACACCCGTTTCCATCACCTAGGAGAGCCTTTAGGAAACCTCTTCTCTTGCTAGACATGAATTTGGGTTGTTATGGATGTCTAACGATGGTGTATTGTGTATTAATTTCCTTCCTTTACTCATAGCTAGTTAGGTCATATGAATTTCCAAAATATTTTCTTAGTTGAATTTATTCATGGGCCAAAAGTTGTCCATTGGTCCAAATCCCATGATTGGTTGACAAAACTCATTGTTTGGAGTCTACCAATAATTTATTTTAATTTTATGATTTAATTTGTAGACATGATAATGGGTGTATGTATCTAGCTAGTTTAATATCATAAATTACTAGATTTTAATTTATCTCGAATTTTTCGATTAAGAAAATTTTTGAAGCTCTACATTGCTAGTCCTGCATGTGTGAAATATGCAATTATCATACCCCAATATACTCATTGCTAGTCCCTTAGCAATGGAGATAATTAAATAATATAAAAGTGACAAGATTTCACAAACATCATATTTCAGGCTAAGAAAATTGCATGAAAGAATGAGAATGATTGAGATTATAAGTATTTCAAATTCAAGTAGTAAATATGAAGGGTAATTAAATATACTAGTTGATGCATTTAGATTGTTTCTCATAATACACTTAAAATTTTGTAGCACTTCATACAATTATGCACTTTTATTTTAATCAATGAGCATCAATAAAAAGGATACATAAGCTTTCTACTTATCACTTAGTGATGATATCAACTCTACACTCAAACCAATCCTCGACTTTGGTAGCTTCACTCTCCCCATTTATTTATATATATATATATATATATATATTTCTTTCAACAATTTGGGCCTTCCCATCCCCATTTGATGTGAACCTCCACACTTTCCTTAGATGCAAATGTCTGGTCACTAAGTTCAAGGCAATCCATCTTTTTCTTTCTTTTTCAACACTTATGTTGCAAGCAAGAAGTTTTTTTCTCAAGATTACTCTTCAATGAGAGTGTAGAATATCAATTATTGATCTAAGTATTAAACAAAATTCTCATCATCCTCAGTATTAATACCCACTAGTCTTCTTAGTGTTCAAGATGTGTGAAAGTTCAATGAAAATTTAGGTGTATTCTGAGGAAGGTGTTGAATACATAACTCACTAATTCACCCCTAAACCTAGTAGTATCATAAGCATACACTTTAGGCTAGATCATTCTTCAAAAATTTTTATCATAATCTCTCTCCCTCCAACTTAAATGACATTGTCTTTAATGGCACAAACAATGTATAAGAATGGAACAATATAGACACGAACCTATAAGAAGGAAAGAGACAACTTGGGGCATAAAGGAGAGAGTGGAGCCTCCATGGGCTTCATCATGACTAGCTGCACTTGACACCTATGATACCGTGAAAATGAAATAAAAATCACTAAAAATCTAATAAAAAATATTAGATTGCCTCCCAATAAGTGTTAAGTTTATTGTCCTTAACCAGACATGGGGGGAATGAGCTCATGTCACCCCCCCCAACCGCAGTATGAATGGACCCACCAAGATAGAAATTGATACAGAAATTATCATAATCAAGTCTTTAATTAAAAATTCTTCCTCATTCTGATTAAAATGTTTATAAGTGTTAAACACTTCAATATGGACCTTATTATTTCCCCTATTTGGATCCACGATCTCTATTGTTAAATCCTCATTCATGATGTTGCGGTTTCATTAGGTGTGAAAGGTTTGTTGGGATTCCACAAGATGGTAGTGTCTAGGATATGAGACAGGTTAGGAATAAAATATATGTGTTCCTCAACCCTAATATACTTACAAGGCTTAGGTGGAGTTGACCATTAGACAAGTTGCAGAATATCTAAGATAATGTACAATGGGTTTGCCATCTACAAATCCAAAATATGTAGACAATTTTTTGTAGTCGTCTACATAAACTATGTAGATGGTTTACTCTAGCGGTCTACATATGTTATATATGTAGACGACTTTACACAACCATCTACATATCAAACATATGTAGATAGTTTTTTTAAGCCATCTACAAATATTACTTTTTGCAGACGGCTATGATCTAAAGCCATCTACATATACTATCTTCCGTGTAGTGAATGTATTCACAGGGATTTGGTTCTAATAGAACCCTTTTTATTTAACCAAAATTCATACATGAGGACAGACATTCAAAGATCTATCATACTTAAACCATACCTCTGCACCATGCTTGCACCCATACCTATGGTTGACTATGTCTGGGAAAGATAGACCCACCATACTTGGGCCATACCTAGGTATCAGTACTTCTATCAATCCCAAAAGTCGACTTCCACTATCACACAAGGGTTCGACTGATCATGAATCGACATTAGACTTTGATGGGTGAGAGTTTTACACAGAAGTCGATGTTAAACTTCGATTGGTCATAAGTCGAAGTAGGATTTCGACTTACGTATAAATCTTCTGTCAATCGATGTTTGTGTTCTTTCGATTGGAGAACAAAAGTTCTGATACCATTTGATTAGAGTTGCAATCATGTCGATTACTGAACAAATGTTCACTAATCATCCGATTAGTGTTATAATCATACTGATTACTGAACAAAGCATCTGATTGGAGTTAAAATTGAATCGATTACTGAGCAAAAGTTTAATAACCTCCCAATTGGCGATATAATCACATTGATTCTTGAACAAAAGTTTAGAATTCTTTCGATTAGCGTTATTATCCAACCGATTTCTGAACAAAGGTTCAATTTAATGTTCTAATTGGAGTTATAATAGACCGCAAAAAATGAGTTATAACTCCAATCAGAAGTTTACTGAACCTTTGTTCAAGAATCTTTTTGATTAGGGTTAGGAATGTTTTGATTGCTGAACAAAAATTTAATAAACTTCCAATTGGTCTTATAATTGTTCTGATTACTGAACAAAGGTTCAGTAACTTCCGATTGGTCTTATAATCGTTCCAATTACTGAATAGGGGTTCAGTAAACTTCCGATTGGTCTTATAATGGTTTTGTTTATTGAACAAAGGTTCAGTAACTTCCAATTGTTCTTATAATGGTTTCGATTAGTGAACAAGGGTTCAATAAACTTCTGATCGGTCTTATAACGGTTCTGATTACTGAACAAAGATTTAGTAACCTTCCAGTTAGTGTTATACTTAGATCCCAACCATTCATTTGTCATGGATTATTTACCTATATTAATGGGTTATCTATTTATCAGATTCTTTATAAAAATCTTGGTTGCTACACGTGGCCAGAAGGATATATAAGATGTGCGGGTGATGGTTCCACTTTAAGAGACATGTAGGTAAGTGCCATCATTAGTGTGAATATGTAAGTAAGTGGGAGCAGGAGAACAATCTTTAAATAATGAGCGATTAGAGGCAATATGATGAAAAGCTCCAATGTCTAAAATCCAATTATTGATAGTACTAGAGGTGGTAGGCATAGTAGAGGGTTCAGTGAGAAAACCAATGGGTTGTAGCTGCAGAAGTAGCTGTTGAAATTGTTGTTGAAGTTGAGTCTATAAAATGACCAATTGTGCCACATCTAAAGTGACAAGAGAAGTAAAATCAAAGGTATCCCTCAAAGAAGCCAGAGGAAAAGTACGCAGGTGAGAAGGAAGGGTCCAGATAGACATGGTGAGAGTATTCAGTACAAATGACATGGTGCTAAAGGCAGAACGTCCCAAATGTGATGTCGAATGATGAAACTGACTACACGGATGAGATTGCAATGCCAAAACCCCCCTAGATTTATAAAAGACAAGTTGTCTTGTGGTAAATGTTGATATGAGGTTGACATTAGTAGGGGATAATTGACCGCAAAAAAGGGGTCAAGAAAAGGTGATCCAATAGACCAATGCGGATCTCGTTAACCCAGATTCGATCCGTTTAAATAGAATCCATGATCTTGTCTCCTCTGCCCGAGCCAAAAAGGTGGGCCACTGCCCTAGCCGCATGTAGGGAGGTAGTGAGTGCAACAACGAATGGTGGTCGCTGAAGTGATGGCAGCATCGATCGGGGATGTGTTGGCATCGGTGGGCGATGCAGTAGCACACCATGACTGTGCACTAAGTATTTTTCTTTCTCGAAAGATCGTGTAGCGGTAGTAGTAGCAAAGCAAAAGCAGAGTATGGCAGCGGTGAAGTAGCAGAGTGTGGCAGTGGTGATGTGGCAGCACCCAACAGCGGCAATGTAGTAGCAGTGTGCGGAGACAGCAACGGTGCAGTAGTTGTGCAGTGAGGCGATTGGCAAAGGATGCATTGGCCTGTGGGGAAAACCAACGATGGAGAGTAGCACAATGGCACAAGGGTGATTGAACAAAGGCGCTACTACACTCATGGGAGGCCAGGTGCAGCAATGCTCGGGGACAGGTAGGCATCTAGGGAGCACATGCAAGTAGCAGTGGAGGTGGCCACAATGGAACAACAACTTGATGGTGATAGCCATTGTAGTGTAGCAATGCAGTGAGGCTGGTAGTGCAGTGCAACAACTCGACAATGTAGTGGTGGCACTGTAGGAAGCATAGTATGGCAGCAGTAGTGCAAAGCTAGCAATAGAACAGGGAGAAGATGGCAGTGGTGGAGGTGTAGGATAGTAGAGTGACGGCAGACAACTTGCAGCTGAGCGAAGACATTGGTGTAATGGCGACAGTGCAGCAGCAATCGGCCAACTGAGCAAGGTTCCTACTTCCTAGTGGCAGCGGCAAGGGTGCAGCTGCAACATGAGGTTGCTCGCAGGCGATGCATTGTAAGAGAAGTCGCAATGCACAACAAGTTGCGGCGGCAGAAGTCTAGAGCCCAATAGCCCTAATACCATGTCATGAACATAGAGCATGTCATCTCCTCTTGTATTACCATCTATGTGTGCTAAGGACAATGTCCCAAGAGGAGGACAAAAATCGTAGCCAACTTTTTGTTCCAAGTATATATAATACAAAATATAGAAGAAAGAAGGGAATCCAGCTACACAAAGGGTGGATTGATCCTCATAGGATCCAAAGGATCCTTAAAAAAAAAAAAAAACGAAAGAGATCCTCAAGACCTCAAATAGAAGAGAGGAGAATGGACTCACTCCGCCAGCGAGGGCACCTGGGCCAAATATATTAATAATAAAAGAGAGAGTACAGCAAACATAGGGGCATTCTCCCAAATTAAACCAGCCAGAGGATCCTCTTAACAAAACACTAAAATGCCTTTCTCCTTTTGCATGCATGATTTGATCCACACTTTGCCAATCTATTTCCTCTCATCAGCTTTAACAAATAAGGGTACTTCAAGATATTCCATTCTATTAGTTGAGAAAATTTAACTGCGCGCTACTCCACCCACATGGCATTTCACTTTTTTCCATAAAAAAGAAAAGAGGAAAAAGGCATTGAGCAAGTGGAGCTTTTTTTGTTACTTTTTCAGTGTGATGTAATTAATAAAGTGAAGTGACCAACCGACTGCAACGAGCGGCTGATCGCCCAAAAAGACACAGACCAGTTGGTGTTCTTCTACCAAAAAGAGAGCCACAACCAACATCTCCTTCGCCGTGGATGGTTTGATTAACCAATGTCCGGTGTATGTACCTTCTTTTTTATGAGAGGATGCATAGACGTCCAATTTTTGACTCATACAACAGGGTAAAATTGTGCTAAAATCCATTACAAGTGAAAGGGGGCTATATAGTCTCTTCGCAGAACTCCCTTAGTTCCATGCCTTTTTCTTCTTCTACAGAACGATCACAATTGAACAACTATAAGAGACTTTTCGCTGTCCACAGATAAGACTAGCTTAGCCCGATGTATGCCAAGTGTAATTAGTAGGAGGATGCAAGACAGGCAAAAGAGTCCGCAAATTAAGCCAATCCATAATCCCTGCAACAAAGCCAAACGAGAATGTTAATATTCCCATGGCCACTATATATGATCCACCATAAGACTTCTTATGGATATATATGAGGCTACCCAAGCATAAAAGAAAACACATTTTTTTACTTGGTATGAAATCATTAATTAGATTGTAAGCTGTCAATCCCAAACTGGAGGGGGGGGGGGGAATGGAGATACCTTCAATTCCTAATGCAAATAAATTTGAAATTTTAGAAGTAGGAACTAGTACATAGTTGTGTCACTTGAACAAGCTGCCCACCAACCTTATCATTGAGTGCAAATTTAAATCCTAACCGCAGTGCAATAGATCCCAATTATGTACAGCAAAGTTGGTCCTCGCTGCCAAGTGTTGCCACCAACATCCTCTATATACTCATATAGGTAGTTTCATCGTATGGTTAGTAACGTTGGTAAAAGGTAGACCACGGATGCTTGTGCAAATCAGTCAAACAATATAGAAACTGAGAGCAAAGGAACCACGGAGGCAAACTCCATGACGATAGAGGGGTTATCAGTGAACGATCTAGCCCACATACTGCGACCAGAGATCAACAGCAGGATAATTGTTACAGCAAGGATAATGAAGTGCTTCAGTCACTGCCACAACATTCTTGGCCTTGTCAATGTTGCTAGCTAGCTCCAAGTTCATTTGACACGCACACTCATACTGCACGGACGGATACTTCAAATATTTACAGATGTATTCAGCAATATGTAACTTTGATGAAGAATAGGCGACATACCTCGCAGCTGCACTAAATCTATATGATCATTGTAGAGGTTATTTTTAGCCTCCTAGGTTTATAGACCCATTATGGCCCATCAAGACAGCTAGGCTCTGGTCATCAAGCCACGTGTCTTGGGGTTCAACCACTGACTTCCGAGCACGCTCTGGACGCCAGGTGCCTAAGGGCCCCAAGGGTAGTCTTCGGACACCTCACAGTTTGTTCGAGCAAGACGTGGTCTACCGGGCAGACTACGGGCCTCCTGTTTGAACCTCGTGCAGCCTATCACACTGAGGCACCGAACACCGAGCAGCGCTATTGAGCATCGGGCACCGCGCAGCCCCGGCCGAGTAGGCCCCTGCGCGGCGCCCCTTGGCCTGCAGCCCTGAGTGGCCCTTCGCCTACTAACGGCATTTAATACGACGACATGGCACGCGCCCCATGATTAGGGGTATTAATGATGGAGAATCCCAATAGGCGCCTGAAACAGACAACTCCCCGCCTAGGGACTCCAACCTATGCGTCCCTTCAATCATCATTGAAGGAGATTGTATCCAGACCCTTCATCTCCCTTGTCTATTAAAAGCACAGGTAATCCTCATGCAAAGGTACGTGACCTTTCCCCCACACACTCGCCCACGCGCGAACACACACCAGAGAACCTTCCATTTCCGTCTCATTTGTATTCTGACCTGACTTAGGCATCGGAGGGTTCTCCTCGGTTCCTCAACCGAGCCCCCTGATCCTCTTTGGGTTTTGCAAGCCTTCATCTACACCAGCGACAGTCCCTTCTCTCTATCCTAAGTGGAGGTCCGTTCGGCCCAAGACCGAATAGGAACGTCCACATTTTTGGCGCCGTTTGTGGGAACGACAACTGTCGTGGCTCGTGGACGATCCTCTCACCAGAATCCCGACAGCAGGGAGACGTAGTCTCTCTAGTCACGCGCAGACTCGCGTGACCAAGCCCCTCCCGCCGACTATAACACTGCCCCCGCCGGAGCAACTACCAACGGTCCTATGGTTGATGCCGTGGCATCGGCCCAGGAGGTAGTTGAGCTCCGGGGGCAGTTGCAGCAGTTGATAGGGGTCTGTCAGGGACTTCAGGCTCAGCTGGGGAGGCATCTAGCCTCGACGATCCCCCCGCCTCCGGAACAGCAGGTGGAATAATCCTGCGACGACCCCCTGTCCTGTCGGAGCAGCAGGAACAACGCATAGAGTCGGCCCCACGCTCGCGGAGAGCTCCGTCGACCCGCCGAACACCAGAACGGTGAGATGACTCGCCCCACCAGTCCGCTATGGCTCCTCCTCCTCTGCACTCCGTTGTCGGTGCTAACTCCCATGGGTCTAGATGAGAAGGCTCTGCACATTCTGACCAGGAATTGGCCAGACGCCTTCGCCGCATCATCAACCTTGAACGTCGCATGGACGTGATGGTTCAGAGGGCAAAGGGCTGAGCTCCGCAGGACGATGACCTAGACTTCCGCTCCCCGTTTGCGGTGGAGATCCTGGAGGCTCGGGTCTCCCCGAAGTTGCCCCTACCTTCCATTGCACCCTACAATGGCACGTCCGACCCGGCTGACCACATCCACGGGTTCGAGTCGCATATGGTGTTCCACGGAGCATCAGATGCGGCCAAGTGTCAGGCCTTCCCGGCCAGCTAAAAGAGACCGCACGGGCATGGTTTGAAACCCTCCCCACAGTCACCATTTCATCCTTCCACCAGTTAAAGAAGTCCTTCTGGGACAACTTTCTGGGTGGAAGATCGCAGCCGTGCACAGCGGACTCCCTTCTGTCTGTTCGGTAGAAGAAGGGCGAAGAAGTCTGGGACTACGTCATTCGGTTCCAGACCGAGGTGCTTCACATTCTGCACATGGACGTCCCCTTGGCCACCAGTGCCCTCATCTAGAGCACTCGTGATGGCTTCCTCTAGAGAACACTAGGGGTGCAACAGCCGACCACCTTTGCTGAGCTCCTCTCCACTGTCCAGTGCCATGCTGCGTGCGAGGAGAGCCTGGCAGCCTGTAGCGTATTGACTGTTCGGATCGTCATATAATAGTTGTGGAGACCAGTGTGTGGACAATGTTATGTGTAGCAGGTGTTCACGCAGGTTTCTAGGGCATAGTGGGCCGACAGGTTGGGCCCAAAGTGCCAACTTGTTCACTGTCTGTGAACGCAACAGTGATGAGCGTCGCGTTCTTAAAGCGATGGTTCTGGGTGTCGCGTTCATGGACCGCTGTTTTGAGTTGTCATCTGTATGCGTGCTGTGTGTCATGAAAAATGTGCGGAATTATCCAATATGGTAATCTAGAAGGGGGGGTTGAATATATTACAACAAACTCTAACCACAGTTGCCTTCTTTTCAATGAAAACACAAAACATTCGAAATCTTAACCAGATTCAGGATTAGTTCAACTTACAATTAGTGTGCTTGTTGTGAGCAGAACATGAACAGTCTATCTAACGTGTGTAGAATCAACGTGCCTACCAACCATCTATCGTGAAAATGTGCAAACCACAGGACACGAAGATTTAGGTGGTTCGGAGTACACAACTTGTGTATCCTACGTCCACCGTCCACACGCACACGTAGAAGGGCTGCTTATCAGCGAGTTCAAACCACTACAACTCACACACTCACGTTGTCTGATGCAAACACGTGATCAAAACAACATGACACACGTAGATCAAGAACAAGAGACGCTTGACCCACAATCACACACACAAAGTATGAAGAAAGTAGAAACAGAGAAGAGTTCAGAGTTGTGGAAACAAATCCTGAGATGGAACTCTTCAAGATGGTCGTCCAGATGAACTTCAAACATCGTCTTGATAGGTATCAGTTGATGGAGAAGCTTGAATCACAAACGAACCGGCTTCAACTTCGTTCAGAAGATTGTTCTTCTTTGTTCTGGGCGGAGAGCTGAAGCAGAGCAGCAGAGAGAGACTTTTCTCTTGAGATTTTTTGCTAGGGTTTTGTGTGGTGGCTGCTTCTGTACGAAAATCTCTTCAAAACATTCCTTATATATGGGTATTTAAGTATGGAGAGTCGTGGTAAGAAGGAACACCCCATATAGGAAACATATGTAATTGCGGAACTGAGATCTTCTCTTCGTCTGTCGACAGCAAACTATGAATCTATCGACAGGTGCTGACATGTATGCAAAATCCAGAAGACTGGCCTTGCGGAAACATTTCCTGTGTGTATATGTCGATAGACGATTGGATCTGTCGACATGTACACTTGTCCTGAAACCTGTCTGATCTTTCTGTGTGCAGCTGTTGACAGGGACTTGTGGGTCTGTCGACAGACACTTGTGAATGTGACTTTCTTGAGTTTTTTTTGCTCTGGAATTTGGTACTTTGTTTTGCCTACACTCACACCTACATTTAAGAGCATTGTTAGTAAGATATAAAGAACATTTAAACAATCACTTGAGATGTTTTTCTTGATTATTATTTGCTTAATCATGTTTCAAATATGCTCATAACATTATTTGGATTGTTCATCATCAAAAACAAACATAACACATGTAAACCCACATTCTCCCCCTTTTTGATGATGACAAAATTTTCAAGTTATGCATAATTGATGTTTCTCCCCCTTTTGACAACATCCAAAAAGACAATTCATGTACACATGAGCAGAACATAAGCAAAGAACTGTGAATTCCATTGATTGAGCATTCATTACACACAGTTACAAAAGTGACTCAGGACATGACAAACGAAGTGCAAGGGAAGGAAATAACATGATTGTGAGAGCAAACGAAGATAACAGTGACAAGACCCTGACCAAAGTAAAATAAAGACCAAATAACTGACGCCTAGACTCTCTAGACATCGTCATTCCCAGGTGGTGCAGAGGCCTAACGGAGACCATGAAGCTTTGTGGAGAGCCTGGTAAGCCGTATCTGAAGCTGGACTTGGGTGTCAGCCAGTGCATCCAAGCTGGTATCAACATTATCCAATCGAGCATTTAGATGTGCGAAACCACTGGTCATTTGAAGCTGCATTTGTGCCATTTGAGCAGAGATGAAATCTCGAAGAGAGGGCTCATTAGGCGCTTGTTCATCAGCAGCAACATCAGCTTCATCTCCCTGAGCATCCATTGGCTCAAACTGGGATTCTTCATCAGCATCATCTTCATCAGATTCATCTTCATCATCTGCCTGTGCCTTACCCTTGAGGTCCCTTGTGACAACCCCGTCAAGCAGCTTATAGCCCATCCTATGAGCAGTAGTGAGATCAATGGCACTGCGAGATTTGAGGGCGACAAGCTCACTATCAGGAATATGTATCCCAATGAAGAGGAGAAGGGAAGTGATCGGGTAGGCATATGGCATTGATCTTCTGGGATTGTAGAAGCATTGGCGGTCAGGTGAAGCATGAGTTCTGGCAAGTTGATTTGTCGCACTTGAGGAAAGAAAAAGAGAGATTTATGAACCTCAGTGACGAGTTCCCGACTGCCATGCTTTGGAGCAATGAGGGTTGTGAAGATGTGATGGATCATCCTATTTAGTGGGGGAAAGGAGTTGGCATTCAGTTTGGCAATCTTCTTAGTTGCATCATAAGGTTGAAGGGTGATGAGATGATAATATTCAGATGCGAAAGGTGAATATGCAGTGAAATGCCCCAGAGTTAGGAATTTGAAGTGCAGTGCTGATGAGGTTGGTGGTAAGCTTGAAGGGAGTACCTTTGATAGAGGTGTAGAGATCCCCATCCCCAAACAGACCAAGATTATTAAAAAACTCTATGACGGCAGTAGGTGCGTAGTGCAGGTGAGAATAAAGAAATGTCGTCCAACCCTGGGTGTCGAAGAGCGGTAGGAGATTGGGGAACATGTCTCCCAAAGAAGGAAAATCAACATAGCGGGGCTGAACAAATTTGCTGAAAGTTCCCGGAACCATGGTAAGTTGCAAACCTTGGGGAACGATAAGCTCGGGCAGCCGATCATCACGATGCTTTGTTCGGCGCTCGGCAGGAGCCCCGGAACCCTCGCCGGCTTGGGGAGATAGGGGACGGCGACGGGAAGCAAGTTTCTTGCCCTTGGGAGCCATGAGAAGGAGAGGAGTTCGGAGTGGAGAAGAACTCGGAAATAAAAGAAAGCACGAGGAGGAAGAAAAAAACCAGGAAAGGCAGAATCTGGGTCTGGCGCCCTGGAGAAGAAAGGGTTTGGTGGAGAAGGAAGGAGGAGGGAGTTTTGGAAGTGGAAAGAGAGGAAAGGGTCGTGGGTTCCCTTTTAAAGAGGGGGAAAGAAGTTCAAGGACAAGGACCCACAAAATCCAGCCCTAAAGAGATGCCCATTGGCTTCCAAAACAGGCCTGCCGCCGGCTGTCGACAGATGCAGAGGTATCTATCGACAGGCGCACACAGAAACTGTGCCAGATGGGAATTTTGACAGGAATTTTTATGGCAATGAGCGTCCAAGATGTAGATGACGTGTAAAATAGGTATGTACACATTTTAAACTTTCATTCCCACTAATATTAAGACAAGTCAAAATCATCAATGGTTTAAAAATAATCTCTAGGAGTCTCAAGGTGGAACATTAAGAGGACATCGTACCAAAACTTATGAAAATAAGATAACCCCTTTGAATAAAAACCAGTGTAGAAAAACATAATTCCAAGTGGGTGATGGTGAAATGGTTTATGAATAAGATGTCTTCATGAGTAGATAACCACAAACATCAAGGAACCCGGGATTAATCAAACATTGAGTTTTCACACTATTTCAATTTTGATGATTTAGAGGAAATGCAATGGGAAAAGTGGTAAGTAGGATCACTAACACCTTTTGACGTGAGGATAGACATGTGAAGTGCCCGTACCCCCAATTACTCAGCGGGAGTGACCATCATACCATTCTACAGAGATAATGAGTAAGCTTTTTGACGCGAGGGCAGACATTTGTGATGCCAATGTCCCTGGTTACTCAACAATACACACCATTGCTCTATATTTATCCCATTATTGACTTTTGATTGTAGGAAATATGTAGCTTTTCTCCCCTTTTTTTGTTTTTGTTTTTTTTTGTGTTTGAAAATCGAGGTCAAAGAATGTGTATGGTAACAATCAATGCAAGACATAAAGTTCAATGACCATAGGACTGATCACATCACTGATAAAATGATTAACCATAAAGGTGTTATTCAAGTGAGTTAGGTTAGACCCATTAGATTTGTCCAATGTACCGAATATACAACCTAGACTCATACAAGAATAGTATGTCAAAATCATTGGGATTGAGACAATATCTTTAATATAATGTGGACATGAAAGATTAAAAGCATACATATACCCAAGTTGCACCGTACATTAAAGGTATGGACCTGCTCATAAAGACTGGTGAGAAAGAATAGGGAATTGCTTGTGAAATATGTATCTGTCGACAGCTGATGTGAACCTGTCGACAGATATACACAGTTGAAGACTTCTGGGTTCAGACTCATCATGGCTGTCGATAGATGGATTTCAGCTGTCGACAGATGCACACAGACAGAAGATATTGAGTTCGGGGAGATCTGAAACTGTGCTTGGCTATCGACAAATGGATTTGAGTCTGTCGACAGAGGCACACAGGGTTTAAGATCTGGGTTCTGTGGAGGCATGGCTGTCGACAGATGGATTGGGGCTGTCGACAAGACTTCTACAAATCAAATTGAAAGCTCGGATGAGTAGAAAAAAAGAAGGAACTCCAAGTTAGGTAAAATGAAAGATGTGAAAAATGAAGAGTTTCCCTCAAGAATTCATTCATCTACCTGAACTTGCTCCCCCATAGTGTGTGCATGTGTAGACTCAACAAGCAATTCAAGACAGACTTTCATATGTTTAACAAGCAATGCACACAAGTTCATGAATAAAACATTCCAACAAGACAACCATTTGTTTGCAAAAAGAGTGGGCAAAATGAAAAGAAACCATATACCTTATTTGAATGAATGACTTTTATGTGCAACTTGACTATGGATACATGGCGGAGAATGTTTTCTCACGCATAATAATAGTTTCCAAACAAGCTAACTTGTTCTTCCACAGTTTACCATTTGATATACCTCATAGTCAGTGCACACAAAGAACATATACGTCAAAGTTTGGTATGGGCTTCATTGCATTTTGCACAATCCCAATTCTCTTCTCAATGTGTTGAATCTATCCTCAGCCAATGGTTTTGTGAAAATGTCAGCCAATTGCTTATCAGTGGGTATGAAGCTAAGCTCCAAGGATTGTGTGGCTACTTCATCTCTCAAGAAGTGATGTCGAATCTCAATGTGTTTTGTCCTAGAGTGTTGGACTGGGTTCTTTGAGAGATTGATGGCACTAGTGTTGTCACATAGGATAGGTGTGCATCCAATGTCAATGTTGTAATCACACAGTTGACTTTTGATCCACAACACTTGAGGCAGCACAGCTCCCTGTAGCAACATATTCTGCCTCTGCAGTGGAGAGTGCAACCGAGTGTTGCTTCTTGGATGCCCACGAAACATGCAACCACCAAGAAATTGGCAGTATCCACTAGTGCTCTTTCTGTCAATTTTACATCCAGCATAGTTAGCATCAGAGTATGATATCAAATCAAAGCTACTTCCTGCTGGATACCAAAGACCCAAATCATACGTACCTGAGAGATATCTGAATTTCTCTTAACTGCAACCAAATGACTTTCCTTTGGACTAGATTGATATCTAGCACACAGGCAAACACTGAACTGTATATCTGGTCTACTTGCAGTAAGATAAAGGAGTGAGCCAATCATACCTCGAAATTGCTTTGCATCTACCGGTTTACTTTCTCATCATTTTCAAGTTTAATGCTTGTGCTCATTGGGGTTGAGGCAGGTTTGGCTTGTTCAAATTGAAATCTTTTGAGAAGCTCCTTAACATATTTTTCTTGATTAATGAAGAAGCCGTCTTCATGTTGCTTTACATACAAACCAAGAAAGAATTGAAGCTCCCCCATTAGACTCATCTCAAATTCACTGTGCATATGTTTTGAAAACTCCTCACACAGTGATGGGTTAGTGGAACCAATATAATGTCATCCACATAAACTTGAACGACAATTATATGATTGCGAACTTTCTTAGTAAAGAGTGTTTGTCCACCTTACCTCTTGAGTAGTTTTTACTCACCAAGAAGTTGCTTAACCTGTCATACCAAGTGCGAGGTGCCTGCTTCAAACCGTAAAGAGCTTTGTGCAACTTGTAAACATGGTTAGCATTTCAGAATTTTCAAAACCAGGTGGTTGAGAAACATAGACTTCCTCTTTGATGTAGCCATTCAGAAAGCAGTTTTAACATCCATTTGAAAAAGTTTGAACTTATTTGAGCATGCATATGCCAACAAAATTCTAACTGCTTCAAGTCTAGCTACAGGGCAAAGGATTCTTCAAAGTCTATACCAAATTCTTGACTATCCTTTTGCTACCAGTCTAGCCTTATTTCTCACCACTTTACCCTCTTCATTTAGTTTATTCCTAAACACCATCTATTGCCTATGACAGAAATAAGGGTTCTAGGAACTAAACTCCAGACATTGTTTCTTTGAAACTGACCAAGTTCCTCATGCATAGCATCAATCCATGAATTTTCTTTGAAAGCTTCTTCAACATTTTTAGGTTCCACTTGAGATACAAAAGCTAAATGATCTTGTTCAACTAATTGTCTAACCTTAGACCTAGTTTGAACTGAATCATTTACATCTCCTATCACATTATCAAGTGGGTGATCTTTGGAGTACCTCACATTTGTGATTGTTGACGGGCCGGGTTGATCTTGGACTTGAGGAAGGTGATCTTGTGGAGGGTTTGTTTGAGGAGTTTCACCTTGAGGCTCTTCCTCTTGTGGATCTTCTTCAGATTCATCATCTCGTTTTTTGAACAGTATTTCATCATCTTCATCATTGTACCTGCGAAGATATCCACTATTAGTCTTGGAAACTACTTTAGAATTTCCTTTTGCTTTTGTTTGTAGTTCCCCACGAGTTGTTCCTTCATTTCTCATCATCCATTCCTGTGTAATTAGAAATGTCAGTCTTTGTATGATACTCATCAAAAACAACATGTGGAGTTTCTTCCACAGTTTTATTCTTATTGTTAAACACCCTATATGCTCTAGAGTGTTCTGAGTATCCCAGAAATATACCTTGATCACTTTTGGCTTCAAACTTGTCTAAATCAACTTTATCATTGTTATGTATAAACACTTTTGAGCCAAAGACCCTGAAATACCCAATACTGAGTTTCTTACCTTTTAGCAGGTCATAAGGGGGTTTTCTTCATCACAGGTCTTACCATAGCTCTGTTGAGAATATAGCATGAAGTATTCACTGCTTCTGCCCAAAAACTCCTCGAGAGTTGGCTTTCAACCAGAAGAGTGCGAGCCATTTCTACCAATGTTCTATTCTTTCTCTCCACTACTCCATTTTGTTCCGGAGTCCTTGGGGAGGAGAACATGTGGTCTATCCCTTGGTGCCTGCAAAAAACAGAAAAGAGTTATTATTAAACTCTCCCCCGTGATCAGTACGGATTGAGCATATCTTATGAACATTTCCATGCTCAATCTTATTGAAGAAATCTTTAAAGACTGTAAGTGCTTCATTTTTGTGTGCCAAGAATTTGACCCAAGTGAACCTAGAAAGTCATCCACAATGACAAAACAAACCGTTTGCCATTGAGACTTTGAGTTCTAGTAGGTCCAAAAAGGTCCATGTGCAACAGTTCATAAGGTTTAGAGGTGCTTACCGGTGCTTTTGATTTGAAAGATTTTTGGGTTTGTTTTCCCTGTGCACATGCATCAAAAAACTTTCATTTTTATTGAAAGAAATTTCAGGAAGTCCACTTACCAATTTCCACCTTATTATCTTGTGCAAGACATTGTAGCTTGCATGGCCAAGCCTGCGATGCCACAAAGTAAGCTCATCCTGTTTATTTGCAACAAGACACAAATCTTCGTTTTTATGGATCATCCAAATCAACTAGATAATGTTGTTCACCCTTTTTCCAGAAAACTTAAGACTTCCTGTTTCCTTATCAACAATTTAACATGAATTTGATTCAAAAACAACTTTATGACCTTTATCACATAGTTGGCTTATGCTAAGCAAATTGTGATTAAGACCATCAACTAAAATACATTGTCTATGAGTTAGAGCATACTTACCAACCTTACCTGTGCCGATGATCTGACCTTTATTGTTACCTCCAAAGACAATTGACCTCCGTCTTTTTCCACCAGCAAACAAAATTGTCTTTGTTGCCCGTCATGTGCCTCGAGCAGCCACTATCCAAGTACCATTTGTTTTGATTTTGGGCTGCTAGGCATTCCTGCATAGATGGATCAGACAAGAGGTTTTGGTACCCAAATTACTTTGGGTCCCAGTGTATCATTCATGCAAAAAGTAAATGCTTTGGAATCCAGATTTGTTTGCATTCTGTTTATTCACATTGATTTTGTTTATGACCAAATTTCTTACATACATTGCAAGATGGAGAATTTTTCAGAGCAGTTGTTTGTTATTTTGTTGACCATTCATTTGAATTTTCCTTTTTGGTTGCCTGGTTGACTGACCTTGGCAACCTTCTTCCAGACCTGTCGACAGCTTCCATTGAGCCTGTCGACAGACTGCTTTTTCTTTTGAACACCTGAATGATTTTGTTTGGGTTGTTGTTGCTTACCCTTGGCTTGATTTTTCTGTTTTCTGGAAGGGACTTGTTTGCTTGTGCTTGGACTAGGATCAACAAAGGAAGTTATCAATGTTTGTCCGATTTTCTTTTGTTTTACAGGTTGATACCCAATTCCATGCTTTGGAACAAAAGTATTTGATCCCAAAATTGCATCAAGATTTTTCTTTCCCTTTACAAATCTAAGATCTTCAGATTTTTCTTTTAGATCTTTTTCAGCTGTTCCAACTTTTTCTAGTTTCTTGATGTTCATTTTGAAGACATTCAAGAGAGTTGATTAGGCTTTCCTTTTCCTTTTGAATTTCTTGCAATTTTATTTTCAGACAGTCCATTTCCTCACTGTGAGCTTCTTCATCATTTTCATCATTTCAATCTCTTTATTTAAGGCTGCAATTTGTTCATTATTGTTTGTGCTATGAACAAGAGAGTTGATTTTCTTTTTCAGTGCTTTGTTTTCAGACTTGAATTAACAAAAATTTTCAAATAAGACAGTGTATGCTTCTTCCCATTCATCAATAGTATAGCTTTCAAAGGAAGAATTTACCTCATTCGCGTCGTCACTTCTTGCCATTAAGCATTGAATCTCTTCATCTCCAGAGCTTCTTGTGCGTCCTCATCTTCGTCTTCATCACTCCAAGTTGCCAACATGCCTGGCTTTCTTGAAGGTGAACTTTTCCTTCTTGAGTTTTTTATTGAGCTCCGGGCATTCTCCTCTCATATGCCCTTGTTTCTTGCACTCATAGCATACAATGTCAGATTTTTTGTTAGACTCAAATTTATTTGAAAAGTCTTTCTTCTGAAAGGATTTGGAGTTACCTGAGCCTTTCCTTTTGAACTTAAGGAATTTTTTGAACTGTCTAGTGAGCATTGCCATTGTAGTACCCCGAAAATTTTAATTACATAAAAATTCAAAATAAATAGAAATAAATAATTTCCATAATACCAGAGTATTTAAACATACGTATCATTATCGTATGCTAAAACACATCAGAAAATTCCGTAAAATTATAATCAAACCAAACATTATTTCTAAAGTTCTACAAAGAAATTTGTGTCAAGAAAAATCAGATTAGCTAAGTTTAAAGTGTTTTGCGACCTTATTATCGTAATTCATAAATAAGTCGAAAATCTTATCAACGTACTTGGATGAGTCAGAAATTAAATAAAAACATATACGGACTTCAAATAATCCTCAAATCACCCATTAAGGAATTTGGGTCAATAAAAATCATTTGGGCTAGGTTTAAGAGTTATTGTGACCAATTATCCAAATTAGAAACAAGTCGGAAAACCGTTAACACGGAAATACGACGCAACCATAAATTAAATAAAATGTTGGGAGACTTCCAACATTATATATTAATGACCCAATATCATAATTGGGCCAATGGACCACATATGACCCAAAAATCAAATGAAGCAAGAAAATATATAGAAATTCGTAACCATAAATAGGCTGAAATTAGAAAGAGGCAATTAGAGTTGAATTGGAATGAGAACATGCTTTCTTGGAAACCCAAATTCGTGCTTAACTATGGTGGGAGGTTTCCTAAAGCCTCACACACTCAAATGGAGGAAGAAATCCTCAAAATAGGAAACTAATATGTCAAAACCGCAACTTAGCTTTCCTTGTCACAATAGGACTCCTAAACACCATGGTTGCTTAAATACTCCACACCCAAACCCTAGGGACGAGTTTACATCTTGTTGGGGTCGTGTGGAGGAGTTCTTGGTGGCTGGGGAGCAGGAGACGCCCACACCAAGCCATTCTTCTTCCCCGTTGCGTCTGCTGCGACCTGCACAGATAGTCATCTGAAGTCGACCAAAGGTAGGTCAACCCTAACCAAACCTTGCAAGGCTTATCCCCTGGAAATAGGGTCGGGTCTAGTTCCTAACCCCACTGGTTTCACTATTTTTCAATCAGTAGATCGGTGCAGTAAGCGTTCTCCTCCAAGTGGTCTGAACACAGGGTTTTTTGGAAAAACGGGACTTCTTCAACCCAGAAGGTAGGTTTTCTCGGGTCAAACCTTAACAAATCCTATTCCATTGTGTATAGCATAAATTTAACTTTCGTTTCCACTGATTTCATCGAATTCCAATGAGTACATCTTGCGTTATAGGCGTTTTGCCAAGGTCGCGCATGTTTGAGACTTTTTACGTTCGTGTTAATTTATCGCACATCTTGGATCGTTTAAAATTATTTAAAAATCTTAGTTTGCATCTATTTCATGTTCCCTACAACTTTCATGTTGAGACTTTTGTCCGAAAAGCTTTAGTTTAGAAGATATAAGCGTTGCATGAATCGCACCCCTATTTCCTGCATGTTTCCTGCATGTCATGGTTCTAATCATCTCATGAGTACTATTTAATGGCTTAAAAGTGATTACCCATTTAAAACTTTAATTATATGAATGCTATTCTAAGTGCTCCTTAAATGTTATGATCCATTCATGCAACTTATGATTTACTCTTTGTACTGTTCTAGCTTATTTAAATGATAATACTATCTTAAAATCTTGCAAACTCATGTGTAGTTAAATGCATTATTCATTGCATGCCATCATGTTAAGTGCTTTTCACGTGTTTGAGACCGATGGATTGTGAATTGACACGCGTACATCACTACACACTTGCACATCCAGACAACCCTTTTTTTGGGAATTTGGAAGCTCTCTACCGGTCATTCCGAATCGGTAGACTAGTGACATGTTCTCCAAGGCCTCCGTAAATCTCCTTTGACCATGGATTCCCACATGGCCGACGAGTTGGTTGTACCATTGAAGTTCTGTGACGGCCCTCATTATACCGGTACGGTTATACCAACCCACGTCGGCATAGCGAGAGTCCTCACAGTGGGACATTTACCCAAACGATACAAACAGCTGAGATACACGCGAATATACAACAGGTAGCGGAAGTAAAAGACATCTGTCTTCATTCATTCATCATCCACATTAACATACATGCAGTTTGCAATTTAACAAAAGGGAACTAAGAGTTCACATAATTTAATTGCTGAAATTAAATACAAATGTCCACACTTTTACATCCTTTTCATATACTTCTAATACAATGTTCAAAGTACATACTTATGAAATACACAATCTCAAAGAACTCCAAAAACTAGCTAGTCTCCGCGCTCGGAGTCCGTCTCTGCTGCTCCTCCAAAGGTGCCACGTCACCAACTACACCTGTACGCCGAAGCAAGGAGTGAGTCCAAGGACTCAGCAAGCAACACTACTCATGATATACACTTACAAGTCCTAGTGGTTTCTACATGCACATTTACAATTTACAACACATAGCATGCTAATCAATTCAAGTCTCAACCTATCATGAAAGTTTTACAGTTTCATACATGAATCATGCTTTCAGATTTCATAGAGTAAAAATTCACCTATCACATGCTCTCTATTCAATTTACTCATGGAACTTTAATCTTTAAAAGCTAAACATGAGAGCTACCAACATGAACATTTTACATACATGAAAGGGGGACACAACTAGCATGGATCCTACATGTTTTTAAACACATACATAAACATTTTCACATGCTCTAAGTTGCTGATTTCACATGGTTTAATGGCTATAAACCTACACATGAGAGCTACAATATCGCGTAAAACATATCATGTGAACAAACAATCATGCTATCTTGTACCCGTTTTCACCAATTATCCCTAACATGGAGTCTAAACATCTTTGCACAAAATAACATGATGATGATAACATAAACTCACTGATTTCACATGATTTCAGATTTGTCTCACATGGGTTTCAATATCATATCCTCACATTTAAAATTTTGCATATCCTTTACACAAGTTTCCTCTTTCACATGGTTACACTTTACACATACACATTCACATTGTTCACTTACACATTTACACATAAACACATACACAATACACATTACACATACACATTTTAGGTGCCGTGACACATAGTCCAAACCACCAAAGAAGGACATATACACATCACATTACAATCATATGCATGAATTATCACATTTCACATGAAAAATACATAACTTTTTATTTACTGATCCAAACGACCTGAAATTTTAACCACATGCTGTTTCGGGTTAAAGATTATACCCTCAAATTTTCAGATTTTCTGAGATAAATATAATTTACAGAAAATCAAACACTTATTTTTGCATACCATTCACAATTTAAGTTACATGGAATTTAACATATCACGAAATGTTGCCACTTACTGTTGAGCAGGGGTTTCTGTCACATACATGATCTGAGAAGATATAGTCTACCCTAAATCATGCATCTATAGATTAATCATCACAACCATTCTTGCATGCTTTCATTTTATTCTACCGAATCGAATTTATTAGCAAGTTACACAAGCATGGATAATCTACTGAATTTGCAAACACATATACTGACCCACTAACCTTCATGATCAGACCAAAACCAAGACATTCATGCTAATTCTAATCATGAAACCTAAATTTGCAAGAATCTCAATAAGTCATGCTCACAAGTTCAAGGGGTACCATTTCCCACATTCACCATCACATCCCACATTCATTCACACACCACAATAACAATATACATAGAGTATAAGGTTTACCATATATCCTCATCACGGAAACCATATCGAAATTATTGTAGAAGAAGGGCAGAACAGTTCACTGTTCTGTTCTGAGGAACTTGGCGGCGGTCTCTGGCCGCTGACTCAGGGTCAGCGGCATTGTCGATGGACGCCAAGCATGATCTGGGCGTCCAGGGACCTTGCCGTCGAATCAGGTCTGTGCAGAAACACAGACCCGAGCTCTGAAACTTGGGTGAATGGGAGGGTCTAGGACTCGAGGAAAAATGCTCAAAAATCATAAAACCGACCTAGACTCATACGGGAACATCATGGATAGGTCACTTGCCTTTCAGAAATTCCTCTAAGGGATCTAGGGCTCGGTGAAGACCTCCTTGGGCAGTCCCAAGAAAGTTGCAGAAAAGCCTCCAAGATCTCCTTCCTCCGGTTCTTGGATGAGCTCCACAGCAAGGGGACGATGGGGAAGCCTTCTCCTTTGCTCCAGCTTCCTCCTTGTCGTGGAAGATGGCCGGATCAACCTCCAGGGGGTCGGATTTTTGGGTGCCAAGGGGGGGGGGGGGGGGGGCTTTTCTCACAGACTTTCTCTAGGGTTTTCTTTCTCACTTTTTCTCCTCTTGCAAGGTGAAGGGAGGAGTGGGAAGTGACCATTTCGGGTTTAACATGTAGGAGAGTCTCTCTCCCACTCACCATGCTGATTTGACAGCCTTCAGAGCCGTTGGGGACATCCCCCAATGGTTGGCTTGCCTTGTTTCAGAAGCTTGCAGGTCTGCTGCGCATGCAGGCCAGAGAGATTGGCGTCAATATCGCTAGACGCCAGGATGAGTGTTGGCGTCCATGTCTGGACGCTGACACCATCTAAACGGCCTGGGCTTGACGCCAAGGGGCCTTCGGCCAGAAATCCAAAATATGCAGAAAACCATGCATATATACATGCAATATGTATACGGTATTATACCCATACTATCACCATGCAATACATACATTATTTATATTTAATCTAAACATATGCACACTTAATTATACTAATTAATACGTACATAAATATGTACATACATACACAAGTACAAACATACACACATAAATACCAATAATATGACGGAAATTCGAGGTCTTACACCCTCTCCCCTTAAAGAAACTTCGTCCTCGAAGTTAGAACGACACTACTCAAACAAAAGGGGATACTTCTTCTTCATCGCATCCTCAAGCTCCCACGTAGCCTCCTCACGTGAGAAGTTCCGCCATAGAACTTTCACCGACGCAATACTCTTGTTCCGGAGATGCTGAACCTTCCGGTCAAGAATAGCTACGGGTTGCTCGACATACGAAAGATCTGGCTGGATCTCCACGGGCTCATGACTAATCACATGAGACGGATCTCGGACATACTTCCTGAGCATAGATACGTGAATACCGGTGAACGCTAGCCAAAGCTGGGGGTAAAGCTAGCTCATACGCCATGCTGCCCAAACGTCTGAGAATCTCATATGGGCCAATGAATCTAGGGCTTAGCTTGCTATGCCTGCCAAACCTGACAACTCCACGAGTAGGCGATATCTTCAAGAAGACATGATCGCCAACCTCGAACTCCAAATCCTTTCTCCTGTTGTCGGCATAACTCTTCTGCCTATCCTGCGCTGGCAACAAGCCTTTCCTGATAAGCTGGATCTTATCCGAAGTTTCCTGAACTAACTCCGGTCCGATCAATTGCCTATCACCAGTCTCCTCCCAACATAAAGGAGATCTGCAGGGCCTACCATACAACGCCTCGAATGGAGCCATACCGATACTAGCATGAAAGCTGTTGTTGTATGCGAACTCCACAAGAGGTAAATGACGCTCCCAATCATCCTTCCAATCCAGAAACACGCTCTCAACATATCCTCGAGTGTCTGGATAGTCCTCTCGGACTGTCCATCGGTCTGGGGATGAAACGCCGAACTGAGCTTCAGCTCTGAACCTAACGCATCCTGAAGACCCTTCCACAATCTCGAAGTAAATCTCGGATCTCGATCCGAAATGATCGACTTCGGCACACCATGCAATCTAATGATACTGCTAACATACAATCTAGCTAAACTCTCTACTGACTGCTTCTTCTTCATGGGCAAGAAATGAGCAGTCTTCGAGAATCTATCTACAACTGCCCAATCGAGTCATTGCCTCTTCTAGATCGAGGCAAACCCGATACGAAGTCCATAGTGACAGCTTCCCACTTCCATACGGGGATATCCATCCTCTGCATGAGGCCGGATGGTCGCTGCCGCTCGACTTTCACTTGCTGACACACTAGACACCTAGACACATAATCTGCAACATCCTTCTTCATGCCGGACCACCAAAAAGATATCTTCAAATCCTGATACATCTTAGTGTTACCCGGATGAATAGAGAATCGCGATCTATGAGCCTCCGCTAACTGTTAGCCCACGAATGCGTCGTTAAACACGTGACTAACAATCTCAAAA
>CM024758.1:124343226-124455637 GCA_014218235.1 Colocasia esculenta | reverse complement strand
GGGGAAAACACAGAGTAGAAGACAAGCGCGGGAAGAGGAATGGACGGACTGCGAGAAAGCGGTGATAGGGTCTTCGACTTTTCGAGTTTATATAAAGGAGGTGAGTAAATGAAATGATTTTATATTCCGAAAAGTGAACGTTGACCGTCAGCATTGGACATCTTCACTAAAATGACGAAGTAGTTAGCTTCGACTGGGACAAGAAAGGCTATCGGATGACGAAGTTAAGAATAAGCACAACACTATGATTTAAAGGAGATTTGACTTCAGATTATTCAGGAGAGGTTGTTCACTGTTGTAAAAAGGGGTACTAAAAAAAATGATTATTATGAGATTTTTTTTTTGAATTACAAATTACACATACCAATTTCTCTACGAATAGTTGAAAATCTATCTTCAGTTAATGGTTTGGTAAAAATATTAGCTAATTGATGTAAAGTGTCAACGAAATTAATGACAATATTTTAGAACTTACATGATCTCAAATGGAGTGATGTCTGACCTCAATATGTTTGGTGCGGGAATGCTGAATGAGATTTTGGTTAAGTTGATGGCACTTGTGTTGTCACACAACAAAAGAATGTTTTTGAGTTTATGACCGTAATCCTCTAGTTGATGTTGTATCCATAGAAGTTGTGCGCACCAGCTCTCTTCTGCCATGTACTCAGCTTCTGCTATGGATAAGGCTACTGAATTTTGTTTCCTGGAGGATCAAGAGATTACATCTTGCAAGAAATTGACATGCTCCACTAGTGCTTTTTCGATCCATCTTACACCCAGCACAGTTTGCATCACTATAGCCAACTAGATTAAAGTCAGAATGTTTAGGAAACTAGAGACCTAGGTTACATGTTCCAAATAAATATAAAAAAAGTATTTTATTGCATTTAAATGAGATTCTTTAGGATTTGCTTGATATCTAGTGCATAAGCATACACTGATTATAATATCTGGTCTACTGGCAGTAAGATAGAGTAGTGATCCGATCATGCCTCTAAATGATTTTTAATCAACAGGTTTGCCAAGAGATTCACTATCTATTTTAGTGGATAAGCTCAAGGTGTGCTTAAGGCATTACATTTATCAAAGCCAAATTTTTTGAGTAATTCTTTTATATATTTGGCTTGACAAATATGAGTTCCATCATCAGTTTGACTTACTTGAAGACCAAGAAAGTAGGTGAGTTCACTCATCATGCTCATTTCGAATTCACTTTGCATTAAGGTTTCAAAATCTTTGCAAAGGACTTCATCAGTAGCTCCAAATATTATATCATCAACAAATATTTGAATGATAATTATATTATTTTTGATAGTTTTAGTGAATAGTGTATTGTCTATTTTGCCTCTTACAAAATCATGTGATAGAAGGAAGGCGCTTAGTCTCTCATATCAGGCTAGTGCCTTAGTTTTAAAACATGATTAGGATATTCTACATTCTCAAAACTAGAAGGTTGATTTACATAAACTTTGTCTTTGATAACACCATTTTAAAATACACTTTTGACATCCATTTGAAAAAGTGTCATATTTCGAGTAGCAGCAAAAGCAAGTAATGTTCTAATAGCTTCAAGTCTAGCTACATGTGCATAAGTTTCATCATAATCAATTCCTTCTTCTTATGAATAACCTTGAGCCACAAGCCGGGCTTTGTTCCTTAAAATATTTCCAGACCATCCAATTTGTTTCTAAACACCCATTTAGTGCCAATAACTGGATGATCCTGAGGTTTAGGAATTGTAGACCAGACTTGGTTGCGGTTGAACTGGTTTAGTTTTTCATGCATGGCCATAATCCAAGACATGCATCACTGAGAGCTACATTTATTGATTTTGGTTATATTAAAGAAACTAATGCACTATATTCATAGGATTTTAGCATACCTCTTGTTTTTACCTTGCCATATGGTCGTCCTAGAATATTGTCTTCAGGATGATCTTTGAGAAATTTCCATTCCTTGGGTAGATCATCAGGAGATTGTTGGGTTCACATGTGTGATGTTTGTGATTACATGTTTTTGATGATGAACAATGTTAATTGATGTTGTATGAATGGTTGAAACATGACGACATTGACAAAGTTAAGCAAGATACAATCATATCAAAACATGCTTCATTTGAACATCTACATATTCATTATATCTCACTAATAATGTTCTTTAATGTAGGTGTGATTATATACAAGACAAAGTACCAAAGACAAGAGCAAAAGCTCAAGAAATTGAAAACCTGTCAGTACCTGTCAACAGATGAATAGTGACTTGTCAACAGATGAATAGTGTACTTATCGATAGATGAATAGTGACATGTCGACAGCTACACACAGGAAATCACTTCCCGGAAGTTCAGAGTTCTGGAAATTGAGAAACTGTTAGGATCTGTCGACAGATGAACAGTGGTGCTGTCGACAGACGTAGAGAAACCTCAATTTCGAGAATTGGATATGTTCCATATTTGGGTGTTCTTTTTACCACGCCTCTCCTAACTTGGACACCCTTATATAGAACATAAGGAGGTATTTTCGCAGCAAAAAGCCACCATACCAAACCCTAATAAAAAATCAAGAGAAAGAGCTTCTCCCTGCTGCTCTGCTTCAACCATCCGTCCAAGAATAGGAAGATCTATCTTCAGAACAGATTTGAAGCTGGTTTGTCCATCTTTCAAGCTTCTCCATCAACTGATACCTGTCAAGACAAAGCTTGAAGTTCTTCCGGACGACCACCACGAAGAGTTCTTCATCAGGATATACTTCTACATCTCTGAACTCTTCTACTTCTACACCTTTCATATCTTTGTGTGTGTGGTACTGGTTCAAGCGTTCCTTGTGCTTGATCTAGTGTGGATTATTGTTCTGGTTGCGTGTTTGCATCAGAAAAACGTGTGTGTGGTGTGTTGGTCAGATCTAGGCTAGAGGATCTGATCTATTGTGGAATTGATCTAGCGTGTGTGTGTGTGGTTGAGCCATTGTGCTCGTGTGTGTGTTTTACTCAGTTCTTGAGTAGTAGTGTGTCCTCACTGTGTGAGGGGTGGACGTAGAAGTCACGTGGTGTGATCTCCGAACCACCTAAAAAATCCCTTGTGCACTGTGGTTTGAGTTGTGGTTTGCATTGTGTTGCGCTAGATGCATGCCTAGGGATTTCGTCTACCCACTACTTGTTAATTTGTTCACACACGTTACATCAGATCAAAGGGATTTTAATTGAGTAGATCTTTTAATCCGAAGTAATTTTTAAATTGCTTCAGTTTCCGTTGCAAATCTATACAACCCCCCCCCCCCCCCCTTCTGCTTTGCCATAACCGAATATCCGATCCTAACAATTGGTATCAGAGCAGGTTTCTCTGTTTATCGGTTTGTGTTTGGGAGATACCTGTCTTTGTGTGCGTAATCTCTCTGATTCTAATATCATTTGATCTGGTTGAACTTGATGATCAGTGTCCCCATGTATTTTAATCAATACATTTTGATGATCAACAAAACCAAACAAGAGCTTATCAATTATATTTAAGAATATTTCATAAGTCTTAAAGTACAGGAAAAATACCAAGGTCAAACAAGCCAACAAAAGGTAGCATTACCTCTCTGAAGCTTTAATCCTTCAACATATTATTTCTCTAAGTCCAGAACGATTTCCTTATAAATACGATTTCAATAGAATTATTATATCGATTTCCCTTATGGCTGAAAAGTCATGTTGTTTCAAACAAGTCGATGCCATAACGACTCTATAAGTGATCGCAACGATTCCTTTAGAGCCCGTAACGACTTGCTCGTCATAACGACTCTATAAGTGATCGCAACGATTCCTTTAGAGCCCGTAATGACTTGCTCGTTACGACTCTATAGTGATCGCAACGATTCTTTAGAGCCCGTAACGACTTGTCGTCATAACGACTCTATAAGTGATCGCAACGATTCCTTTAGAGCCCGTAACGACTTGCTAGTCATAACGACTCTATAAGTGATCGCAACGATTCTTTAGAGCCCGTAACGACTTGCTCGTCATAACGACTCTATAAGTGATCGCAACGATTCCTTTAGAGCCCGTAACGACTTGCTCGTCATAACGACTCTATAAGTGATCGCAACGATTCCTTTAGAGCCCGTAACGACTTGCTCGTCATAACGACTCTATAAGTGATCGCAACGATTCCTTTAGAGCCCGTAACGACTTGCTCGTCATAACGACTCTATAAGTGATCGCAACGATTCCTTTAGAGCCGTCGTAACGACTTGCTCGTCATAACGACTCTATAAACGATCGTAACGATTGTTAAGGTTTCATATCGATTCTTCAGAAACACAACGATTGTATCTCATAACGATTGTAAGGTTCATATCGATTTCTTAGAAAACACAACGATTTGTATCTCATAACGACTTGTTAAGTGTTTCATATCGATTTCTTCAGAAACACAACGATTTGCATCGTAACGATTTAATAAGTGTTTCACAAACATTCTCTTGTATAACGACTTGGTCAACCTGGTTTACTCATAACGATTTCATAAGTCATATAGCCATCGATGTCATATCTTGATATCTTATTCATCTTAAAAGCGTTGAATAGTCAAAGTCCACGTAGACATCTCTCTGACGCTTTTGCATTTATGAGATCTGATCAATCTCTGCATGCATGCAGACCATATCGTGCTACTCTGATAACGTTCTTTAGACTTAAGCTATTTGGCATTACTATTTCCATGTCTATTACTATAACGTTGACTGACATCAGAGACAGCTTAGCTGTCTGCTATTTGAGTTTGACATTTGTGCAGACCTCTGAACCAGCTTCATAGTACAACGTTAAACAAATAGAAACCAACGGATATTTCTGAAGATCTATCTCTTTGCGTGCTCAAGTAATCAAAAGACTGTTGACTGGAAGCTTCCAAGACTCCGGATGTCATTCAGTCTAACGACTACTCAAAAGAGAGACAACGGACACTTCAACGTCTTCATTTCAAAATTGAAGATATAAATTCAAGTCAGAAGAACAGAAGAAGAGACATCGCGTATTCAAGCATTCAAATTCTTCTGAAGAAAGTCCAGAGCCAAGAACCGTCATTCCACTTAGCTTTTGCTCTTTCGCTCTCCACTAGTTTGTGAAAATCTTGAGAGAGCCTGTATAGTTCTGAGAGTGTGCCTTGTTTAAAATCTCTTTGCTCTCAGTTCTAGTTGCTTCAGATCCTTGCTTATCAAAAGCTTGATCTAGGGGCTTGAAAGTCATTCATTCTTCTCTGTGTTATCCCTTCGGGTGTGAAGGAAGACCTGGTGGTATCCAGGGTGTTGTTCCCTTCGGGTGTGAAGGAAGACCTGGTGGTATCCAGGGTGTTGTTCCCTTCGTGTGTGAAGGAAGACCAGCTGAGCTGGGTGTTGTAGCGTCCTTAGGGGGACTGTTCCCTAGTTAGTGAAATCCTGAGTTGTTGCTCAGGGACTGGACGTAGGACTCCTAAGGAAAGGAGGTCCGAACCAGGATAATCCTTGTGTTGTGTGACTGTCTTCTTTGTGTGATTGTTATTTAAACTAACTGTCACTAACCTATTTCGAAGAACGTTTGTGTGATTGTTTTGAGTTACAGGTATCTTCTAGATTATTTTTAAAGACCCATTCACCCCCCCTCTGGGCTCGTCAACTGGGCAACAAGTGGTATCAGAGCTAGTCTCTTCGACAAAGAAAGGATCCAACGATCTGAAGAGTAAAGATCCATGGCAGCCCAAGGTAACTTTGAAGGTCAGTCCGTCAACCGACCCCCTCTCTTCGATGGTGAAGATTATCCTTACTGGAAGACCAGAATGGAATACTTTTACAAGGACACGACTATCAAATTTGGTCCATAGTAGAAGAAGGTGATCTGTTAGTCACAAATGAGAAAGCACAATGGACAGATGATGACAGGAAGAAGATTTCCCTGAATTGCAAAGCAAAGAGCATCCTATGCTGTGCTCTAAGTAAGAAGGAATTCAACAGAGTTTCAGCCTGCAAATCCTCAATGGAAATGTGGGAAAAGCTCAGGATTACTTATGAAGGCACAGACAAAGTGAAGGAAACAAGAATCGATATTCTTGTCACTCAATATGAAAGATTTCAGATGCAATCAAGTGAGTCCATAACTCAAATGTTCAGCCGGTTCACTGACATCACAAATGGACTGGCTAGCCTGGGGAAAGTCTATGAGATGGGAGATATGGTAAGAAAGATACTTAGATCCTTACCGTCCTCATGGACTCCAAAAGTCACAGCAATAGAAGAAGCTAATGACCTGAAGAGAATGTCTGTAGAAAAGCTCATTGGGTCCCTCATGGCCCATGAGATCAATATGGAAAGGCTAGGAGAGTCCTCTAGCAGAAAGAAGCACTCCAACGCCTTAAAAGCTGAAGAAGATTCACCAGATGCAAGCTCAGCTGAAAGCGAAAGTGATGCAGACAGCGAGAATGAGGAAGCTATGCTATCTAGAAAGTTACAGCGAATTTTGGCTAAAAAGAAGAAATCTCAATCTGGTAGAAGGTACTTCAAAAGGAATAAGGAATTCAAGAAGCCAGACGGAAAAGAAATAAAGAAAGGAGAACCCATCTGCTATGAATGTAAGAAGCCAGGACACATTAAGACTGAGTGTCCTAAGTTAAAGAAGCCAGAGTTCAGGAAGAAGGACAGTTCCAAGAAGTTCAGAAAGTACAAAAAGAAAGCAATGGCAGCAGCATGGGAAAACAGTAGCGACTCAGATAGTGAGTCAAGCTCCTGCAGTGATGAAGAAAAAGCCCACTTGGCCTTCATGGCAAATACTGAAGAAAAGTAACTTCTGACTCCTCTTTTGATTCATGCAATGGTTCAGACTCCGATAGTTTAGAAGAGGCTTTCAACGAACTTTATGAAAAATATAAAGAAGTAACCAAATTATTAAAAGTAAGTAAGAAAAACATAGTCTGTATAGAAAATACAAACTCAGATCTAAAATCAGAAAATGAACAATTAGAAAGTCAAATAACTGAACTTAAACGAAGAAAGAACTGTTATGTGAAGACCTAAAAGCTAAGAATGAACAAATAACTAAACTAGAAAAACAAGAAAGTACAGATGAATTAAGAAAGAAATTAAAAACTTAAATGAAGAAAATGATAAACTATCAAGCACACTAGAAAAATTTACTAATGGTAAAAACTCTCTAATATTAAAAGGTGCTAGGAGATCAGGTAAGAAGAAAAATGGGTTAGGATATACACCCCCAGATAATGAAGAAACCATAGTCTATCCTAAAACATATCCAACACCAAAATTTGTACCTGAACAAGATGTAGCATACAAAGCTGATTTCAAATACATAGAAAAGTGACTAAGTTATCCTGCTGTAGTCACTGCAATAAGTTAGGACATATTATAACTACATGCCCAACAAGACATAAAAAATGGATATTAAAAGGTAAAATTAATGATACTAACCAATCAGGACCCAAAAGAATTTGGGTACCTAAAGCTTGATGTTTTATTTCAGGTTAACCCTCGAGCATCCAAATGGTATTTGGATAGTGGGTGCTCAAGACACATGTCAGGAAACCAGAAGTTGTTCTCTCATCTCCAAGCTGAAGATGGAACAGTTACTTATGGAGATAATGGGAAAGGAACCGTGATAGGCAGTGGCTCTGTGAATAACAAAGGAAAAACAGTCATAGAAGATGTGCTATTAGTCAAGGATTGAAGCACAATCTCATCAGCATTAGCCAGCTGTGCGACAGAGGCCATCAGATCAAGTTTCAAGAGTCAAAGTGCAGCATACTGAAGGATGGAACAGTCATCTTTGAAGCTAATAGAGAAAAGAATTTGTATGTGCTCTATCTTGAAGAACTCAAGGTTCAAAATGTTTGCCTGGCAGCAAATAAAGATAAATCCACAGAATTATGGCACAGACGACTTGGACATTGCAGCATAGATGGCATGAGAAAATTGCTAAAGAAGAATCTTGTGGAAGGTCTACCTAAGGTTAGTACAAAATTGGATGGTGTATGTAAACCTTGTGCTAAGGGAAAGCACACCAAAGCTCCTTCAAGTCAAAGACGATGGTGACCACCTCAAAACCCTTGGAGCTCCTTCATATGGATCTATTTGGGCCAATGAGGACTACCAGTCTTGGAGGAAAGAATTTCGGATTTGTCATAGTTGATGACTACTCAAGATTCACATGGGTATCATTCCTAGAACATAAAGATGACACTTTTGAAAGTTTCGTCAGCTTCAGTAAGAAAGTTCAGAAAGATCAGAAGTTCAGCATTGTGGATCAGATCATGGTGGTGAATTTCAAAATGAAAAATTTGCTAGATTTTGTGATGATCAGGGAATTGAGCATAATTTCTCAGCACCAAGGACACCTCAACAAAATAGCATTGCTGAGAGGAAGAACAGAACCCTATTGGATATGGCAAGAACTATGCTCTCAGAATATGATCTGCCAAGATACTTTTGGGCTGAAGCAGTCAATACAGTAAGCTACATTATCAACCGAGTAATGATCAGGCCAATCCTGAAGAAGACTGCATATGAACTATTCAAAGGGAAGAAGCCAAAGATCAGCCACTTCAGGACTTTTGGGTGCCCTTGCTTCATTCACAACAATGGAAAAAGGGACATTGGTAAGTTGGATGCCAAATCAGATGAAGGCATCTTCATGGGGTACACGTCTAAACCCAAAGGCTATAGAGTATTTAATAAACGTACCTTGTTGATTGAACAATCTGTGCACATTATTTTTGATGAAACTAACCCTTCCTTGAGAAAGGAAGTAGATAGTGACGATGATGATGCAGAAGAACTATCCAAGAAACTAAAAGATGCATCAATTGAGGACAAGGATGATCCACCTCTGGAAGAATTACAACAAGAAGAAGTTACTCATGAAAACCTTCCAAAGGAGTGGAGATACAAGAAAGATCACCCACTTGAGAATATCATTGGTGATCCATCCATAGGGGTAAGAACAAGAGGTAATGTTATTCCTTGTGATTACCTAGCTTTTGTTTCTCAGATAGAGCCTAGGACAGTCAATGAAGCTCTTTCTGATGAATCTTGGATAGTAGCCATGCAAGATGAATTAAATCAATTCAAGAGAAACCAAGTATGGTCACTTGTTCCTAGACCATCAGACCATCCAGTCATTGGCACCAAATGGGTGTTCAGAAATAAACTGGATGAAACTGGTGCAATCTTAAGAAACAAGGCCAGATTGGTAGCTCAAGGCTATTCTCAAGAGGAAGGCATAGATTTCGATGAAACCTATGCACCTGTAGCTAGACTTGAGGCCATTAGAATATTACTTGCATATGCATCTGCTTTGAACTTGACACTATTTCAAATGGATGTTAAATCCCCTTCTTAAATGGTTTCATAAAAGAGGAAGTTTATGTGGAACAACCTCCGGGCTTTGATGACACAGAATTTCCTAATCATGTTTTCAAACTTCACAAGGCATTATATGGTTTAAAGCAAGCACCTAGAGCCTGGTATGAAAGGCTTAGCTCTTTTCTTCTAAATCATGGTTTCAGTAGAGGTCAGGTAGATAGTACTCTTTTTAAAGTCAAAAGTCAAACACATCCTATTAGTTCAAATCTATGTAGATGATATCATTTTTGGTTCTACTGATGAGTCTCTTTGCAAGTATTTTGAAAAGTTAATGCAGGGAGAATTTGAAATGAGTATGATGGGAGAACTCAACTATTTTCTTGGACTTCAAATCAAACAAGGAAAGGAAGGAACTCACATCTGTCAAGCAAAGTACACAAAAGAACTCTTGAAGAAATTTGGATTCGAAAATACCAAGCCACTGTCGACACCAATGAGTACATCAACAAGAATGGACAGTGACAAAGATGGTAAGAAAGTAGATCAAAAGATCTACAGAGGTATGATAGGTTCACTCCTTTATTTAACAGCTAGTAGACCTGATATTTTATTTAGTGTATGCATGTGTGCTAGATATCAGGCAGATCCTAAAGAATCACATTTAATTTCTGTGAAAAGAATATTTAGATATTTAGCAAGATCTCATGACTTAGGTCTATGGTATCCAAAACATTGTGAAATTAGCCTAGTAGGTTACTCTGATGCTGACTATGCTGGATGCAAATTAGATAGAAAGAGCACCAGTGGTGGTTGTCAGTTCCTTGCAGGGTGTTTGATATCTTGGTCCTCAAAGAAACAAAATTCAGTAGCACTCTCTACAGCTGAAGCTGAGTACGTGGCTGCTGGAAGTTGCTGCACACAACTCTTTGGATAAAGCAACAGCTTGAGGACTTTGGATTAAATATCAAATCAATCCCGTTGCTGTGTGACAACACCAGTGCCATTAATCTCACCAAGAATCCAGTCCAGCACTCAAGGACCAAACATATTGAGGTTAGATATCATTTTATTCGTGATCATGTTGCAAATGGAAATATTGAAATATCCTTTATTGATACAAATGGCCAATTAGCAGACATTTTCACAAAAGCCTTACCTGAAGAGAGATTTACATCTCTTAGAAGGGAATTAGGCATGTGCAATTTGTGATAAAAGTTTGCTTACAAAGGCACATTAAATTTCAGAATTAAAGTAATTTTTCCCTCCATGGCGATAAGCAAAAGAAATTCAAATTGTATTGTTGTAACCGCTCTCTCATTGAAGTCCGTTTGAATAGTCAAAACCTTTTGTCGTTTTCCACCGCCTTTTGGCGCCTCACTTTCCACGTAGCATTAATTTATTCATAAAATCGATGACAGAACGATTCGTATCTCATCGTCTACCTTTTCCCCTTTTTATCCTGTCGCTTGAGCCGATGCCCTAACAACTCACATCTCAATCCTCTGCAAATTTGAATCTTCCTCCTACTTCCCGCAAAATTTCTTGAGGATTCCTTCTCCTCACCTTCCGTCTCCACCCTCCGTTGCCTTTCCCACCTGAATCTATGGCCGCACCAGTTATCGCCGGCAGTTTGGGTGGCTACAGCGCCGAGTTCCTCACTCCTGAGCAGCAGGAGAGGTTACTTTTGTGAAGACAAAGCTCTGTGGCAATAAAGAAGTAGATGTCGCTAATCTGAGGAAAAGTGGAATGAGCAGCGTAGTAGATTTGATCAATCAGATGCAGTGGACAGAAATTACCACCTTTTCAGAGGTCAGTTATCCGGACTTGGTAAAAGCCTTCTTCGTGTGTATGAGAACAGAGGAAGATGGGTCTCTAGTTTCTTCAGTAAAGGGAACCATGATTAGGATAGACCCTGAGTTGCTGAAAATGTTGTTTAATGTAAAGACTTCCGGATTTAGTGGGGTTCACACCGTGGACGCCCAAGTGAAAGGTTTGGGAATTATCGGGCCAGGATTCAAGCTGAGGGACGGCAAGATCGATAAATCAACTATCCGCCTTCAACCGCCTCCTCCATTTATTGTCTGTCAAATCTTAGTTCCCAGAAGTGCAACTTTTTCATCTTGCACAAAGGCCGATTCGGACATGATGTACTGGGCCATTCAGAATAAGGAGATAAATATGGCCGCAGTGATAATGGAAAGAATGAAGTTTGCAAGAGATCAGATTTGGGACACCAAGAGTAAGTTCAATGTGTCCCTGCCTTATGCCCACCTACTTACCAAGATCTTCAAACACTTCGGTGTTGATCTTTCTGGGGCAGTTGTAGAGAAAATGGGCCAAGCAATCAGGTCCAGGAACCTGAAGAAGAGTGGCTTCTCTGTGGAAAGTGTGTCTGGTTCAAGGCTTCAGTTGCTGAAGGCGAAGCCATCATTGACGACACCTCAGTTGTTCATCAGGAGATGGGATCAGCGGATATGATTCCAGAATTGCCAGTGGAGTCAATTTCAGCTCCAGCAGTTGGAGCAGCAGAATCTTCAGGCCCCTCCATTGCAGAAGTTCAGTCTGAAAGTGCAGTAGAAGTAGAAGAAGAAAGAGCGTCTGTAGAAGCTTCAGGATTTCCAGAAGAATCAGTTCAAATTTTGCAGAAAGGAGAATTGAGGATATTCTCCCAGAGGACATTATTCCAGTTGAGGACCCACTCCCTCAACTGTAGTTGCATCTATTCTGGCAGACATCATTGATTCGATTCCTTTTATCTCAAGTGCTCCAGAAACAAGTGGCAGAGTTGCAGAAGAGACTGTGGCATCAGGCCACATTGATGAACCAATGGAAGATGTTCAAGTAGAGGTAGAGCACCCAGCTGCCCAAGGTGACTCTGTGATGGAATCTGCTCCCATTCAGGGGGAGCAAGTATCAAATGAAGAAGATGCTCCTATTGAGGGGGAGCTATCAAAAGAAGGTTCAGTAGAAGCAACTCCAGATGTTGATCAGGATGAAAAGCATGGAGATTCTCCAAATTTGGATGACAGAGAAGGGGAGACTGCAAGCTCTTCGAGCTCAGATGATGATCAACCTCCTCCAGCAAAGGAAGGCAAGAAGAAAGGAAAAGAAGTTGCCTCTGAAGTTCCTCTCCTGGCTGATTCTCCGTTTGAGAGGCAGGTCAAGCAGAAAATTGTCATAAACTTGAAGCCAGTGATTGAAAGGCTGAATGTTCAAGGTGAGCTATTATGTACTCTCCAGTCAGATGTAAACTCTATATTTCTGAGCCAAGCTTCAGCCAACAAAGAATTGGGACAAATCAGAAATGCTATGAAATGGTTTAACAAGGAAATGAGCAGCATGAAAGGCATGCTCTCAGAATTATCAAGGCAGTTGGAGCTCAAGCTCCTCCTCCTCCAGAAGCAGCAGCAAACCAGAAGCAGCAGAAACAGCAGCAGCAACACCAGAAGCAGCACCAGAAGCAGCAGCAGCACCAAAAGAGGTAGAGCCAACAGGGCCAGCTGATCAGGTTGAAGGGCCAACAGGGCCATCTGAGCAAGGATCAGGGCCATCAGGGCCATTGGAGAGTGAGTCTGTGCAGATAGAGGCAGAAGAGCTTGGCACCCAAGCCCCCAGCTCCCTCTTCCCCCTCTCACCACCTATTCCTCCAACTCCACCATCAGCTCCTACAGCACCTCCTGCTCCTCAAACATTCAAGAAGCCTCAATCTAGACCAATTTCTTCTCCTACACCATTTCAGTCCACCATTCCTTCTCCTTCTCCTATACTTGAGGCCCCTCCAGCATCCTCAGCTGGAGCATCCTCCTCCTCCTCTGGTCCCTCCCTTGGACCAGTGATGATCTCCAAACTACTTCACACTCTTTTCTTCATCCTACTCCTCACCATCTTTCATCACTATCATACCTGAACAAGCTCAACTCAACTCTCCCTTTATTGAAAAGATAAAGGATGAGTTTGAGGAAGGGATCCTCAGGTCTGTGTTGAAAGTGGGAGAACATATTCACAGGGCAGATCCTTCTAGTCCTGCCCCCAAGAAGAGGAAACTTACTTCTACTTCTTCCTCTTCCTCTGAACCCAAATACCCACCTTTGTGGTTTTCTCTCACAGTGGACAACAAACATAACCCACTGTATAGGGAATACCTTTCCAAAGTTGTTTTGCCACCATCATCAACCTTCCCTTTCAAAACCTTACAGATCATTTGAACACCATTCTACCCTACTTCTCTTTCAAAATCCGAAAAGTCCAAAATCTTCTCTCTTGCTCACTCCAAATCTGAAGAGCAGTGGGGCAAAGGTCACAAGGATCTTCTCAAGAAGTTCACTCTTGCCAAATCTGCCAGATTTCCTCCAAGGACCACTCCTTGACCCTATCTGAGTGGTTCAGGATGTATCACCAAGAACTCTGGGCACCCTACATTCAATCGGAAATAAAAATGATCAGGCATTCATGCTATTCAACAACTACAGATATATTCATAGACTTCCAGAAGTTCAGCTCTGTCAGTTCAGGAAGGCCATTTCAGCTTTGACTCCAGATATCTCTCAATCTTCAGATATTCAGGTAGATTTTGCTACCCTTCAAATACCTGAGGAGATAGCCCTTCCTCAAATTCACTTTCTAGTTATGGAATCCTCTGTAGGATCCATCATCTTTGAGCGTTTTGCCAGAGTCTTGGGCAGAATTAAAGTGCAGAAAGGCTACCTGGTTTCCTTTACTAGATTCCTATTTAGGGAATATCACCAGGGCCATGTAAGTGCTGAAGTTCTCTCCCCTATTCTGTCTGAATGTGAAAGGCTCACATCTTCTGAATGGTCCAAGTTCTACCCCTGTCAGCTCAGCAGCTGTTTGAACTCAATGAAGCTCAGGCCAGGGAAGGCAAACCAGCTATTTCTCCAGCCACTTTCCTAGATATGAACTCCATTAATCTTGTTGATGACCCCTTCAAGGTCTGGGAGGAAAGATACAAAGTGTACGTGGCTATGCACAAAACTCTCAGAGATAACCACAACCACTACCCTGTCACCATGGACCAATTCCTCACCTGTGCCAGCTTTGGCACTCGTCGTTTTCTCAAGATGAACATGGACAAGAATGCATATGCTGATCTTCTCTATCAGCACCTAGATCTTCATCTCAAACGGATGGCTTCCACCATGGGACCATCTTACTCTTTGTCTTTTGGAGTTTTTAAAAATCTTTTTGAAGAGCAGGAAGTTCAGGCATGGGAAACCATCTCCCATTTTGCCTCTCTGTTGTCTCCTGCCTTCTATTACCTGTACCTCCACAGTTAATGACATGACCTCTGTGTATTCTCTATTTCTCTTCTCTCTTCTTTCTTTGTCGAGAGTTATCTTTTTGCTTAATGACAAAAAGGGGGAGAAAATACTTAGCATGTCTGAAATTTTAAATTTGCTTAGAAAATTAGCATATCATCTCTTTACAACAATTTCAGATACTTTTATCCATGCTTATTGTTCAGTTTTGTCATCACCAAAAAGGGGGAGATTGATGATCAGTCTGTCCCCATGTAATTTTAAATCATACATTTTGATGATTAACAAAACCAAACAAGAGCTTATCAATATATCTAATGAATATTTCATAAGTCTTAAGTACAGGAAAAATACCAAGGTCAAACAAGCAACAAAAGTATGCATTACTTCTCTGAAGCTTTATCTCTTCAACATATTATTTCTCTAAGTCCAGAACGATTTCCTTATAAGCATACGATTTCATAGAATTATTAATCGATTTCCCTATGGCTGAAAAGTCATGTTGTTTCAAACAAGTCGATGCCAACGATCTATAAGTGATCGCAACGATTCCTTTAGAGCCCGTAACGACTTGCTCGTCATAACGACTCTATAAGTGTCGCAACGATCCTTTAAGACCGTAACGACTTGCTCGTCATAACGACTCTATAATGATCGCAACGATTCCTTTAGAGCCCGTAACGACTTGCTCGTCATAACGACTCTATAAGTGATCGTAACGATTCTTTAGAGCCGTAACGACTTGCTCGTCATAACGACTCTATAAGTGATCGCAACGATTCCTTTAGAGCCGTAACGACTTGCTCGTCATAACGACTCTATAAGTGATCGCAACGATTCCTTAGAGCCGTAACGACTTGCTCGTCATAACGACTCATAAGTGATCGTAACGATTCCTTTAGAGTCGTAACGACTTGCTCGCATAACGACTCATAAGTGATCGCAACGATTCTTTAGAACCGTAACGACTTGCTCGTCTACGACTCTATAAGTGATCGCAACGATTCTTTAGAACCGTAACGACTTGCTCGTCATAACGACTCTATAAGTGATCGTAACGATTGTTAAGTGTTCATATCGATTTCTTCAGAAACACAACGATTTGTAGTCATAACGATTGTTAAGTGTTTCATATCGATTTCTCAGAAACACAACGATTGCACGTACAACGATTTATTAAGTGTTTCACAACAATTTCTCCTGTGTCATAACGACTTGGTCAACCTGGCTTACTCATAACGATTTCATAAGTCATATAGCCATCGATGTCATCTTGATATCTTATTCATCTTAAAACGTTGAATAGTCAAAGTCCACGTAGACATCTCTCTGACGCTTTTGCATTTATGAGATCTGATCATATCTTGCATGCATGCAGACCATATCATGCCTACTCTGATACGTTCTTTAGACTTAAGCTATTTGGCATTACTATTTCCATGTCTATTACTAATGACGTTGACTGACATCAGAGACAGCTTAGCTGTCTGCTATTTGAGTTTGACATTTGTGCAGACCTCTGAACCAGCTTCATAGTACAACGTTAAACAAATAGAAACCAACGGATATTTCTGAAGATCTATCTCTTTGCGTGCTCAAGTAATCAAAAGACTGTGACTGGAAGCTTCCAAGACTCCAGATGTCATTCAGTCTAACGACTACTCAAAAGAGAGACAACGGACACTTCAACGTCTTCATTTCAAATTGAAGATATAAATTCAAGTCAGAAGAACAGAAGAAGGCAATCGCGTATTCAAGCATTCAAATTCTTCTGAAGAAAGTCCAGAGCCAAGAACCGTCATTCCACTTAGCTTTTGCTCTTTTGCTCTCCACTAGTTTGTGAAAATCTTGAGAGAGCCTGTATAGTTCTGAGAGTGTGCTTGTTTAAAATCTCTTTGCTCTCAGTTCTAGTTGCTTCAGATCCTTGCTTATCAAAAGCTTGATCTAGGGGCTTGAAAGTCATTCATTCTTCTCTGTGTTATTCCCTTCGGGTGTGAAGGAAGACCTGGTGGTATCCAGGTGTTGTTCCTTCGGGTGTGAAGGAAACCTGGTGGTATCCGGGTGTATCCCTCGGGTGTGAAGGAAGACCTGGTGGTATCCAGGGTGTTGTTCCCTTCGTGTGTGAAGGAAGACCAGCTGAGCTGGGTGTTGTAGCGTCCTTAGGGGGACTGTTTCCTAGTTAGTGAAATCCTGAGTTGTTGCTCAGGGACTGGACGTAGGACTCCTAAGGGGAAGGAGGTCCGAACCAGGATAATCCTTGTGTTGTGTGACTGTCTTCTTTGTGTGATTGTTATTAAACTAACTGTCACTAACCTATTTCGAAGAACGTTTGTGTGATTGTTTTGAGTTACAGGTATCTTCTAGATTAATTTTTAAAGACCCATTCACCCCCCCTCTGGGCTCGTCAACTGGGCAACAGAACTGATTGATCCTTCTTTTTATCTGACTTAATATTTGTGATTGGTCTAAATCATCTGAAAACCTATTCAAAACTAGGCTAAGTTCTCACGGGCATCTAAATAGACCATGATAATCTGAGTTTTATGACAGGGTTGATAAAAGAAAGTCTCCTCATGAAAACATGCACAGTCTAGAAAGGGAAACGGAAGGACAGAAAATGCTACAGGGTCATGGCAGCTCAAGAGGCTCTTTCACGTTCAGACAAATCTGAAGGATCACATATGTCAGAGAAGTCAAGAAACTCTCAAGAGTCCAGTTAAATCCAATTCAGACCCATTTGATGCTAAATATCTAATTATGATTCGGAGGATGATATTTCCTATGATGAATGATAGAATGCTATGAGCACCTATCCAATAAATTTAAGAAAGTAAAAGCTCAAAACAAGAAGCTAAAAGAAAAATTTGAGAGAAGAATAAAAGAAATTAATAATACTCAAGCATTCTATGAAGAAAATGAAAATTAAAAATATAGAAGAAAAATTGGAAAAGGAAGTCAAAAACTATGAAATCAAGTTTTCTAAGTTGAAAGAAGATCATGATCATGTGGAATCTGAAAATTCTAATTTGAAAAATGAAAATGAAAAATTGATTGATCATAATGAGGGAATCTCAAATTTGATATTGATCAATTAATCAAACAAATCTCCAACATGGCTCATGATCATCAAAAAAAAGAAATTGTTGCATTGAAAGCTGAAAAAGAAAAACTGACAATGAACTTGAAGTGATATTAAACAAAGTCAAAATTCTGAAAAGAGGATTTCTGAATTGAATAAATCTGTTGAGGATTTAAGAACTGCCTTGTCTAAGTTTGTTCAAGGAACTAAGAACTTGGATAACCTTCTTGGAATGAAAGTTAATTTTCAAAAGGAAGGTTTAGGATTTAATCCCTTGAACAAAAAGGATTTTGAAAACAAAACAAAGACTTCGTTTATAAGTGTCTCTAAGAACAAGAATTTGGTTGCACCTAAAGAAAATTTGTTCAGAAAAATGTTCAAGAACAAAATGAAAAATTGAACAAAAGTGCTGCAAAAAGGAAGAATCATGTTTCAATTGAAAACCAGAAAAAGAAAATGAAAAAAAAAAACAAGAGTCCACAAGGTCTCCACACCTCCTCCAGCAACCCAGAATGTTTCAAGGAAATATCCAACTCCACATCATGCCAAGAGATACCAAAGGGTACCACCTCCTTCTTCTCAACCCAAGGGTGATCAAAGGTACTCTAAAGGATCTCAGAGATTCCAGCAAATGCAATCACACTATGGTAAGCTCCAGGTAAGTACTCAACCTGTTTGCTTCAAATGCAATAGACTTGGTCATCTTGCTAAATTCTACTGGAAGAAAAATCAACACTCTCACAAATATGCTAAAACTGTCCAATGCTATACATGTCATAAACATGCCCATATCTCTAGGGATTGTTGGCATAAAAATTATCATCTTGTGCATGTTTCTAAGCCCCATGATCATAATTCCATTAATGAAAGAAATACATATATTCCAAAAATAAAATCACTTTGGATTCTGAATCATTGTTGAATTCCAAAGTTGATGTCAATGCAGGACCCAAGCAAGTGTGGGTTCCAAAACTAGCTTCATCAACTAGATGAGGTGTCTTGCTGTCAAAAGTTATAAATGGGTTCATGACATTGGTTGTGCAAGGCAAGAAATGATTGGCGAACAAAGGTAAATTTTTTTTGGACTGTGATTGAAGATTGTTCAGGTAAAATCTCCTTATCACTTCAGAATTGAACTACTAGAGTTGAAATGGACTTTCAATCTTATCTGAGCAATGAAAAATGTGCCTTAATGCTATCCCCACATGCAATGCCTCTTAGCAATTGGAATCATGCCATGTCATCTTGCTTGCATAACTGTGCTCATGACCTCTTAAGCATATCATTACTTTGACCTTTGGTATATCAAATGATGACATGTGGAAAAATAAGTTATGCTTGTTTAGAACTATTCATTATGTGTGAGTAAAAATACTCCGCCAAGTACCAAAAGTCATGTTATGCAAAAGGCTAATTATGTGCATGATAACATGTGAATTGCTTGCTATTATCTATGCATGTGTTATGGGGAGTAAATTTGAAAGTGCACAAAAATATTTACAAAATTCATTGAATATCATGTTTGTACTAGTTCTATGCAAATGCTTGAATTGCTTGAATGTGGATGATCACATGCACACACGATGGGGGAGCAAAAATTAGGATTGGTGAGTGAATTAATGAGGGAAAATCTCTAATCTCAGCCTTAAATATGATTTGTCAAAGTCCCTGTCGACAGCTCCCAACAGCCTGTCAACAGATAAGCCTTTACAGAACCCAGAAATTGCACCCTGTGTGCATCTGTCGACAACCACTTCTTCTACTGTCGACAGCCAGACACAGTTTCTATCTCCCCGAACTTCATATTTTCTATCAGTGTGTCTCTGTCGACAGCCAGCACTTTAGCTGTCGACAACCATACCCTGCCTGAAACCAGAACTTCATAACTGTCTGCATCTATCGACAGGCTCATGTTTGTTGTCGACAGATAATCACTTCATCCATAAATCTTCATCCTTCTTCATCATTTCTTCATGAGTATGTTTCCATTATTGATTCAAGGGGAGAATTGGGTATAAATATTCATTATAACCTTTCATACTCACATAGTATCAAAGACATATGGTTAATCACAATGATTTTGAAATAATATTTGTGATTGAGTCTAGGTTGTATCATCTAGAACATTGAACAAGTCTAATGATCTTAACCTAACTCACTTGAATAACTCCCTTGTAGATGATCATGTTCCTATATGGATTGATAAGTAAGAGGGTTTTTGAACTTAATGTCTTTACATTGGCCTTTGACCTTAATTAACCTTTTGAAGTTGATTTTCTAACTTAACAAAAGGAGAAAAGCTACCTATTTCTAAACTCAAAAGTTCATCAAAGTTATTTGAAATGGGACAAAGGCAGAGCAATGATGAGCATCACTGAGTAACTGGGGACATGGGCATCACAAATGTCTATCTTCGCGTCAAAAAGTCTATTCATTATCTCTGCATAATGGTATGATGGTCACTCACACTAAGTAACTGGGGGTACGGGCATCCCAAATGTCTACCTTCACGTCAAAAGGCGAAAGTGATCCTAATGACCACTTCTCCCACTTTCACTTGATAAAAGAAACTGTTCAATACGTGAAATAGAGTGAAGCCTCCATGTTTTTAAATCAAGGGCAATGGGTTGTCTATTGTCAATTGTTCATGTAGACATTGCCTTCATTTACCAACTGAACATCACCCACTAAGATATATGATTTCTTCAATGGTTTTATTCAAAGGTTATGTTATTTTCATATGTTTTGGAACGATGTATCCTAAATGCTATAACTTGAGATTCCCAGAGTATTATCTCTTAACTTTGTAGATAGAATTTTTACGTGTCTTAATACTAGTATTTATGACACTTTGTAGTGGGTATCAACCTATCCTCAACCTTGCAATCCCATTTGAACACTCATTCCCCACTCATATCTTTCACAATTTAGTTCTGGGGTCAAGTAGCTCTTTGCTTCATTCTTACCCCTGTGTGCACTCATTATCTTTTTGAATATTGTCAAAAGGGGGAAAAACATCAATTGTGCATAAATTGAAATTTTTGTCATCATCAAAACGAGGGAGAATGTTGGGTTCACATGTGTGATGTTTGTGATTACGTGTTTTTGATGATGAACAATGTTAATTGATGTTGTATGAATGGTTGAAACATGACGACATTGACAAAGTTAAGCAAGATACAATCATATCAAAACATGCTTCATTTGATCATCTACATATTCATTATATCTCACTAATAATGTTCTTTAATGTAGTGTGATTATATGCAAGACAAAGTACCAAAGACAAGAGCAAAAGCTCAAGAAATTGAAAATCTGTCAACAGATGAATAGTGACCTGTCAACAGATGAATAGTGTACCTATCGACAGATGAATAGTGATCTGTCGACAGCTACACACAGGAAATCACTTCCTAGAAGTTCAGAGTTCTGGAAATTCAGAAACTGTCAGGATCTGTTGACAGATGAACAGTGGTGCTGTCGACAGACGTAGAGAAACCTCAATTTCGAGAATTGGATATGTTCCATATTTGGGTGTTTCCTTTTACCACGTCTCTCCTAACTTGGACACCCTTATATATAGAACATAAGGAGGTATTTTCGTAGCAAGAAGCCACCATACCAAACCCTAATAAAAAATTAAGAGAAAGAGCTTCTCCCTGCTGCTCTGCTTCAACCCTCCGTCTAGGAATAGGAAGATCTATCTTCAGAACGGATTTGAAGCTGGTTTGTCCGTCTTTCAAGCTTCTACATCAACTGATACCTGTCAAGACAAAGCTTGAAGTTCTTCCGGACGACCACCACGAAGAGTTCTTCATCAGGATATACTTCTACATCTCTGAACTCTTCTACTTCTACACCTTTCATATCTTTGTGTGTGTCGTAGTGGTTCAAGCGTTCCTTGTGCTTGATCTATGTGTGGATTATTGTTCTGGTTGCGTGTTTGCATCAGACAACGTGTGTGTGTGTGTGTTGGTCAGATCAAGGCTAGAGGATCTGATCTATTGTGGAATTGATCTAGCGTGTGTGTGTGTGGTTGAGCTATTGTGCTCGTGTGTGTGTTGTACTCAGTTCTTGAGTAGTGTGTCCTTACTGTGTGAGGGGTGGACGTAGGAGTCATGTGGTGTGATCTCCGAACCACCTAAAAAATCCCTTGTGCACTATAGTTTGACTTGTGGTTTGCATTGTGTTGTGCTAGATGCATGCCTAGGGATTTCGTCTACACACTACTTGTTAATTTGTTCACACACGTTACATCAGATCAAATGGATTTTAATTGAGTAGATCTTTAATCCGAAGTAGTTTTTAAATTGCTTAAGTTTCGCTGCAAATCTATTCAACCCCCGTTCTAGCTTTGCCATAACCAAATATCTGATCCTAACAGAGATGCCCTTGTCTGTTGTAAATCGTCTAGCTTTGTTTCTTCGTCGTTTAGAGATGTGCCTTCGAGTTCCTTGCTTAAATTTTCTACATCACTATCATGTTCTCTTTCTTCCTTAGTGGAGAGGTTAGTTTCATCAAAAATTACATGAATAATTTGTTCTATGGTTAGAGTTTGTCTATTTAGAACTCTAAACCCTCTTGGTTTAGATACCTATTCTAAAAATATACCTTCACTACTGCGTCATCAATTTTATCTAGATTATCTTTTCCATTATTCAAAATATAATATTTTACACCCAAAAGGTTTTAAATGAGATAAGTTGGACTTTTTACCTTTGAGTAACTCGTATGGAGTCTTCTTGAGTATGGGTCTTACCAAACACCATTGATAATAAAGCATGCAGTGTTGACAACTTCAGGCCAGAGATATTTTGGCAAACAGTAATCTGACAGCATAGTCCTTGCTATGTCAAGTAATGTTCTATTTTTTCTTTCTGCCACTCCATTTTGCTTTGGTGTTCTGGGAGTCGAGAAGTTGTGTTGTATTCCATTTTCTTAACAATGATCAGTAAATTCTTTGTTGTGAAATTCTCCACCGTGATCTAATCTAGTGCTTATGATGCTGAATTTTTTATCCTTTTCCCGAAGTCTGCTGAGCTTTAAAAATACAGAGAATGTATCACTTTTGGACTGTAGGAAGGAGACCCATGTAAACCTTGAATAGTCATCTACTACTACATATCCGTACAGTTTTCCACCAACACTAGTAGTTCGCATGGGTCCAAAAGGATCCATGTGTAGTAATTCCTGGGGCTTGGTGGTTGTCACTATGTTCTTCTATTGGAATGATGACTTGACTTGTTTTTCTTTTATGCATGTGGAACAGATCTTTGAATTGTTAGTCTTCACATTTGGAAGACCTCTGACAAGATCATACTTTTGTAGTTTCTTTATTACTGAAATACTGGCATGTCCCAATCTTTGATGCCATAGATCAAGGTCTTCTGAATCTTTAGCTGATAAGCAGAAATCTTCTTTTTTTAGATCTTCTAAGTGTAATATGTACAAATTTTTATGTCTGACTACTTCAAAAAAAATTTGACTTCCTTTGGCAATAACACATTTATCTTCTAAAAATTGTATCTGATGACTCTTGTCACATAGTTGTCTTATGCTTAAGAGCTTGTGCTTCGGGCCTTCAACACACAGTACATCTTCAATCAAGAATTTTGATTTAGTTGAAATATTTCATTGACCAACTACTTTTCCTTTCTGATTATTTTCAAACATTACTTCACCTTTATTAGTTGTGATTGATGAGAATAATTTCCTATTTCCAGTCATGTGCCTTGAGCATCCACTATCTAAAATCCATTTAGATGCTCTAAAGCTTCCTTGAAAAAATAAAATTACTGAAACGTTTTAGGTACCCAAGTTTTCTTGAGTCCTAAAGAGTTAGTTGAACATTGTTTAGGTATCCATAACATGTGCTTAGTGGTGCAGGAAGCACGAGTGTGACCTAATTTATTGCAATGTGAACAACAAGTAATATCTTGTGGTTTATAGTTGGACTTTTCTTTCTTTTGGTTGGTTGGAAAGTTTATTTTCTCAGTTACTTATTTTTTTATTTCGTTTACAAATTTTGGTAATGGATATTCCATAGGATTTTTCGTCCTTTTGTCATCTTTCTTTGGTATGTATCCAAGACCATATTTTTCTTTCCCTTTTCTGCAGCCTTTTAGACATAGCATTAAGAATGTTTTCCCATTAGTTAGTTTGCTTAGAGATATTTTTAGATATTTATTTTCATTTTTAAGGTTTGTAAATGTGTTGTTTTTAATTTTATATTTTACTTTCTTCCTATAGGTCCAAGATGTGCTCATGCAATTCTTCATTTAGTTTGACTGTGTCTATTAGTTCTACTTCTCTATGTTTTATTTTTGTTTCATTTGTTTTTATATTAATATTTAGTTCTTGGATTTGATCCTCCAATTTCTTAATATTTTTGTCTTTTGATAATATTTCTTCCAGTAATTTTTTATTTTCTTCTTCTGATTGTTCAAGCCTCTTGCTTATTTTCTTTAATTCTCTTAATGTTATTTTATATTTTTCACAGAGTTCATTAAAGACACTTCTAGATCATCATCATCAGCTTTGAACATGAACTATAGGAGGTTTCAAATATTACCTTTTCTTCAAGATGTGCCATAAAGACCAATTTGCTTCTTCTATTTCAGACTCAGAGCTTGAGTCTTCATTTTCCCATGCCGCAGCCATTGCTTTCCTTGATATTTCTTGTACTATTGTTGGCTGTGTTTCTGTCTTTTTTTGAAGTTTCTTCTAATTCTTTCTTCTTCAATCTTGAACAATCCATTTTGAAATGTCCAGGTTGTTTGCATTCGTAGCAGACTGGTGTAGACGGTCTTTTTCGATGACGAACGTCTGCCGTCACATTAGCGAAAAGATGTGAACGGGAAATGATGAGTGATCGCCAGGGACTTTTTACCTCCGCCCGGAGGAGATGTGATTGTGTAATGCCTCGATGTGGAAATGATCGATTCTTCACTCCTCCTCCTTCGGCTAGCCAAAGGGTGAGAGCTCCATAGTGTAGCTTCAATTTTCCTACAAAAGAAACAAGCACAAAAGATCCATTAGACTGAAAATTATGGTAGCATGCGCTCACATATATGAAAAACACACACAATCGGGGGGTGTCTTACCAGTTGGAGGCTTGAGAAGGAAGATGACCAAACGTTATGACCGCCTTCCCTCCCTCCTATGTTTATAGAAAACCCCTCTAAATTGGGTATTGGAAAGGATGCACCACGTGAGTGTGTGCGTGGACGTGGTAAATATGCAATATATGTGAGACGACAAGCTAAACAAAATAGAAAGGAGGAAGAGAAGTAGGTCCCTATCTATGTAAACGCAATGATGAAGAAGTCTTCTCCAGGGCAGCGTGCTAACTCTGACATTGGCAAGCTCATCACCGGGTTGCTCACTGGATGGTGTCCTGCGAAGGGAGGCGATGGCAAAGTGTAATTGGAAGCTGGGCTCCTCTGGTGACTGTGCAACATTGAGAGGAGGCCGACGTTGTATCCGAGGGAGAGGTGAGTGCAGAGGGGGAGGAAGCTGAAGTGCCGACGGATTATGTTGTGATGGAGTAAGGGCTGCTGTTGATGTGTGTGAGGACTGCCAAAGACCAGGAGACTAGGTGGTGCGCAAGGTGACTTCTGGTGGGCTGCTGCGACTGTCGCAATGGAAATCAGTCTCCTCCCCCTGATGGAACGGAGGCAGTGTCCTTATGACCACGTCGCATGCATCTCCATCCTAAAGAGGCGGGGCTATGGGCAGTTAACGTGGGAGAGGCTTGCACGGGTCTCACGGTGACCTGGACGCCGAAGGAGGATGGTGGGCATTTTGGGCTCCTGCTTTCCCGGGGGTAGGTCGTGAGGAAATCATGTGCGAACAAATGGAGATATGGGCGTGAGAGGAGAGAGGGCGCGACGGTGAGATGAGAGGGTGAGCAGTGAGTGGTAAGACGTGGCTGGGAGATGTTGGTGAGGGGCGTGTGTGAGAGGAAGTATTTGACTTGGTCCCTCGTGTGTGGATAAGTGCATGCGCAGAGGGAGTTGCTGGGGTTTAATTTGTTTAGATTTAAATGGGGTTGGGTTGGTCTATTTTGTAGGGTATGGTGTTGGGTTTAACTGGATTTAAATATGTTTGGTTTGCATGGTGGTGTTGGGGTTTTGTGTTAACGTGGGTATGTGGATTGGATTTGTGGGTGTTGGTATTTTTATGGGTAGATTATGTGTATAGGTTTGGTTTTATTTTATGTGGGTTTACGGGTTATGTAATGGGTATGCTTATTCTTCTTCTTCTTCTTTTAATGGGGTGGGATTTACATGGGATTTAGTTGTGGTTTTAATTATTTTGAATTTTGTGAGAGGGGGGACAGAGGTTTAAGTTGTAGGTATGGCTTTTTTTTATTTATTTATTAGCATGGTGTTGGATTTGTTTTATGCGGATTTTAGGGTTTGGTTTATTTATGTGGGTTTGATTTTTAATATTTTTAGTTGTTGAGTTTAATCAGAATGGGTTTATGGAACTCAGCTATAGGCATGGGTTTTGTCATTTTTTATTATTTAGTTCATTTATTTAGATTTTAAGTGGGGTTAGTTGATGGGTATGATTAGTTTATTTATTGGGTTTTATGGGTTTTATGTGTGAGCTATATTTTAATTGTTCTTTTTATGGATTTAAATTGTTGTATTATTAATTATTATATTTTTATCGGCTTGATAAGGTGAGATTAGGGTTTTTAGCATGGCGCCAGGTACACACACAGAGGGGACAGTTGGAAGGTGGCGGAAATGGCAAGCACACAAGCACCACGGGCTAGACATGCGATAACGACAGAAGAGGCTGGCGCCAGGAAAAGTGTAGACAATATATGACTATGTCGCCAAAAAGATCTTGACGATAGTGAATTCTGCAGCTCAAAATGACAGGTGACCTAGCTCTTGTCATCATAAATGGAGCAACTACAATCGGGCCTGCCAACAAGGGCATGAGCTACTATGGAGATCTTAATGGAGATAACACTGCACCTACCAAATAATGGGCTAAGAAAATGAACCCTGCGAGGATGGTCACAAAATTCGCATCTACAAATGCCCCTCCAAGACATCTGATCTTGCAAGGGAATGGAGTGGACTGATAGATTGGTGTCTCGGAAAAGAGAAGAGACTCGAAGATGGAGATTCTGAAACTTCGGAGAGAGTCTCAGAAGGTGAACATCCTTTGGATGAGGAGAACTCTCAAGCTAGGTCCCTTGTCTAGACGTGAGCCAAGCAAGTTGTTTGAAAGGCAAGGAAGGAAATGAAGTGAGTCTTACGTGTTAACATAACCGCAGCCCTGAGGTCCTCCGATCACTGCCGTGAGACTTCGACACACTCTGGGTGCCTGTCCAGTCAAAGGGGTTATGCCATGACGAGTCGACTCAATAAAAAGGAACATTTTATGTTCTGGGTGAACAGACAACCTAATGATCAGGATAGACTTGCAATTTCACTTGATTGATCTCAGTTAAAGAACAGACTAGCAGAACTCATTTCTAGCCACCAGGATAACTTTAAAGCACGGGACATGGGAAAAATCTTTCTTCCTTAGTTAGTAAAGTTAGCAGAGAAAATGGCATGATGCATGAAGGGTTTGCCCCATCTAAATGCAAGTTAGTAAACCAGAGGTTTTATTAAAGGCCAATCAAATAACTAGGAGATCATAAAGCCATCATGGGTTTTGGTGAAGGGGAACTCAGGGTTCATAGTCGCCAAGTTATTATCCTCTGGTGAAACTAAACCCTATGTTAGACCTATCTGAACAGGATAGCCAGGAATTGACTACCCGTGGACCTCAGGCAGATGATTCAGTGAACTACTACTTTGGTTGATCGCTTTCTCAACCTTTTTTTTAGGTGATGCACCTTCTTCTTAGCTTATAGACGTTTCTTTATTGATATAACACTTAAGGAAAAAGTGATCAGTGAAGCTCTAACTTCAGCCCCTTGCCTAAGAATGACCATACCTTCTTGAAGCAAGGTCAAGGGACTGAGTTTTATTACAAAATTAAAGGAAAAGAAAATATATACAAACAAAGCAAAATACTAACTTGGAAACAAATTGTACAAATAATGTTAAAGTATAAATGATATTTTTTGTGGTTTTTTTGTTTGTTTTTTTTGAAGAAAGAAAATGAGTAAGGGAAAACATGAAACACTTTTTTTTTTGTCAACACCTAGCAACTGTCTTTATGGCAATGAAAGAGCACGAGGCTGATGAAGTAAAGGAAATTTGGCCTAGCAGAAATATGAAGATTCTTCATAACAATAACCATTGCCCCTTGTGAACAGATTAACATGAACTGTGATTTTAAAAAGGGAGCTATCGTCCTCAACAGAAACTTGTTCTTCAAACACCTTAGAGGTTTGGAATCCTCTAGAGAGAAATGAAGAAATAAAGGGATAAACTTCTCGAGAGGATTAGCAAAACCGTTAAGTGATGAGCTGAGACAGTCTTGACAACATACCCCTTCAGGTGATTTCAGACTATCTAATTTTTGACTTGTTTGCCCCTAGACTTAGCAAGCTACTAGTTGGATGAGAGAACTTGGCCATGTGTGGCTTAGAGGGCTCAAGGTGAGGTGTTTTGTGGACCCCAAGGTCAGGACTTGGCAAACCCTATTTTGTCGAGCACACGTATTGATGATTAGTCCATCCCTATATAATTTTATTTAATTTTATATAATTTTGGTGATTAGCAAAACTCTAAAAATTATTTTCTAACAAGTTTTTATGAAGTTCATCCACAGGAAATAATTCAAGCAAAATCTGTAAGTAATCCTTACACACTGTTGTTTAAAAGTTTAGAGCATAGAATTCCTCTAAGTCCATATCGATTTGCTTTATAGCATAACGATTTCATAAGTATCGATTTCTTTATAAGCTACAGAACGATTTGATCGATGTAACGATTCGATAAGTTACATAACGACTTGGTCGTTGTAACGATTTGATAAGTTACATAACGACTTAGTCGCCGTAACGATTCGATAAGTTACATAACGACTTGGTCGCCGTAACGATTCGATAAGGTACATAACGACTTGGTCGCCGTAATGATTTGTTAAGTTACACAACGACTTGGTCACTGTAACGATTCGATAAAACAAATAATGATTTGGTCACTGCATCGATTTGATAAGTGAAACAACGATTCGATAAGTTACATAACGATTTGATCGCTGTAACGATTCGATAAGTCATACAACGATTTGGTTGCCGTAACGATTTGATCATTGTATCGATTCGATAAGTGAAACAACGATTTGCTTATGTTTGAACAACGATTTTTTCAAACAACAATTGCTTATGTTTGCACAACGATTCGTTCAAACAACGATTTGTTTATGTTTGAACAACGATTTGTTTATGTTTGAACAACGATTTGCTCAAACAACGATTTACTTATGATCAAACAATGATTCGCTCTCACAACGATTTGTTTATGTTTGATCAACAATTTGTTTGTATCTGTAGAACGATTTGCTTATATGTGTACAACGATTTGTATTCACAACGATTTGCCTCTACTATAAGAACGATTCGCTTGCTCTTGCAACGATTTCATTAGTGGAACTATGTCTCATGGACACATCGATTTCTCTATCATAGATTTAATGAATATATCTAATATTCTCATGATATTCAAATATATTTTCAAATATTGTGAAAGTCAAAGTCTTCCCGCGCACATCTCTAGTATCCTTGCATTTATTATGACTGTTCACATCATCTGCACGTTACCTTCTTTTCTTATGCTTCTATAAGAAACGCTTCTCAAAAAGCAGAATGGCATTTCTATTTTGAGGTATATTCTTTCTAACGATGGACTTACAAGCATGGAGATAGTCTAGCTGTCTATGCTTTAGCATTTAATGTGTGCAGGTCTCTGCCAGTACCATATCATACAACGTTGGACAAAATAGAAGCTGAAGGATATCAAGATGGATTTTCGCCTTGCGTGCATGGGTCATAAAGCATTAAATGACTGCAAGCATGCCTGTCGTACTCGATGAACCTTGTAGTCTAACGAGCATCCAACCTAGAGACAACTGACACTTCAACAAATATATATTTCAAAGAGAAGGATATATAGAAGACAGATGACTCTGAAAAGAACAACTTTTGAGATTTGATCTTACAACCTGCGAGCATCAGAAAGAAGTGCCTTGAGCTTCACTCCCTAGTTTACTATAGCTCTTGCTCTCCGTTTTTCATGGTCTTTAGCCTTTGGAGAGCTTGTGTGATCTGAGAGATTTTTCTTAGTGTAAATCTTTCTCTCTCTCAGTCACTGCCTCAGATCGAGCATTTGGTGTAAGCTTGGTCTAGGAGCATTTTGCCTTCATTCACTTTATTGTGAAGTTCCTCTTCGGGCTGTGAAGAGAAGACCTGTTGGAAACAGGTGGTGTTTATTCCCTTCAGTAAGGAAGGAAGACCTGTGTATCAGGGTGTTTGCATTCCTCTTCGGGCTTAGAAGAGAAGGCCAGCTACGGATGGATGTGTAAGGGTCCTTAAGGGGGACAGTACCCTTGGTAGTGAAAGCCCAAGTTGTTGCTTGGGGACTGGACGTAGGACTCCATGGTATAGGAGGGCCGAACTAAGATAAAAATCTCCTGTTGCATGTGTGATTGCTTTTGTGCGTTTGTTTGTCTTCATTCATCTAACACTAACTATTCTCTTTAGTGTTTTTTGTTAAGCATTTTTGTTAACAGGTTTTAATCTAAGAATTTTTAGAATCCCATTCACCCCCCCTCTGGGGTTACTAGCTGGACAACACGTATTGCCCTACCATAATAGGCTACGGAAAAACTCAAGCAATGTAGCATTTGACTTTGTATTGAATGGAAGGATTTTATCTCCAGGTACGGTCACAACCCAGCTCTTTTTCTTTTCTTCCTATTGATTTATTTTTCTTTGTTCCTTCTTTTGTTTGCCTGCGGGGACACTGCCCTCTTCACTTGATCTGGTGTCTTAGTCTCACCTTAGAGGAAGTTGTCTTGACTGCTAAGCTCAACAGCTTAAGGGTGTTGAGTGTCTTGATCAGTCGAGTGGAAGAAGAAGGAGGATTGTGGCCTTTGTTGTGTCCTGGGACAAATAACTGTCTTGGAGTGACGACTCTAATTTTAAGATGTGTGGTGTGTGTATGTTGATTTGTTCTCCAAAAGCTTGGTTGTAACGCCAGACATAAATCTCCATGACTTTGCTAGACCAAGGTCCTTAGTTCACTCTAGTACCACTTACTCCTTAACATGTGACTTGAGATGCATGACAGCTGCCAATCTATTGACTCCTTTTTTGTTTTATTTTTTTGTTCTAAAAGATATTTAAAAAAATATGTACACAATATATAAACCATATTTTTGGGATTTTTATTTTGTATTTTTAGATTTTTGGATTTTTTATTTTTTGTGTAAAAAAATGAGAAAATTAAAATTGAATTGAACAATTTGAAAATGGTAAGTACAATGAGTGGGAACATCCCAAGCGGAATGTCCCTAGGCAGAGATCTCACTTGTGCCTTCTAACCAATGTCGAAAATGAGTCTTATGAAGTAGCTTGGCCTCAGGAGTTGAAATGCTCTCAAGGGGGTACCTGCAAACCAAAATTTGTCTTTCTCGCACGACCACTTTGGATGGTAATGGTGAGAGGTGACATAAGGAGTGAGATAGAAGGCAAGAAGAAAGGATTTGACGGTGATAGATGTGAATTAAGTAAGGTAAGGATAGAGAATGTACAATAATGGAAAAATGAGGGAGCACACAATGAACAACATGGTCCATGGGAGGAAGGCATGCCCCTTGTGATAGGATGAACATTGGAGAGAAGTGAACTCCTCAAAGTCAGAAGGCTTTAGCAGAGGGCAGACTGAGTGAAGTGGGCTCCCCTTCAAACATAAGGAAAGGAGTTGAGCTTGGCAGAGAGAAGGATGAAGTTCTCATGACCAGTGTGGTTTGCCCCTGAGAAAGGAGTGTGAGGAGCTGAAATAGTGTTCCCCAAACCTGAGCTAAATTACACATTACAGAGATCTCAACATCTGAAGATGGCCTGATATGAAATTGGTACAAGAATATACAATGGACCATATAAAGGATGGTATGCCCCTTGAAGCCAAAGCCAACACAGATAACGAAGTAGCCAAAGTGCCCCCTGAAATTGCCCTATTTGAAAAGGAGGTAGATGGGTCCAGCTGGAATGAAAGGGTTGCCCCTGTTCTTGAATGATAGGCAAACTATAAGCAACTGAGTGGAGAACAGATCACTTCAAGTCCCCATTGAGAGGGTCAAGCATGAACGAGATTGAGGAACTCGTAGAATAGTTATGGGAGTTGCCTTGATGAGAAGAAAGGGACTGGGCATTGCAGGAATGAGCTGGGTGCAAGCTTTGCAAGCAAGCTGGCATGACACATCATTCGGAGAGAAACTAGCTTGGTCACCTGATGTGCATAGCGAAGAACAGCCCTCCAGAAAGCTTCAACTAATTGCCAAGGAATAATGACCCCATATCCTTTAGGTCTTGGATATTCAGGTTCCAACAGGAGAGAATTGGGGGTCTGCAAAGCTGCTCTTAAGATAGGTGACAAAATGATCTGAATTTGTAGTGACTTGGTAACTGATTGGATGGCTTGGAAATTTGGGTGATGGTTTGAGTTGAGCAATGATTGGATGCCCCTAGCTTGGCTGGTTCTTTGGCTTCATGCTCTTCTCCTTAATAGGTGTCTCTACCTTCTCTATCACCTCTTTGTTTGGGCAAGGAAATGTTGAAACCACTCATATAGTCACAGGTTGGATGGATTTCTCCCCTATCAATGCCTTGTCTACAACCCCCTCATGATGGACTGACTCTTTCCCTCTAGAATGAGAGTAAATTGAGTGTGAGACTGAAGGAATGGCTGGTTGTGATCTCACACTTTTAGAAGGAGGGAGAATGAGTTGGAGCCTTTGACTCGGGTTTGGATGAGAATGTTGTATAGTAGAGGTGGCAGTAGTCCAAACAGGGTCACAACATGCAGGTGGTTTGAACTGGACTAGGCGAGAGGGGTCCTCCAAGTAGGACTCAAGAATTCTTGCTCGATCACAGAGTTGAGCAAATGTGGAAATGTGGCTTAGCTCAAGTAAGGATCGAAGCTCAGAAGTGGAATTATAAATTAGAAAAGGGATAGCTTGAGACTCAGAGATGCCCATACATGATCTAAAAGCCATGTCTCTCCACCTGTTAGCAAACTAAAGGAAGGATTCATCTGGTCTCATTTTCTCCGCCGCGAAATCGGGGAGTGTGGGGATTGGACTTGCCAGTTTAAAGTGAGCTACAAACCTCTCTGAAAGAATGTCAAAGTTGACAAGGTCTGTAGCTGGAAGAGATATGAACCATGAAAGGGCCTCCCCTTTAAGTGATTTGTAGAACAAATAGACAAGTAGGGCCCGATCATGAATCCATTGACAAGAATCCACAAGAAATGTGGCAAGGTGAAGGTGAGGATCAGTAGTCTCATCATACTTCCTATTTTTGGGAAACTTGAATCCTGGTGGAAAATGTACATGTGGGATTTTGCAATAGCTCTTCCAGGAATGAGACTTTGGAAAATACTTAGCTAGCAGCATCCTGACAAACCCCTCCATCTCACTCCTATGGATGTAGTCATGTGGTGGAGGAGATTTAGGAGAGGTAGAGTGCAATGATTTGCAGGGTATGGAGGATCCAACTTGGGTAGGGGTTCTGAATTGAGTAGGATTGTTGGACGGGACTGTCACGTCCTAATAAAAGGCTATTTATTGGAAGTGACAGAAAACAGGTACAAAAGATAATATTAATATTATCCATTCATAACGTGATATGCGGAAGTCTTATTACAAAAGTACCCCTCATTACACACTAAGTGAGGAGTAGGGATGAGTAAACTATTAGTCATTACATTTCATAATTACACTATTAAAACAACAAATGGTCGGATTGCTTGTCAACGGAGTTCACTCAACACGCATGCCCCTTTTAAACTTCTTCCCCATCTTGGTCACCTGAAAAGGGAAGGATAGGTGAGCTAACTAGCCCAGTAGAACTCAAATCCTCAAATCAAAGAGACATGAATATATGGTAACCAAGTAAAAGACATGACTGATAACAAGAAGGCAACTAAACATCTCAATCGTGACAGTGAATGTGAAACAATAGTATTGAAACATAGGGCATGCTCAGGAATTCATATTGAAACTCAAATTCTGGTTCATGTAAATATTCACACAGGACAGGTAATATGATGACCATAATCAGAAAGTAATTGATGCAATGCCAAACATCCCGTTGCCCTTTATCATTCCTGTACGGCTCGTAATGAATTCGGGTGCTCCTCCCAGGACTGGACCAACCCTATTTGCACAAGCATATCAGTCAGGTGGGGTCTAGGGACCCAATAATTGTCATCACAGTTTGTTCATAATCAACAGGTATACTCAAGCATTACTCTCAGGAAGCCAAGGTCTTATGAATTCAGTTACTGGACACAGAAAATTAGATTCAACTGAGTATCATTTATAGTCGGTAACTTTAAGAACAATTCAAGGAAAGGCAAAGTACATAATGTGGATGAACTCTGTAGTGATATGACAGTAAATTACCAAGGAAAAGATGATTGTAGCATGCGAGGCTAAGAGGATGAAGTTTTAATAAGAGTTTGTACACAGAAGGGTACTGGAATACTGGCCAGAACAGTATGTGTCGACAGCCAGGAGGTGGCTGTCGACAGGTAGAAGCATCCAGAAACCAATTTCTGGTTCTGGGACAGTACCTGTCGACAGCCATGGTCTGTCTGTCGACAGGGCAGTGTGCCTGTCGACAGACAGGGTACATCTGTCGACAGCTACTGTTGTTCTAGAAAACTGAAGTTCTAGAAGACTGGGCCTGTTGACAGGTATCTTTTGTCTGTCGACAGCCGCCAGTTCCACTTCCAGAAATGACTCTAAGAACATTCTAAAAATCTTAACATTGAAACCTATGGATCAAAACATGATTTGTCAACAACTAGAAGAACTTGTCTTTAGCTTTTAAGGCTAGCTTACATGAGAAACAAGATGCATCATAGGAAACATAACCTATACATGAGTAGTTAGAAACCTACTACAACTTGACACTGAAAGAAAAACCTCCACAACAATGATCAAATGGCAAGATGCCTACAAGAAAAACACTCAATCTTCAGAAGTGTTAAGGAATCTAATCCGAAGCTTGAGGGTACAAACACCTAAATAGGAACAAGCACACTGTACTATAGATGTTTGTGACTCCAAACAGGTTCTATAGCTAAAGATGGAAGTAAAAGGAATAGTTTCCTACATGGAATAGAACAAACTCTCCTACTATCCAACGTAACAAGTCCATAAATACAGGAAAAGGAACAGGAGGATCTAAACATTCAACAAGAGCCCCTTTAGCATATGGAGAAGACAAAAACTAGGAAAGGAGGAAATGAATCCTACCTTTCTTGCAGGATGATACTTTCTTTTTGATGAACTCACTACTGGTGGAGAAAAGATGAAGTCAAGGCAGCCGTTGTCAACAACAACTGGTAGCCCCTTCGATCAGAAGCAACAACTCCTCTTGGTGCAACACAACGACGGCTACCCACCAGTCCAGAGTTGCACACACACAGTAGCAGAAGAAGCAGCTCCAGTAGTAGAAATCTCCTCCGGGCAATAACAATAGTAGCGGGGGAAACATGAGCAAGAAATGGAAAGTTTGCACGAAGGAGAAGGGGGTGTTTTATAGCCCAGCTTCTTACCATGCACGGTGACACCTCCAAGCACAGGTGTAACAGTAAAACCCATTGGGTTTTTACTACTTACACATAGTTCATGCATCCTCTAACTCCCTTACACCTCAGCCTCTAACGTGTAAGGGGTTTAACCCACCATGACATGGGCTTGCGTAGCCCATGATACATCATCATGTAAAAATTCCAGAAATCCTTACCGTAATTAGCCCATAATTCAGTTGCCCCAAAGATCCTCTTGTAAACACATTCAAATGATGTCCATTTATGTTGAAATTTCAGCCATAATCTAATGTAATGGTTTACAAATTATGGTGATTTTATTTTAATTTTTAGATTTTATTTACTATTGGGTGAAAAATCACTCGGAAAATAATTGCGTCGGCTTAATCTCGAAATCCGTAAGTAAAAAAATCCAGATATTTACATTTCTGATGTCACCATATTGTCTGGAAATTATGGTGTTCTCGGATTTCAATTTCGTTACAGTTTTTCGGTGTCGCCCTATCGGAGCGTGCACCTCTGTGTACGACATGGGGTATCATTTACTAATACTAATTAATCCCAAATATCAATTATTTCAATCTAATGATAATAGTTAAGTCTAGTATCCATATTATTCATGTTTTTCAACAAATAAAAATTTTCGGGGTGTTACAGGGACTCTGCCAGGGGGAACATTAGGTTGAGCTTGAGACTTGGCCAGGGGGGATTGGAGTAGAAACACAAGGTGTCTTGCCCCTGGACAAGAATTGAAGGAGCTGACTGGGGGAGTAACGTGAAAAGACATGAGACAACTCCACATCCTCCTGAGGGAGGAGAGGAGTTGAGGAAGAAGATCGCTGAAAAAATGAGTTTTCCATTGCTTACTTCCATCCAAACTCATGTATCAAGTTAGCATACATAGTGAACTCATACAACAACACACATGACCAACACTCAATAGACAACAATTGACACTATCATTGAGAAGATGGATGACACACCAGTGTGAACTAGCACTGAAAACGGATTGTTTATCAAGAGTTGCATCCAAGACAACTTTTAAACTTATATTGGCCAAGCTTAGAGTGATTTTCTTGATTGTTCTCTCAAGAGGAGAGGGAGATAGGCTATAGCCAACACGGTGTAGACTCGTGAGCTCACAACACACGACCTGGGTTTTCTAGACACAAGGTGAAGGTCCTCTTGCCCCGTACCGTGAGGGAATCCACAGAATGTAGGGATTTATAGAGTTCTCATTTGGCACCGATCCGATTTACCTGAGAGGGAATCCCAAAGTAAGAGACCGTGAACCAAAGAGAGGATATCCTAGAATGTGTGAAGAGGCTACTCACTCACCACTCACCAACCTGTGGCAAGCAGTGTAAGTCCCACCATGTGTAGACGCGAGATTTGGCCCATCCCCGCGTGATTCATGGCCTAATAAGGCCCATTTGACCACTTGTTGACTTGCCTCGGATCCCATGTAGACGTCCACATCGACTGCCGCTGACTCCATGTTGACGGCAAGGACCCTGGACGCCGACTCTGGTTGGCGTCCACATGTGTTGACGTTTACATGGGGTTGACGGCAGCATCGCTTGACGTCAACTGGGGTTTACTTGGTCTGCGTAACTGCCCAAGATTCTAGCCCACTTGTGCCCTCTCCTCGGCCATGCAACGCATGGGGCCATTCTCAACAGGCAAATGGGCCACCTTGGCACCCCCCTTGACCCAGTAAAAGTCCTACATGGCCCCCTCTCATTGGTTCAAGCGTTAACACATGGATTGCCACATGTTTAAGTGTGTTTCTTCACACTTGAGCATCCTATGCTCCCTACCTCCGACCCCACTACCTATATAGGTCACTCCTTGGCCTTCTAAGTGAAGGGGGGGAGAGGTTGGATGAGTTCATACTTTGATGCCTTGAGAGAAGAGAGAGAAATCCACTAAAGCTTCCATACTTGTTCCTTCTCTTCTTCTCAACACTTAGGACGTCCAGGAGGCTTCACCATGAGTTGGAGGAGCCCACAAAGGAGTCAACCACACCATCAAAAGAGGATCATCTCCCTCTTCTCCTCCTCTTTCCTTTCTCTCTCTCTTAACTTTGCATGCTAGTCACTTCACACACACACACTCTAGGCACGTAGTGCACACTCCCAACACACCTAAAAGGGGTTTTCCAAACCAAAAACGGAGGGAAGAAGGGTGGTCATAACACTTGGCCACCCCTCTTCTCAAGCCCGCAACCGGTTCGGGGCTCTCCTTTTGGGCTTCTTCTTTCTGCTTAGGACGTTTACTACACTGCATCTAAGTCTAATAGAGCTTTTTCTTGTGGCAGGAATGTTGGGTTGAGTGTGTTTGGAACTTCTAAAGTTGTAATTTAATGATCCAATGAACATCACTCATACCTTGATTTTGATGATGACATACTGTGATTTTGATGATGACATACTGTGATTTTGATGATGACATACTATGATATTGATGATGACATATTGTGATTTTAATGATGAGATATTATGACAAGTTGTGATTTTAATGCATAAAATAAATTGGAACATGTGAAATACATCACCTGAATTACCAATATTCAAAAAGCATGTTTCCAAGCACATTTATCATTTATATTCATGCCAATATATTTAACTAATGTTTATGTGTATTTTCTCAGGGATAAACATTTTCTTGCAAAGCAGTGTCACAACAATCAATGGTGTCGACATAATGGCTCAGAGCAAAGGCAGAAATGTGAAGAAAAGCTCAACTAGTGTCGACACTAGACCAGGGCAGGTCGACACTAGTGACAGATCCCAGAGAAATATGCTAACAGGCTTTTATCTCAGGTCGACACCAAATGGAATCAGGTCGACACTAGATGGCTTTCCCAGAAGGCCTGCTTTGCTGTCTGGGACAGCAGGTCGACACGAGATCATCTCAGGTCGACACTAGAGTCCTCTCCTAGGGAATTGTTTTGCCAGTCTGGGACAGTGTGTCGACACACCTCTTGGGCAGGTCGACACACTCCGGAAACTCTGTGACTTAAAGCTTTTCCTGGACACGTGGCTGCTTGGGATTTAGGGGATTTGACCTAGGTTTCTGTGCCCATGCACCCCAAGGCACTTTATGGATATATGGGGCTATAAATACCCATGTTCCTTGTACCCCAAAGGAGAGAGAGCTCATACACTTCCAGAAGAAGCCTTTTGGCGGCCAAAGGGGGCTCTCCAGATCTGTCTCCATCTCCAGAAGCTACAAGCCATCCTTTCAAGAGGAAGGACAAGGGAATCAAGGGAATCCCTGGAGAGAAGATTGCTGTGCAAGGCAAGGGAGCAGATCCAACTGAAGAGGCTCAGGAGAAGAAGGATTTCTGGCATTCAGATGCCATCAAAGCAGAGTATCGCCAAGTGAGGAGAATCTTCATCGATTCCATCAAGGCTCCTCAATTGAAGGTCTGCAAGGCCTCTTCATCGAAGAACACTCTTTCTACATCTATTTACTTCATATCAGAGTATGTTCTTCCTTAGTTCGTCAATGAGATTTGTGCATGAAGTTCTGTACAAATTTCTATGTACGAAACTGTCTTGAATCAGATCATTGCTAGAGGATCTGATCTCTTTTGTGTTTGATCTAGCTTTTGTACTCTGAGCCATCGAGCTCAGGTTTGTGGGTCGTCGCACTCACTGTGTGGTTTGAGCCGTCGTGCTCAATTTGGAGTCGTCGTACTCCGGTTGTTGTTTGAGCCGTCGTGCTTAGTTTGGAGTCGTCGTGCTCCAGGTGTTTCTTGAGTCGTCGTGCTCAAGGGTGTTTGGAGTCGTTGTGCTCCAGGTGTTTCTTGAGTCGTTGTGCTCAAGGGTGTTTGGAGTCGTCGTGCTCCTGTGGGGGTTGTACTCAGGTTTTTGAGTAGTGTGGCCTCACTGTGTGAGGGGTGGACGTAGGAGTCACTGGAGGTGATTTACGAACCACCTAAAAATCCTCTGTGCATTGGTTTGAATTGTGGTTTGCCTTTGTATCTCGCTAGATGCATGCATAGGGATTTCGCACACTACTAATTGATTTGCTCACACACCCAAATCACACTTCAGATCAGTAAATTATTTGGGTGATTTGATCTCTGATTAGAAGTAATTTTTAATGCTTAAGGTTCCGCGTTAATTGGCATTAGATCTATTCAACCCCCCTTCTAGATCTGATCTTCCACCCTTCCGTCCTAACAATTGGTATCAGAGCGGGTTAATGTCTATCTCTGATCTGATTTGATTGCTTCTGTTTGATCTCTGTGTAATTGCTTGAATTGTTTGCTTCTCTTTCACCATCTCATTCTAATTGATGGATTCTCGAGGATTGTAGCTGAAGGTCATTCCATTAATAGACCACCATATTTGATGGGTCTGATTATTCATACTGGAAAAATCGCATGCAAGTTTTCTTGGGCTCAAAACTATGAAATCTGGACGATAGTTGAAGTGGTCCTTATGAAAATCAGGGAGATGAGGAAAATTGGACTAGAGAGCAGATTAGGAAAGCTACTCTTAATTACAGTGCCATGAACATGCTTCAGTGTGCAGTCACCCTAAAGAATATTCAAGAATATCCATGTGTAAATCTGAAAGAAATGTGGGATAAACTTGAATTGATGTATGAGGGAACATCTCAAGTTAGGGAAATCAAAGCAAACATACTTGTTTCTGAATATGAATTATTATGATGAAATCTGATGAATCGATTTCTGAAATGTTTGCTAGGTTTATGATAATTGTCAATGGACTGAAGGCATTAGGTAAGGAATACACTGATGCTGATCTGGTAAGAAAAACTTGCGCTCTCTATCATCTGTTTGGCACACAAAGGCTACAGTGATTGAAGATTCTAAGGATTTATCCAAAATCTCTTGGATGAACTCATAAGATTTAATGACTTATGAAATAAATCTGAAGAGAAATGAAGAACACATGCTTAAGGCTAAACCAGTAGCACTTAAGGCTTCATCAAGCAACAAAGAGAAAGATCACGAAACATCAAGTTCTGATGAGTCTGAGTTTAATGAAGATGAACTTGACATCATGACTAGACAATTCAGAAAATTTTTAAAATTAAGAAGAAGAAAATTTAATGAAAAGAAACAATATTCTTCTAATAAAAGGAATGCTTCATCTTCAAATGTAATGACAGCAGAAATCAAAAAACTGATGAAGATATTGTTTGCTACAGGTACCACAAGAAAGGACACATGAAAGGTGAGTGTCCTGAGATCAAAAAGGACAAATATGAGAAGAACAACAATTGAAGAAGTCAAAAGCCATGATTGCAACTTGGTCAGATGAAGACCAAAGTGAGGATGATGAAGAGAACTCTTCAAGTTCAGCAAATGAGGAGTTATGCTTCATGGCTAACAGCAGTGATGGAAAGGACTCACAAAGAAAAGGAGCAAAAGAATTCATAAAACTATGGCTCTCACAGCAAAGTCTAAAAGTTCAGAACACTCTTCATCCTCTTCAGAACACAAGAGTTCAAATGGGTCTAAAAGGTCAGGTAAATCAACTCCAGATCCATTTGTATATTTAATTCTGATTCTGATGAGATGAGGGCATGTCTTAAGCTGAATTGATTAAATTCTGTGAAAAGATACAAAGTCTTAATGTACAACTGAACACTAAAAATAAAGACTTGAAAAAGACTTTAAAACATTGCCATAAAGAAAGTGAAAACTTGAAAAATACACTTGAATTGCTCCAGAAAAATGACAAAGATCCTGAGAAAAATTGAGATTTGAAAAATGAAGTTGAAAAATTAAATTCTGAAAAAGAGAATTGGAAGATGAAGTCCAAATCTGTGAAACTAAATTGAATGGATTGAAAGAAAACCATGAGCTATTGAAAACAAAAGTCATTGATCTGGAAAATGAAAAAGAAGAATTGATTGATCTCAATAACAATTTCAAATTTGATAATGATCAATTAAACAAACAATCTCTAATATGGCTCATGATCATCAAATAAATGAGAGATGCAAACAACTTGTTGAAGAAATTATCATTTAAAAAGGAAGATTGAATGCTTGTTCCATGACAGACCATTGGACAATGAATGTAGCAATTTGAGTAATAAAATTCTGACTTGGAAAAACAAATTGCTCAATTTGAAAATGAAAATAACAAATGAAAAATGGGTTGGATGTCATGCTAAACAACTTCAAACTTCAAGAAAAGAAGTTGTTGCATTAAAAGCTGAAAAACAGAAGATTCAAAATGAATTGAAGAACACAAGTCTTGCTTCTGTTAAAACTAAGAAAAATGAAAAGAAAAATACAATAACATTGTTAAAACTGCTGTGAACAAGAACTTAAATTCTAATGAAAAACTGTGAAAGTTCTTGCTCAGAAACAGAAAGAGAAGAAGAAAATGCTGATGTCAAGAAGAATCATCTATTTCCTCCATCAGTCCAAAGGGCTCCAAGGCAAGTTTAAAATTCACATCATGCCAAGAGCCACCAAAAGGTACCTCCTTCCCCTCATGGTAAGCCTCCTCACATAAAAGGAGATTCCAGCAAATGCACACATGCCAAGGTAAGTATCAGGTAAAAAATGCTCTCATTTGCTTTCACTGTAATAAACCTGGTCATCTTGCCAAACATTGCTGGAATAGAAATCAAAATTTCAATAAACATGCCAAATCAGTCCAATGCTTTCATTGTCATAAAATTGGTCATATTTCTAGGGACTGTTGGTACAGAAATGATTTTTTGTGCATGCTCAGAAATTCCAGTCTAATGCACATGCTCATACACATAGGAATAAACATCATGTTCATACTGAAGATGTTCAGAAATTCCATGTGTATAGGCATAGAAATGTTGCACAAAATCATTTTGTTTCTGCTCATATTAAAAATCCAAAAAATAGAAAACTTCATGAAAACATAGATGCATTGATTAAGGCAAAAAGAAAATCTGGAACTAATTCTGCTCATAGTTCTATCAATGAAAGAAATGCATCTATACAAAAATTAAAAGCATTTTGGATTCAAAATCTTTGTTGCAATCTAACATTGATTTCATTGCAGGACCCAAACAAGTGTGGGTCCCAAAACTAGCTTGATAAGCAAGCTGAGAAGTCTTGCAGCCATACACTATAAATGGATTCAAGATATTGGATGTGCAAGACTAGAAATGATTGGAGAACACAGGTAAAATCTTTGAAAAAGAAATGAAAATCATCAGGTAAAACTTCTTTTTATTTCAATTTTGAATTGCCTGAATTGAAACGAATGTTTAATTTCTATCTGAAAAATGAGAAATGTGTTTCAATGCTACTCCAACAATGAACTATGTGTCATAACATTGGAATCATGTTTGTGTTATCATGCATGCTTAACTGTTCCCATGAGTCTGTGTGCATATAACTGCTTTGACTTCTTGGTATATCAAATGATGACATGTGGAAAAACATGTTATGCTTGTTTGGAAACTATCATTATGCGTGAGTAAAATACTCCGCCAAGTACCAAAAGTCATGTTATGCTTAAAGCTAATTGTGCTCATAATCATGTGTGAATTGCTTGCTAACTTTTTCATTCCATGCACATATTAAGGGGGAGTAAATTTGAAAAAGTGCAAAAATATTTTTCAATAAATGCAATGAATTTCATGCTAAAAATAAAGTCAATTTACCTCTTTGCAGTGACTATTTGGTATATCAAATGGTGAAATGTGAAAGGACAAGTTAGGCTTGTCTGGAAACTATCATCATGCGTGAGAAAAATTCTCCGCCAAGTATCAATAGTCTTTTCTACATAAAGGTCATCAAGCAAATTGGAAATCTCAAACACTTTATTTTGAGTCTTTGCAAAATTCTTCTCCTTCAATAAATTGCCTGTTGATATATGCTTGATCATGTTCATACTCTTTCTGTGCAAATTGCTTGGAATGAACATATCTGAATTGCTTAAATGATCATTTCATATCATGCATATCTTAAGGGGAGTGAACTCGAAAGAATCTTTGAGTGAAATGCTGGAGAAATTTGCTGGAGAAATATTCTGTCATATCTGATTCATCATCAACTCCCATTCAGTTTGTTGGCAAATATTCTTGTTCATAAATTCCTCACTCTCACATTGCATTGACATTCTTGGTATATCAAATGGTGATTTGAAGAAAGACAGTCAGGCTTGTCTGGACACTTTCACTATGCGTGAGTATATTTCTCCGCCAAGTATCAAGAGTCTTGTATACAATTGTTGAGGGGGAGTCATTGTCATATCTCTTGACCTTACTTGTCTATCTTGAACCCCAAATCATCAGAATTTTGAGTCCTTGTGCTATTTTCTTATGAGAGAATAAGACATTGAAACTAAACTCATTGTGCATTTAGTTTAATTTCAAAGATTCAGTATCATTTCAAGGTTAAGCAATCATAATACTGAATGTTTTTAAAATGATTTGCAAAACACTATTATAGGCACATGAGTGGCTTTAATATTCACATGTGTATGTTTAAGCTTTATTTTACCACATGTTAAGAATAATTTTCCTAAATTCAAGTCATGACTTTTCTGGTCAAAGCAAAAATATTCCTGTAAAATGTCAAAAGAAAAATGATCAATCTGGAAAGATACAAACAGAGCAATGCAAATGCTTGAACCACTGAGTAACCAGGCCATTTCACCTGACAAGTGATTTGTTTCGCGTCAAAAAGTGGAAATCAAAATTTTCAACTCTGTATAAGATAATGAAAGTTAAACCACTGAGTAATCAGGAGGTCTTGCATCTGATCAATGTGATTTCTTGCACTGAAAAGTGAGATTTAACTAATTATTCTTGTATTCTTTCCTAGTGGAAATTGAAGGAAAATCAAAAAGACAGGATAGAAAAGCTTAAGACCTTAATTAAGTTCATGTTTACTGTGTTTAGACCTATTATTTTACATTGTGTTAAACTTAAAGCTCCTAACGTCCTTGTTAAATACTTCTGCTCACTCATATAGGTCACTTTATTTCACATGTGCATCATTATTTTAACCACATTCAGATTATATAATTTGCTACTTTGTGTTGAGTGTGTCTTTGTGATTAAACTTTGTTGCACAATAACAAAAACACAATAATTCTCTCAACTGATAATATCACTTTGCCTCACTTATTTTGAATGCCTCTGACCATTTATTCCCTACATTTCACTTCTTAATCTCCTACAATCTTTGTTTCTCTTTCTTGTCTATCTTTTGATGCTGTCAAAAAAGGGGGAGAAAAAGGCACATCAAAAAGGGGGAGAAAGGGGCTTTCCAAAAAGGGGGAGAAATGGGCTTTCCAAAAAGGGGGAGAAAAGACCTTCAAAGGTTCAAAGGGGGAGAAAGCTCTTTAAAGGAGAAGTATATGGTCAAAAGGAGGAATTATTGCAGTCAAGAGAGTCAAGATATTGGGAGATTGTGCATATGTTTGTCATCATCAAAAAGAGGGAGATTGTTGGGTTGAGTGTGTTTTGGAACTTCCTAAAGTTGTAATTTAATGATATCCAATGAACATCACTCATACCTTGATTTTGATGATGACATACTGTGATTTTGATGATGACATACTATGATTTTGATGATGACATACTGTGATATTGATGATGACATATTGTGATTTAATGATGAGATATTATGACAAGTTGTGATTTTAATGCATAAAATAAATTGGAACATGTGAAATACATCACCTGAATTACCATATTCAAAAGCATGTTTCCAAGCACATTTATCATTTATTTCATGACAATATATTAACTAATGATTTATGTGTTATTTTCTCAGGGACAAACATTTTCTTGCAAAGCAGTGTCGACACAACCATCAATGGTGCGACAATGGCTCAGAGCAAAGGCAGAAATGTGAGAAAAGCTCAACTAGTGTCGACACTAGACCAGGGCAGGTCGACACTAGTGACAGATCCCAGAGAAATATGCTAACAGGCTTTTATCTCAGGTCGACACCAAATGGAATCAGGTCGACACTAGATGGCTTCCCAAAAGGCCTGCTTTGCTGTCTGGGACAGTAGGTCGACACGAGATCATCTCAGGTCGACACTAGAGACCTCTCCCAGGGAATTGTTTTGCAGTCTGGGACAGTGTGTCGACACACTCTTGGGCAGGTCGACACACTCCAGAAACTCTGTGACTTAAAGCTTTTTCTGGACACGTGGCTGCTTGGGATTTAGGGGATTTGACCTAGGTTTCCGTGCCCATGCACCCCAAGGCACTTTATGGACATATGGGGCAATAAATACCCATGTTCCTTGTACCCCAAAGGAGAGAGAGCTCAACACTTCCAGAAGAAGCTTTTGGCGGCCAAAGGGGGCTCTCCAGATTTGTCTCCATCTCCAGAAGCTACAAGCCATCCTTTCAAGAGGAAGACAAGAGAATCAAGGGAATCCCTGGAGAGAAGGTGCTGTGCAAGGCAAGGAGCAGATCCACTGAAGAGGCTCAAGAGAAGAAGGATTTCTGGCATTTCAGATGCCATCAAAGCAGAGTATCGCCAAGTGAGGAGAATCTTCATCGATTTCCATCAAGGCTCCTTAATTGAAGCGTCTGCAAGGCCTCTTCATCGAAGAACACTCTTTCTACATCATTTGCTTCATATCAGAGTCTGTTCTTCTTAGTTCGTCAATGAGATTTGTGCATGAAGTTCTGTACAAATTCTATGTAGAAACTGTCTTGAATCAGATCATGCTAGAGGATCTGACCTCTTTTGTGTTTGATCTAGCTTTTGTACTGAGCGTCGAGCTCAGGTTTGTGAGTCGTCGCACTCACTGTGTGTGTGACGGCCCTCATTATACCGGTACGGTTATACCAACCCACGTCGGTATAGCAAGAGTCCTCACAGTGGGACATTTACCCAAACGATACAAACAACTGAGATACACGCGAACATACAACAGAGTAGCGGAAGTAAAAGAGAACTATCTCCATTCATTCATCATCCACATTTAACATACATGAAGTTTGCAATTGTCAAAAGGAACTAAGAGTTCACATAACTTAAATCGCTGAAATGGAAATACATAATGTCCACATAATACATTCTTTTCATGATAATTCTAATACAACGTTCCAAGTACATACGAATGAATACACAAATCACAATGAAACTCCCACTAGCTAATCTCCGCGCTCGGAGTCCGTCTCCACCGTCTCCTCCAACGGTGTCGTGTCACCAACTATACCTGTACGCCGAAGCAAGGAGTGAGTCCAAGGACTCAGCAAGCAACACTATTCATGATATACACGTACAAGTTCTAGTGGTTTCTACATGCACATTTACAATTTGCAACACAAGCATGCTATCCAATTCAAAGTTTTCAACCTATCATGAAAGTTCTAAAATTCTACACATAGTCATGCTTTCAGATTTCCAAAATAAAATTCGCCTATCACATGGTCTCTATTCAATTAACTCATGAACTTAAATCTTAAAGAGCTAGAACATGAAAGTTATCAACATGAACAATTTACACACATGAAAGGAACACAACTAGCATGGATTTCACCTATTTTTAAACACATACAGGACCCTTTTCACATGCTTTAGATTGCTGATTTCATATGGTTCCCTGGCTGAAACCTAAGCATGAGAGCTACACTAACGCATAAAACATATCATGTCAACAAGTAATCATGCTATCTATGCCCGTCTTCACCAATATCCCTAACATGGATTCTAGGCATTTATGCACACATAAACATGATAATGATAACATGAGTTTACTGATTTCTTATGATTTCAGATTTGACTACATGGTTTCCCATAACACATTCTCATATTTTTAGTTTCACATTTTCTTTACACAAGTTTCGTCTTTCACATGGTTCACTTTACACATACACATTCACATGTCACTTACACATTTACACATGGTCACATACACTTACACATTTCGCATCACACATTTTAGGTGCCGTGACACATAGTCCAAACCACCAAAGAAGGACATATACACATCTCATCACATAACACATAGCACATCACCTAGGCAATACAGTGATGACTCTTGGCACTGCGCAGACCGGGAGAACACGTCTCCACCCTAACCAGTGGTACTTGTCCACCTCCAGGATTTCCCCCTAATGCCCTTAGGGTCACTTAACACAATGAACTTTCTCAGGGGACTTTTCCCTGATACGGCTCCACTGCCTTCTCGGAAGCAGTATCACTTGGCACAATTTCACTTTTACACATTTACCGTTTTACACATAGTTTTTACACATGGTTTACACTTAACACTTTTCATCACATTCACTTTCTTAGTCACATTAACACCTCTGTTGTTCCTAACATGGCACTACAGAATTTCAAGGTTTAACACCCAGTAATCACACTAATCATGCTGGGTTTAAACAAAATCTAATCACATTACGATCACATGTGCGAATTATTCACATTTCACATGAAAACACATAACTTTTTATTTACGGGTCCAAATGACCTGAAATTTTAACCACATGCTGTTTTCGGGTTCATGATCACACACTCAAATTTTCGGATTTTTCTGAGCTGAATATAATTTACAGAAAATAAAACACTTAATTGGCATATTATTCACAACTTAAGCTAACATGGGTCTAACACATTTTGCAATTTAGCCACTCACTGTTTTGCACAGAGACTGCTAACATATGCATGATTTTAGAATACAACATCACCCTAATTCATACATCTCTAAATCAATTACCACAACCATTTCTTTTGCATGTTTTTATTTTACCGAACCGAACTTATTTACAATTTCTCAAGCATGGATAAATTACCAAAATTTCAGAACATACATACATGCTTCACAGTCCTTCATGAATAGACTGCAACCAAGACATTCAACTACTCCTAGTCATGGAACATGGATTTGCAATTACCTACAAGTCATGCTCACAAGTTCAAAAGACACTATTAACCCGCATTCACCATCACACACATGTTCATTCACAACCACGATGCACAATATACATAGAGTATAAGGTGTACAATTTATCCTCATCGCATAAAACATACCGAAATAATGTACAAGAGGACAGAACAGCTCACTGTTCTGTTCAGAAGAGACGCGGCCTCTCTGGCCGCTGGCTTAGAGTCGGCGGCATGATCGACGGACGCCAAGGAGGAACTGGGCGTCCAGGGACCTTGCCGTTTACTCAGGTCTGTGCAGAAACACAGACCCGAGCTCTAAATCTTGGGTGAAATGGAGGGTCTAGACTCTCGAAGACAATTTCATAAAAATCACAAAAACCACCTAGACTCATACGGGGACACCATAGATAGGTCACTTGCCTCTCTAAAATTCCTCCAAGGGATTTATGGCTCGAAGAAGACCTCCTTGGGCAGTTCCAAGAAGTTGCAGAAGTGCCTCCAAGATCGCCTTCCTCCGGGCTCCTGGGGGTTCTCCACGCCGAGGGGATGATGGGGAAGCCTTCTCCTTTGCTTCAGCTTCCTCCTTGTCGCAGTAGATCTTCAGATCAACCTCCAGGGGGTCGGATTTGGGGTGCCAAGATGGGTTTTTCTCACAGAATGCTCTAGTTTTTCTCTCTTCTTTCTCCTCTTGCAAGGGTGAAATGAGAAGTGTGGGGAGAGCCATTTCGGGTTCAGACCTAAAGAGGGTCTCCTTCCCCCTCACTAGGGTGATGGGACACCCTCAGAGCCGTTGGGGGCATCCCCCCAATGGATAGCTTGCCTTGTTTCAGAAGCTTGCAGCTCTGCTGCGCATGCAGGTCAGAGAAGTTGGCGTCCATATCGCTGGACGCCGGAGTTAGTGCTGGCGTCCAGGTCTGGACGCTGACACTGGCTCAACGGCCTGGGGTTGACGCCAAAGGGGCCTTCGGCCAGAACCCTAAGTTATGCAGAAAACCTTGCACACCATGCGTATATACATGCAATATGTATATGGTATTATATCCACACTATCACCATGCAACACATACATTATTTATATTTAATATAAACATATGCACACGTAATTATACTAATTATACGTACGTAAAGATGTATATACATACACAAGCACAAGTATACACACATAAACACAATTGCGACGAAAATTCGAGGGCCTTACACCCTCTCCCCCTTAAAGAAACTTCGTCCTCGAAGTTAGAACGACACTACTCAAACAAAAGGGGATACTTTTTCTTCATCGCGTCCTCAAGCTCCCAAGTAGCCTCCTCACGTGAGAAGTTCCGCCATAGAACTTTCACCGACGCAATACTCTTGTTCCGGAGATGCTGAACCTTCCGGTCAAGAATAGCTACTGGTTGCTCGACATACGAAAGATCTGGCTGGATCTCCACTGGCTCATGACTAATCACATGAGATGGATCTCGGACATACTTCCTGAGCATAGATACGTGAAATACCGGGTGAACGCTAGCCAAAGCCGGGGGTAATGCTAGCTCGTACGCCACGTTGCCCAAACGTCTGAGAATCTCATATGGGCCAATGAATCTAGGGCTTAGCTTGCTATGCCTGCCAAATCTGACAACTCCTCGAGTAGGCGATATCTTCAAGAAGACATGATCGCCAACCTCGAACTCTAAATCCTTTCTCCTGTTGTCGGCATACTCTTCTGCCTATCCTGTGCCGCAACAAGCCTTTTCCTAATAAGCTGATCTTATCCGAAGTTTCCTGAACCAACTCCGGTCCGATCAACTGCCTATCACCAGTCTCCTCCCAACATAAAGGAGATCTGCAGGGCCTACCATACAACGCCTCGAATGGAGCCATTCCAATACTCGCATGAAAGCTGTTGTTGTATGCGAACTCCACAAGAGGTAAATGACGCTCCCAATCATCCTTCCAATCCAGAACACACGCTCTCAACATATCCTCGAGCGTCTGGATAGTCCTCTCGGACTGTCCATCGTCTGGGGATGAAACGCCGAACTGAGCTTAAGCTCCGAACCTAACGCATCCTGAAGACCTTCCACAATCTCGAAGTAAATCTCGGATCTCGATCCGAAATGATCGACTTCGGCACACCATGCAATCTAATGATACCACTAACATACAATCTAGCTAAACTCTCTACTGACTGCTTCTTCTTCATAGGCAAGAAATGAGCAGTCTTCGAGAATCTATCTACACTACCCAATCGAGTCATTGCCCCTTCTAGATCGAGGCAAACCCGATACGAAATCCATAGTGACAGCTTCCCACTTCCATACTGGGATATCCAATCTCTGCATAAGGCCAGATGGTCGCTGCCGCTCGGCTTTCACTTGCTGACATACTAGACATCTAGACACATAATCCGCAACATCCTTCTTCATACCGGACCACCAAAATGATCTCTTTAAATCCTGATACATCTTAGTGTTACCCGGATGAATAGAGAATCGCGATCTATGAGCCTCCGCTAACACATGCTCACGGACATCTACCACATCGGGGACACAAACACGGTGCTGAAATCTAATCACACCGTCCTCATCACGAGCAATGCCCGCCTTACCCACTAACTCTAACAATCTAGGGTCGGCTTTCTGCTGCTCAATCACCTCATCCAAGACTGAGGATCTAAGGTAGCTGAGCTACAAAAGCCTGACATAGCGATGGCTCTAACTCGGTCATAGAGCACGCTGCATCTTCCAACATCTTCCAATCCTGCTGGAGCGAAGACCTCTTTCTACTAAGAGCATCCGCTACGACATTCGCCTTTCCAGATGATACTGAAGGTCGAAGTCATAGTCCTTCAAGAACTCAATCCATCTTCTCTGCCTCAGGTTTAATTCCTTTTGGGAGAAAAGATACTTCAAGCTCTTGTGGTCAGTAAACACCTCAAATCTGACACCATAAAGATAGTGCCTCCAGATCTTTAGTGCATGAACCACAGCTGCTAACTCCAATCATGAGTCGGATAGTTCTTCTCATGCTCCTTCAACTGACGAGAAGCAAGCTACTACCCTCTCTTGCTGCATGAGCACACAGCCCAAACCAATCTGAGATGCATCCGTATAAATGGCAAAGCCCTCTAGACCACTAGGCAATACCAATACCGAGCAGAAGTAAGCTTAGCCTTCAATAGCTGAAAGTTACGCTCACATGCCTCAGACCATACGAACTTCTCACCTTTCCGGGTCAGCTTTGTCAAAGGGGCGGCGATGGATGAGAAACCCTCAATGAATCGCCGATAATAACCAGCTAACCCAATAAAGCTACGAATCTCCGAAGGGGTCCTGGGAATCTCCCAATCCATAACTGCCTGGACCTTCGCTGGATCAACAGCTACACCAGCGCCGGAGATGACATGCCCGAGGAAATGAACCTCGCGCAACCAAAAATCGCACTTGCTGAATTTTGCATACAGCTTGTGCTCACGAAGAACCTCTAAGACTAACCTCAGATGCTGACGGTGCGTGGCCTCATCCGGAGAGTAGACCAGCACATCGTCAATAACACTACGACAAAGCTATCTAAGTACGGACTAAACACCTGGTTCATGAGATCCATGAACGCTGCAGGGGCGTTGGTCAATCCGAAGGGAAGAACAAAAAACTCATAATGTCCATAACGAGTTCTAAACGCCGTCTTGGACACATCCTCACTCCTAATCCGCAACTGATGATAGCCAGATCGCAAGTCAATCTTGGAAAAGACTGATGCCTCTCGCAACTGGTCAAACAAATCATCAATCCGAGGTAAGGGATACCTGTTCTTCACAGTCACTTGGTTTAGCTTCCTATAATCAATGCACAACCGAAGTGACCCGTCTTTCTTCTTGACGAATAATACAGGTGCGCCCCAAGGGGAAACACTAGGGCGAATAAATCCCTTATCAAGCAATTCTTGCAATTGCTTCCTCAACTCGACTAACTCTGCAGGTGCCATCCTATAAGGGGCCTTCGAGATAGGAGAGGTGCCTTGAAGCAACTCTATAGTGAACTCTATTCCCTATCGGGTGGCAATCCAGACAAGTCATCGGGAAAGACATCTGGAAAGTCCCGCACCACATCAATCTCTGCAAGAGTCAGTGACGAACCAGCATCGGGTACTAGCATAACGCTGGCAAGAAATGCGTCACAGCCCTTGTTCACCATGCGCATCGCCTTCATGGCAGAGATGACTAACTTTCCCGCTAAGTTCTTTGGCAAGGGATGAGAGAACTCGTCCTCACCAGGAATGCGGAAGACAATCTTCTTCCTACGACAATCCACTAACGCATAATGCTCCTCTAGCCAATCCAGACCAAAATGCAATCATAGTCCTTCATCTTTAGCAAGAAGAAGCACCCATCTAGGAATCTATCCTCAATGCACACGGGTAACGACGGAATGCACTTCCTAGTCGATACCGTACCCGCAGGGGTGTGCACGGACAAAGGGACCTCTAACTCCTCAGACTCTATGCCTGACTCTAGGGCTAACTGCCTAGCGAACCGCTCGGAAATGAACGAGTGAGTAGCACCCGTATCAAACAAAACCCGAGCGTGCACACCGAAAAGCAAAACTGTACCTTCGGTGACATGCTCCGCCTGCTCGGCGTCCTCACGAGCTAACGCAAACACTCGAGCTGGGGCTCGAGGCCTTCCTGGTCTCCCTGTAGCTGGCGCGACTGCCGCTACTGCTGGTACTGGCGCTCCACGCTGAGCTCCCTGCTGAAGTCTTGGCAGTCCTTGATCTTGTGGTCGCTGCTCCCACACTTTAAGCATCTACCCGCTACTAACCAACACTCGGATCCACCATGCGTCTTCCCGCAGTGGGGACACTCTTTCTTCACACCGGGGGAACGTACAGAAGGTACCTGAGAGTTGCTGACTGTCATTGGTTTCTGCGGTGTCTGGTACACCATTTTCCTCTTATCCTGCCGCTGGAATGTCGATGCCGGCCTCTTCTGCGAAGCTTTCTTCTCCTCCAAATATTGCTCCATTTCTCCCTCCTGTCTGCAGGCAGCGCTGAGGGCCTCGTCTAGCGTGCGGTGGTCAAACGCCACGAGTCTCGTCCGCAGTGATGGTTTGAGACCCATCACGAATTTCTTGGTCTTCCTGCGCTCATTCTCTACGATATGCGGTGCATATTTAGAAAGTTCAGAAAACCTTGCCTCGTATTCCAGGACGGTCATTGATCCTTGTGTCAGGGAAAGGAATTCTTGCTCCATCTTGTCCTGGATGTGCTCTGGGACGAACTTGGCTCGAAGAGCCTCACGAACGCGTCCCATGCCACAACTACTGCTCCGTCCTCGAAGCGTGTACGCAGTAGGGAGGACCACCATACATCAGCTCTCTCCTGCAATACACCTTCATAAGCACCAACTAACAAATTCTAACTTGACAAGCAACATTCAAGCATAAACAAAGGCATACCTGTAGCATGTAGGTGGCTAATGTCACCTTATCCTCATCAGGACACCTGATAGCTCGGAAGATTTTCTCTGTCTCCCTTAACCAGCTTTCTGCCATTAATGGATCACTCTCCCCCTTAAAAGAGGGTGGGGTCATCCTCTTGAATCGCTCCATGATGGGAGGTCCACCATGGTCCTGAGCTGGGGCCTGAGCCTGCTACATTACACAACAAGCAGTATACGATAAACACAATATCATGCAATTTAAATAGCAACTACTAGTTGTTTCATTATTCTACCTGGGCCTCCAACTGGGCCTGGAGTGCTGCCTGGGTGTGGGCCTGCGTCTGCATGGCCTGCACCAGACCTTGCATGAATACTCCGTAGTCCACTGGCGGTGGTGGGGGAAGCACAGGGCCTCGCGGTGCTGGGGCCTGTTGCTCCGCCTGCTCATCACGCCTCTGCTCGTCGTCGCGAGCTGGCACACCTCCACGTCGTCCACGGGAAGCCATGGCTGTCATAAAATTTCAGCCACCATTAGAGCTAGATTACTACGTTTTCTAACCATTTCTTATCTATCTTTCACTTCTTATTAGCGTTTTCTACACATGTGGACATACTTAGCATGCAATGGGGATGATGACTTAGGTATATTCATGTGTAATCTCAACCGGTTGCTCTGATACCAATCTCTGTGACGGCCCTCATTATACCGGTACGGTTATACCAACCCACGTCGGTATAGCAAGAGTCCTCACAGTGGGACATTTACCCAAACGATACAAACAGCTGAGATACACGCGAACATACAACAGAGTAGCGGAAGTAAAAGAGAACTATCTCCATTCATTCATCATCCACATTTAACATACATGAAGTTTGCAATTGTCAAAAGGAACTAAGAGTTCACATAACTTAAATCGCTGAAATGGAAATACATAATGTCCACATAATACATTCTTTTCATGATAATTCTAATACAACGTTCCAAGTACATACGAATGAATACACAAATCACAATGAACTCCCACTAGCTAATCTCCGCGCTCGGAGTCCGTCTCCACCGTCTCCTCCAACGGTGTCGTGTCACCAACTATACCTGTACGCCGAAGCAAGGAGTGAGTCCAAGGACTCAGCAGGCAACACTATTCATGATGTACACATACAAGTTCTAGTGGTTTCTACATGCACATTTACAATTTACAACACAAGCATGCTATCCAATTCAAAGTTTTCAACCTATCATGAAAGTTCTAAAATTCTACACATAGTCATGCTTTCAGATTTCCAAAATAAAATTCGCCTATCACATGGTCTCTATTCAATTAACTCATGAACTTAAATCTTTAAAGAGCTAGAACATGAAAGTTATCAACATGAACAATTTACACACATGAAAGGAAACACAACTAGCATGGATTTCACCTATTTTTAAACACATACAGGACCCTTTTCACATGCTTTAGATTGCTGATTTCATATGGTTCCCTGGCTGAAACCTAAGCATGAGAGCTACACTAACGCATAAACATATCATATGTCAACAAGTAATCATGCTATCTTATGCCCGTCTTCACCAATTATCCCTAACATGGATTCTAGGCATTTATGCACACATAAACATGATAATGATAACATGAGTTTACTGATTCTTATGATTTCAGATTTGACTTACATGGTTTCCCATAACACATTCTCATTTTTTAGTTTCACATTTTCTTTACACAATTTCGTCTTTCACATGGTTCACTTTACACATACACATTCACATGTCACTTACACATTTACACATGGTCACATACACTTTACACATTTCGCATCACACATTTTAGGTGCCGTGACACATAGTCCAAACCACCAAGAAGGACATATACACATTCACATCACATAACACATAGCACATCACCTAGGCAATACAGTGATGACTCTTGGCACTGCGCAGACCGGGAGAACACGTCTCCACCCTAACCAGTGGTACTTGTCCACCTCCAGGATTTCCCCCTAATGCCCTTAGGGTCACTTAACACAATGAACTTTCTCAGGGGGACTTTTCCCTGATACGGCTCCACTGCCTTCTCGGAAGCAGTATCACTTTGGCACAATTTCACTTTTACACATTTACCGTTTTACACATAGTTTTTACACATGGTTTACACTTAACACTTTTCATCACATTCACTTTCTTAGTCACATTAACACCTCTGTTGTTCCTAACATGGCACTACAGAATTTCAAGGTTTAACACCCAGTAATCACACTAATCATGCTGGGTTTAAACAAAATCTAATCACATTACGATCACATGTGCGAATTATTCACATTTCACATGAAAACACATAACTTTTTATTTACGGGTCCAAATGACCTGAAATTTTAACCACATGCTGTTTTCGGGTTCATGATCACACACTCAATTTTCGGATTTTTCTGAGCTGAATATATTTACAGAAAATAAAACACTTAATTGGCATATTATTCACAACTTAAGCTAACATGGGTCTAACACATTTTGCAATTTAGCCACTCACTGTTTTGCACAGAGACTGCTAACATATGCATGATTTTAGAATACAACATCACCCTAATTCATACATCTCTAAATCAATTACCACAACCATTTCTTTTGCATGTTTTTATTTTACCGAACCGAACTTATTTACAATTTCTCAAGCATGGATAAATTACCAAAATTTCAGAACATACATACATGCTTCACAGTCCTTCATGAATAGACTGCAACCAAGACATTCAACTACTCCTAGTCATGGAACATGGATTTGCAAAATTACCTACAAGTCATGCTCACAAGTTCAAAAGACACTATTAACCCGCATTCACCATCACACCATGTTCATTCACAACCACGATGCACAATATACATAGAGTATAAGGTGTACAATATATCCTCATCGCATAAAACATACCGAAATTAATGTACAAGAGGACAGAACAGCTCACTGTTCTGTTCAGAAGAACTAGACGGCGGTCTCTGGCCGCTGGCTTAGAGTCGGCGGCATGATCGACGGACGCCAAGAGGAACTGGGCGTCCAGGGACCTTGCCGTTTAATCAGGTCTGTGCAGAAAACAGACCCGAGCTCTAAATCTTGGGTGAAATGGAGGGTCTAGGACTCGAAGACAATTTCATAAAAATCACAAAAACCACCTAGACTCATACGGGGACACCATAGATAGGTCACTTGCCTCTCTAAAATTCCTCCAAGGGATTTATGGCTCGAAGAAGACCTCCTTGGGCAGTTCCAAGAAGTTGCAGAAGTGCCTCCAAGATCGCCTTCCTCCGGGCTCCTGGGGGTTCTCCACGCCGAGGGATGATGGGGAAGCCTTCTCCTTTGCTTCAGCTTCCTCCTTGTCGCAGTAGATCTTTAGATCAACCTCCAGGGGGTCGGATTTGGGGGTGCCAAGATGGGGTTTTTCTCACAGAATGCTCTAGGGTTTTTCTCTCTTCTTTCTCCTCTTGCAAGGGTGAAATGAGAAGTGTGGGGAGAGCCATTTCGGGTTCAGACCTAAAGAGGGTCTCTTTCCACTCACTAGGGTGATGGGACACCCTCAGAGCCGTTGGGGGACATCCCCCAATGGATAGCTTGCCTTGTTTCAGAAGCTTGCAGCTCTGCTGCGCATGCAGGTCAGAGAAGTTGGCGTCCATATCGCTGGACGCCGGAGTTAGTGCTGGCGTCCAGGTCTGGACACTGACACTGGCTCAACGGCCTGGGGTTGACGCCAAGGGGCCTTCGGCCAGAACCCTAAGTTATGCAGAAAACCTTGCACACCATGCGTATATACATGCAATATGTATATGGTATTATATCCACACTATCACCATGCAACACATACATTATTTATATTTAATATAAACATATGCACACGTAGTTATACTAATTATACGTACGTAAAGATGTATATACATACACAACACAAGTATACACACATAAACACAATTATTGCGACGAAAATTCGAGGCCTTACAGTGTGGTTTGAGCCATCGTGCTCATTTTGAGTCGTCGTACTCCGGTTGTTGTTTGAGCCGTCGTGCTCAGTTTGGAGTCGTCGTGCTCCAGGTGTTTCTTGAGTCGTCGTGCTCAAGGTTTTTGGAGTCGTCGTGCTCCTGTGTGGTTGTACTCAAGGTTTTTGAGTAGTGTGGCCTCACTGTGTGAGGGGTGGACGTAGGAGTCACTGGAGGTGATTTCTGAACCACCTAAAAATCCTCTGTGCATTGGTTTGAATTGTGGTTTGCCTTTGTATCTCGCTAGATGCATGCATAGGATTTCGCTCACACTACTAAATGATTTGCTCACAACCCAAATCACACTTCACATCAGTAAATTATTGGGTGATTTGATCTCTGATTAGAAGTAATTTTTAATTGCTTAAGCTTCCGCGTTAATTGGCATTAGATCTATTCAACCCCCCCTTCTAGATCTGATCCTTCCACCCATCCGTTCCTAACAAGGAACACTGTAAACAGACCGTGGAGCTTCCTTTCTTTGGCCGGCTGAAGAGAGGAAAGTTGGAGTCCCACCATCCACCGCTACGCGAGGCATCTCACCGGCGTGATCACAACATCACCTTGGGCATAAGTAAGCCCTGGCGATCACATCCTTTTGAAGGATCGAGGAAAAGGTGTGGATAAGATCTAGAAGGGGGGATGAATAGATCTATGCCACTTTATGCGGAAGCTAAGCAATTTAAAAATACTTTTAGAATCAGAGGCAATTTTAACAGTGAAAAACCAGATCTGAGATGTTTTGTTGGGTTGAGTGTTTATTTACACTATTTCCCTCCTATTTTGATGATGACAAGAAGTGTTTTCAAAAGTAATTCAAATGAAACATGTCAAATTTATCATACCTGAAATCAATGTCAAAAAGCATGTTTTAAATCACAGTTATCATTTATATTCATGATAATCTTTTATCTAATGATACATGTGCTTTACATTTCAGGAACAATTTTTTCTATGAAAGTGTGTCGACACACCTCTCATGGTGTCGACACAAGGCCTCAGATCCCAAGGCAGAAAATAGACAAATTTGCTAAAGTGTGTCGACACCATTGCAGATCAGGTCGACACTAGACCCAGTTCCCAGAACAGCCAGTTTGAAGAATTGGGACAGGAGGTCGACACACTCTCAGAGCAGGTCGACACAGGACACCTTTCCAGAAGCTCAAGCTGTCAACTTCCAGACAAGTGTGTCGACACCAGTTGGGTTGTGTGTCGACACCAAAGGTCTATCAGAGACCATGCTTCAGCCTTCACTTAGTGTGGTCGACACAGCCACCAGGGCAGGTCGACACACTCCATCAAGATTCCAACTTATCTGTATTGCTTGCCACGTGTCCTTCTAGGGCGATCAGAATCTTCCTAGGAACGCGTGCCCTTGTACCCCAAAGGTATCTTTGGAATCCTAAGGCTATAAAAGGTCTTTTTCGGCCAGCCTTCACATTAGAGAAGTGACCCAACTCTCTTAGAGCCTCTAGAAAGCTCTTGGCGGCCAAAAGAGCTCGTGTCTCCTTCCTCTGCTCTCCAAGTGCTTCCAGAAGACCAATTTCCACCAATTCAAGGTGTGGAATTGGAATTTGATTCCTGAAGACTCCTCTGAAGCATTCCAAGGAGGCAGATCCTGTAGAAGACTTCTTTGGTGAAGAATTCGAGGAAGATCCAACTTCTCAGATTGCAGAGCATCGACTTGGACTTCAAGCTTCACAAGTTTCTTCCCAATTCAAGCTTCTACAAGGGAGTACACTGAAGAACGAAGCCTTTCAATACAATTTATCTTTTCTTCTGTTCTTCTGAGATATCTTTTGAGATTATGCAAGTGCTTCTGCATAACTCTCTTTAGAGTTCTCAATTTCGACTAGATCTGTTGCTAGAGGATCTAGTCTTAAGTTGGTGTCTAGCAAGTTTTAGTGTGAGCTTTGTGCTCAATTGTGTGAGCATTGTGCTCAGGTTGTTGTGAGCCGTCGAGCTCGGTTTGAGTTGTCAAGCTCAAGTTGGTTTGAGCAGTCTTGCTCAGTGTTTCTAGAGTAGTCTTGCTCTAGAGGTCGTGTGAGTTGTATGCTCTGAAGTGTTAGAGTTGTTAGGCTCCTTGGGTGTGTATCCCAGTTGTGTTAGTGAAGCCTCACGGGTTGTGAGGGGTGGATGTAGGAATCACTTGGGTGATTTCCGAACCACCTAAAAAATCCTGTGCATTTTCTTCTGGGTTTGATTGATTCATCCGCTAGATGCTTGCATAGGATCCGTTTTTAATTCACTTAATCAACTTTGCTTCACATCTAAGTTTTTCAACTCACTCAATCTAATCAGATCTGTAGTTTTTTCATTGATAACATTGCCACTGATTCTAAATAGTTTTCAAATTACTTAAGCTTCCGCAAAAGTGGCTAAGATCTATTCATCCCCCCCTTCTCTAGATCTTTTCCACACATTCATTTCGATCCTTCAATTGGTATCAGAGCGGGTTTACATCGATCTGATTTGAACTGAGCAGTTTTTGTTTCTGAGTATTGAGTGTTTGATTGTTTGCTGTTTGTTTGCTTGCTTGTTTAACTCTTTCTCTGTGCATTTACTTAAGTGTCATGGACTCAAAGGGTTTCATAGCTGAGGGCCCATTCCATAAATAGGCCACCATTCTTTATGGTTGGACTATTCTTATTGGAAGAACAGAATGCAAGTATTCTTAAGGGCCCAGAACTATGAGATCTAGAAAGTAGTTGAGGCTGGTCCCTATGAAAACCAGGGTGAGGAAGAACCTGGACGAGGGAACAAATAAGGAGAGCTACATTGAATACAGTGCCATGAACATGATTCAATGTGCTGTTCATCCAAGGAGTATTCGAGATCTCTATGTGCAAATCTGCCAAGAGATGTGGGATAAGCTCAAATTACTCTATGAGGGAACATCTCAGGTCAAGGAGACCAAGGCAAATATTTTAGTTTCAGAATATGAACTATTTATGATGAAGTCTAACGAAAATATTTCTGAAATGTTTGCCAGTTCATGGTGATAGTCAATGGACTGAAGGCCTTGGGTAAGGAATACACTGATGCAGACTTGGTAAGAAAAATCTTGCGTTTCTTTTCTTCAGTTTGGCATACTAAGGCCACTGTCATTGAAGATTCAAAAGATTTGTCCAAAATCTCTTTGGATGAATTGATTGGATCCTTAATGACATATGAACTCAACTTAAAAAGAAATGAAGAACACATAATTAAGACCAATCCTATGGCACTTAAGCCTCTTCAAGCAATAAAGATAAAAGTCAGGAAAAGACAAGCTCTGAAGAGTCTGAGTCAAATGAGGATGAGATTGCCCTCATGACTAGGCAATTCAGAAAATTCTTGAAATACAGAAAATGAAAATGTCTGGGAAAAAGAATTTTTCTCAAGTAAGAAAAACTTTTCCTCTTCTAATTTCAACAAGAATCACAAATCTGACGAAAATATTGTCTGTTACAGGTGCAACAAACCAGGACACATGAAGGAGAGTGTCCTGAGAACAAGAAAGAAAAGCACAACAAGTTCCAGAAATTTAGGAAGCCAAAGGCCATGGTGGCCACTTGGTCTGACGAAGACTCAAGTGAGGAAGAAGAAAGAAGAAATCCTCAAGCTCTGAAAGTGAGGAGGTTTGCTTCATGGCCAACAGCACAGATGAAAAGGTAAATACTTCCTTTGAAGACTATACTGTTGAAGATTGGCAGGATGTGTATGCAGAACTAGTTGAAAGATATTCTGAAATGAGAAAAGAAAACAAACACATCAAAAAGAAAATTGAAAATCTTTACCATAACCAATCTTCAAACAATAGATCTTGTGATATGGAAACTGAAGTAACAGAATTGCTTGAAAAAAAAGAAAATCTCCTGAACCTAATTGATAATTTAAAACTTGCCTCTCAAAGGCCTCCCAAGAATTCAAAAACTTAACTGAAAAGCTGGAAATTGAAAAACAAGAAAAACAACAGAAAATTGAAGAATTATAACTCTTAAAAACCAGCTAAAGGAAAGGGAGGAGGTTATCCAAACCTTCACAAAAGGCCAAGATACCTAGAGGCATTGCTAGGATCCAACATGATGACAACACATCTCATGGATTAGGATTCAACAAAAAGAAACCAACAAAAGACAAATCCAGTGAGAAAAAGGGAAAAACACCACTAATTAATTTTGTCAAGGGTCCTAATCTGGAAAACACTGAAATCCAACAAACAGCAAACAAAACCCCAAACAAAACTCAAAACAAATCAAAAACTCAAAAACAAAAGAAGACTGTCAGGTCGACACAGTCCCCTGACAGGTCGACACTAGTCCACAAGAAGAAGACTTCTGTGGCTGCTGTGTCGACACCAGTACAGGAGGTCGACCTCAACCTGCTCAACACAAAAACCATCAACAACTCACTCAAAATTCAAATAAAATCTGAAAAATAAGAAAAAGGAAAAGAAATAATCCATGAAAAACCTTGGACCTCCAAGACAACACTTCAAGAAAATTGGACTAATCCTTGGAACAATGGTATGGTATGAAAATCCCTGTTGGTATTATCCTCAATACCTTATCCAAATTCTGGATGTACCAACACAATCCATGGATTCCACCTCCTTCTCTGAACTCAAATTTTCAAATGAAAAACTCCCCTCCTACCAAAAACAAAGATCTTGGTGCTTTCATTCCTAAAAGAAAGAACAAACAAAATGCTGAAAACACCAAAGTAACAAAAACAAATCTAAACAAATCAAATTTGGGTGAGAAAGGATATGATGTCTTGTTAAATCATTCTGATGGTCCCAACTCTGTTTGGGTATCAAAATCTTCTCTCCATTGATCTTTGTGTAGGAAGGTCGTGCACCCAAACACCAATGTTTGGTTTCTTGATAGTGGGTGTTCACGACACATGACTGGAGATAGAGCCAAATTTTCCTGTCTAATTGAAAAGGAGGAGGGTCAGTCACCTTTGGAGGTAAAAATAAAGGAAAGATCATTAGATCTGGTAGGTTGGTCAAACTTCTTCAAACTCAGTAGATAATGTTTTGTTAGTTGATGGACTTGATTATAATTTGCTCAGTATCAGCCAACTATGTGACAAAGGTCACAATGTTGTGTTTGAATCTGATTTTTGGCAAGATAATTGATTCATCAACTGATAAAATCAAATTCTTTGGAAAAAGAGAAAACAATGTCTACATGATCAATCTAATAAAAACTTTTCTGAAAATCTTTGTTTTGTTGCAAATAAAGATGAAATTGCATGACTTGGCACAAAAGACTTGGCCATGCAAGTTTCAGAACTTTGAATAAGTTGTTAAGATTGAAACTGGTTAAGGGTCTTCCTGAATCTTTTTCTAATGTTGAAGGTAATCAGTTTTGGGATCTGTGCTAAAGGAAAACAAACTAGGAAATCTTTTAAAACCTTCAATGAGGTACTCACATCTAGGCCACTAGAACTTCTTCACATGGACCTTTTTGGACCAACAGAGTTCTAAGCTTAAGTGGCAAGAGATATGGGTTGTAATCATTGATGACTTTACTAGATTTACCTGGGTTATTTTCTATCCCACAAAAGTGATGTATGCCTTGAATTCAGGAATTTCTGTACCACTATCTTAACAACTTATCCATTTAAAATAAAAACATTTTAACTGATCATGGGGGTGAATTTGATAACACATCCTTTTCTGATCTATGTGCTGAATTTCAAATCTTTCACAAGTTTTCTTCACCTAGAACTCCAGAACAAAATGGATTGTGGAAAGAAAGAATAGAACTCTTGTGGAAATGGCTAGATCCATGCTCTTAGGAAGTAATCTGCCCAAATCCTTCTGGGCTGAAGCTGTTAACACAGCCAATCACATCCTAAACAGAGCTTTGGTCAGACCAAAGATCAGAAAACCCCCTATGAATTGTTGAAAAACAAAAAGCCAACTGTTCTTACTTTCAAACTTTTGGGTGCAAGTGTTTTGTACACATAACAACAAAGAAAACCTTGACAAGTTTGATGCTAAGAGTCAGGAAGCTATCTTCCTTGGCTATTCTGAGTGTCAAGGGCTTTCAAAGTGTACATATTAAAAACCAAAACTGTTGAAGAATCACCACATGTTATTTTTGATGAAATTCCTTTTCCACTAATGATTCTAAATCTTGCAGGAAAAACAAACAATGAAGAGGATGACCTCATTGTGGATTCTTCACCAACCGTTGAGGAGATTAACAACATTGAGAGAACCTGAACAACAACTCACCATCTTCAAGTGGTTCAGGTAATATTGCTCCAGAAGTGGGCACTTCTCAACAGGTAATTTCTGAACCTCGTTTTCTAAGAGATCACCCATTAGACAGTGTAGTTGACAACTTAAATGATAGAGTTAGGACCAGATCATCCTTTTTGCAAAACATTGAAGAAGACTCTAGCTCTAATTTCCCAAATTGAACCCAAGTCAATTGATGAAGCCTTATCCAGTTCTGATTGGATTAATGCTATGCATGATGAACTTCATCAATTGAAAGAAATCAAGTGTGGGAATTAATGCCTAGACCTAGTGACCAAACAGTGATTGGCACTAGATGGGTTTTCAGAAATAAATTGAATGAAGCTGGTCAAGTAATAAGAAACAAAGCTAGGCTAGTTGCAAAGGGGTATAACCAAGAATTTGGAATTGACTTTGAAGAATCTTATGCCCCTGTAGCTAGACTAAAGCTGTGAGAATTTCCTTGCTTTTGCATCCTCCATGAAATTCAAAGTCTTTCAAATGGATGTCAAAAGTGCATTTCTAAATGGATATAAAGAAATGTTTTGTTGAACAACCTCCTGGATTTGAAAATGAAATTATCCTAACCATGTTTTCAAGCTTAATAAGGCACTCTATGGTCTTAAACAAGCTCCAAGAGCTTGGTATGATCGTTTGAGTTCCTTTTTACTTGAAAAAGGATATTCTAGAGGTAATGTTGATCAAACATTGTTCACAAAAACTGTAAAAAATCAAATAATTGTTGTCCAAATTTATGTTGATGACATAATATTTGGATCAACTAATAAAGGCCTTTGCACTGAATTTTCAAATCAAATGAAGAATGAATTTGAAATGAGCTTAATGGGAGATTTAACATTCTTTTTGGGATTGCAGGTTAACCAAACCCATGAAGGAATCTTCATCAGTCAACTAATATGTCAAAGAGCTACTGAAAAATTTGACTTTCAGAACCTCAAACACTCAAGCACACCCATTGCAATAAATGCTAAACTAGAAGAAGATCCATCTGGTAAGTCAGTAGATCCAAAGACCTACAGAGGTATGATTGGCTCTCTGTCTATCTTACTACTTCTAGACCTGACATTCAGTTTTGTGGTGCTTATGTGCTAGATTCCAATCTAATCCTAAAGAAAGTCATATGCTTGCTGTGAAAAGAATTTTTAATATCTTGTTGGAACATGTGACTTAGGATTTGGTATCCTGCTGGTTGCAAGTTAGAATTGTTTGCCTATTGTGATGCTGATTATGCTGGGTGTAAGTTAGATAGAAAAAGCACAAGTGGCTTGTGTGTATTTCTAGGTGGGTGCCATATTTCTTGGGCTTCTAAGAAGCAACATTCAGTTGCTCTGTCAACTGCAGAAGCTGAATATGTTGCAGCAGTAGATGTGGAACTCAGATTCTCTGGGTGAAACATCAACTTCTTGATTATAACCAAGATTTAGGGTGTGTACCCATCCTATGTGATAACACAAGTGCAATCAACCTTTCTAAAAACCCCATTCAGCACTCTAGAACAAAACACATTGAAATTAGGCATCATTTCTTGAGAGATGAGTTGCAAAGAAGTCTTGAACTCCACTTCATTGAAACTGAAAACAAATTGCAGACATATTCACAAAACCCCTTCCTGAAAATAGATTTTCATCTTTAAGGAGAGAACTTGGTCTTTGCAGGTGTCCACCTTCTTGATTTCTCTCTAGGTTTGGGTTGAGTGTTATGCATTGTCTAAGGAGAGTTCGTTGCATTTCATAGCTCTTTGCTTCCTTCATTCACATGGTTCATATCTCTCTCACTTTCAATTCTAATTCTTTTTTCGTACAATAAATTCTCCACTCTTATTGTGTTGACACTTCAAGGTATATCAAATAGTGACTTAGAGAAGGACAGGTTATACTTGTCTGGAACCTTCACTATGCGTGAGAACATATCTCCGCCAAGTACTACGAAGTTAATATGCAATAGTTGAGGGGGAGCTTTTATTGTTCAAAGAGAATTTGTTTTCTGATTTCAAAACTTGCACAGTTTTAACTTCCATTTCCTTTTGGCAATGATTCTTCAACTCTTATTGCATTGAAGTTACTTGGTATATCAAATGGTGATTTGAAGAAGGACAAGTTAGGCTTGTCTGGACACTTTACTATGCGTGAGAGCTTATCTCCGCCAAGTACAAGAAATGAATATGCAATTGTTGAGGAGAAGTTCTTGTTGTCCAAGAAGAAAATTTCTTTCTGATTTCAAATTGCATATCTTTATTTTGATGAAAAATGGTTGAAATCATCATCTCAGGGGAGCTAGAAAATTCACAAGTCATCTTTTTGCAAAATTCAAAACCCTTCTTGCATTTCATCAATTCCTTGTATGATGTCCTCATTCTAAAGTCTAGAGTCACAAAATGAACCTTGAGTGATTTATTATATTTTTACTAATCAACTTTCAACTATGTCTCTCAATCCACAGAAATTCAGATCTCTTCCTAGACTAAATAACAATTTGTGCCTTGAACTTAAAACATTCCTTGTTTGCAACTGATGACTGGATGTATTTGAATACTATCTCACAAACTCTCCAATCTTGTAAAATCCAACAGAGCAATGGCATCTGTGCTGAGAAACTGCACACCTTCACAATGAATGAAGTGCCATGTATGTCATGAGCATTATTGGTAACTCTGTTCAAAGGGGATCAAAATTGAAAATAAATTCAAAACTAAGCAAAAATGTGCTATGCTTTTTGATGATGACTGAGTAACTGGAAATATTGGCGTCTACAAAACGTATATTTTCATGTCAAAAGGTCATCATTTACCCCTTTGAGACTTGAAAATGACTAAATCTTAAGTATCTAGGGACTATGGTGTGTAAAAAGCACTAGTACTTGAGTGAAAGAGATTTATATCATTTGATAGTTTGTTAAAGAACAAAAATATGAAAATTATTGGAGATTTGTTTAGAAAGAATCATCTTCTTCCTTCATCAAGTTGTTCTTTAAGTTTGTGTTTTACTTTCAACACAATTGTATTTGGTCTAGATGACATCTTTAATTCTTGAAAATTGAGAAACATGGTAGTTTTTGGTTGATTGTTAGATACATTATATCCCTCAATTTATCATCTTGTTGACTCAAGTCTTGGAATGCTAATATCCTGTTGGAAAATTACTTGAAAAACTTGATTTGTGATGAATTCTTGCAAAATATAACAAATGATTTTTTTAAGCCCCTTAAAAATCCTTGAAATGATAATTCCTCTCATTCTTTATCATCTAAAGATGTCCCCAAATTTCTCAAAAATTTCCTCTAAAAAATTCAATTTTCATCAAGGCCGTGTCGACACACATTGTGACCCGTGTCGACACACACTCTGGGTCAGTCGACACACCCTCTTCATGTGTCGACACCCCCTTGCCAGAATCCTTTTTAGACCATTAGGGTTTATGATTACCCCTGTGTGTTCCTGCGGGACAGTGTACCACTGAAACCCCTTTTGGGCATCAGTCGACCCGACGGCCCTCTTTCTCATTGTTTCCGGCAAGAATCTCCACCATTTTCTCTCTAAATCACATCCACTCTTCAATTCCTCCTCCTCCTCCATCTTCTACTTAATGTAATCTTGTTTTGATGATGTCAAAGGGGAGAAGAAAGAAAAAAGAATGAATGAAAAATTATTGTAATGTTTTGGAGAAAAAATGAATGAACTTGATGTAATGTGTTTCTGAATTGAAATGAATGAAATGTTTGTTTGCCTGTCTCAATGAAACTTGTTGTGTCATTGTGAATGAAAATCTTTGTGTTTGAATACTTGTTAAGTTGCTTGACTTGTGTGTACAAAATCTTAATTCAAGTAACATGTGTGTTCACAAATGCACCATCAATTGTTACTGAAAAATTTCAAAAAGTCTTTGACAAGTATAAACAAAAAGAAAACAAAATTTTTGAATAACAAAAATTGCTTAAAATCACACTTCTCAAAACCACATTGAAATATGGATTTAATGTTGCCATCATCAAAAAGGGGGAGATTGTTGGGTTGAGTGTTTATTTACACTATTTCCCTCCTATTTTGATGATGACAAGAAGTGTTTTCAAAAGCAATTCAAATGAAACATGTCAAATTTATCATACCTGAATCAATGTCAAAAAGCATGTTTTAAATCACAGTTATCATTTATATCATGATAAATCTTTTATCTAATGATACATGTGCTTTACATTTCAGGAACATTTTTTTCTATGAAAGTGTGTCGACACACCTCTCATGGTGTCGACCCAAGGCCTCAGGTCCCAAGGCAGAAAATAGACAAATTTGCTAAAGTGTGTCGACACCATTGCAGATCAGGTCGACACTAGACCCAGTTCCCAGAACAGCCAGTTTGAAGAATGGGACAGGAGGTCGACACACTCTCAGAGCAGGTCGACACAGGACACCTTTCCAGAAGCTCAAGCTGTCAACTTCCAGACAAGTGTGTCGACACCAGTTGGGTTGTGTGTCGACACCAAAGGTCTATCAGAGACCATGCTTCAGCCTTCACTTAGTGGTGTCGACACAGCCACCAGGGCAGGTCGACACACTCCATCAAGATTCCAACTTATCTGTATTGCTTGCCACGTGTCCTTCTAGGGCGATCAGAATCTTCCTAGGAACGCGTGCCTTGTACCCCAAAAGGGTATCTTTGGAATCCTAAGGCTATAAAAGGTCTTTTCGGCCAGCCTTCACATCAGAGAAGTGACCCAACTCTCTTAGAGCCTCTAGAAAGCTCTTGGCGGCCAAAAAGAGCTCGTGTCTCCTTCCTCTGCTCTCCAAGTGCTTCCAGAAGACCAATTTTCACCAATTCAAGGTGGGATTGGAATTTGATTCCTGAACTCCTCTGAAGCATTCCAAGGAGCAGATCCTGTAGAAGACTTCTTTGGTGAAGAATTCGAGGAAGATCCAACTCTCAGATTGCAGAGCATCGACTTGGACTTCAAGCTTCACAAGTTTCTTCCCAATTCAAGCTTCTACAAGGGAGTACACTGAAGAACGAAGCCTTTCAATACAATTTATCTTTTCTTCTGTTCTTCTGAGATATCTTTTGAGATTATGCAAGTGCTTCTGCATAACTCTCTTTAGAGTTCTCAAATTCGACTAGATCTGTTGCTAGAGGATCTTAGTCTTAAGTTGGTGTCTAGCAAGTTTTAGTGTGAGCTTTGTGCTCAAATTGTGTGAGCATTGTGCTCAGGTTGTTGTGAGCCGTCGAGCTCGGTTTGAGTTGTCAAGCTCAAGGTTGGTTTGAGCAGTCTTGCTCAGTGTTTCTAGAGTAGTCTTGCTCTAGAGGTCATGTGAGTTGTATGCTCTGAAGTGTTGGAGTTGTTAGGCTCCTTTGGGTGTGTAGCCCAGTTGTGTTAGTGAAGCCTCACGGGTTGTGAGGGGTGGATGTAGGAATCACTTGAGTGATTTCCGAACCACCTAAAAAATCCTTGTGCATTTGTCTTCTGTGGTTGATTGATTCATCCGCTAGATGCTTGCATAGGATCCGTTTTTATTCACTTAATCAACTTGCTTCACATCTAAGTTTTTCACACTCACTCAATCTAATCAGATCTGTAGTTTTTCACTGATAACATTGCCTCTGATTCTAAATAGTTTTCAAATTACTTAAGCTTCCGCAAAAGTGGCTAAGATCTATTCATCCCCCCCTTTCTAGATCTTTTCACACATTCATTTCGATCCTTCAGTTAAGTGAGTTGATAAAATAGATGTGAAAACCAGTTGATTAAGTGAATCTTAAGCGATCCTATGCAAGCATCTAACGGATGATAGAATCAAACCACAAATAGACAAGAGCACAGAGATTTTAGGTGGTTCGGAAATCACCCATGTGATTCCTACATCCACCCCTCACACCCAGTGAGGATTCACTAAACAACCTGGGTAACACACCCACTGGAGCCAGACAACTCCAACACCTGAGTTTACAACTCACACAACTCTAGAGTAGACTACTCTAGATCCCTGAGCAAGACTGCTCAACAAACACTTGAGTTCGACAACTCAACTGAGCACAATGGCTCACAAATGACTTTGCTAGACACCAACACAAGACATAGATCTTCTAGCAGCAGATCTAGTCGAACATGAGAACATTCATGAGAATTATGCAGAAGCACTTGCACAATCTCAAAATGTCTCAGAAGAACAGAAGTACAGTAAGAATTGTATGAAAAGACTTTGTTCTTCAATTGTACTCCCTTGTAGAAGCTCAGATTGGGAAGAGGCTTGGATTCTTGAAGTCCCAAACGATGCTCTGCACTTTTGAACTTGGGATCTTCCTTGAAATCTTCTCCAACGGATGCTTCTACTTGATCTGCTTCCTTGAGGCGCTTCAATTGCTTCTTCAAGGATCACACTCCAATTCTCACACTTGATTTGATGAGAATTGGTCTTCAGAAGACACCAGGAGAGCAGAGGAGGGAGATGAGATCTTCTCGCCGCCAAAGGAAACTTTTCGGGAGGCTCCAAGAGTTCGTTGGGTCTCTTGATGTGATGGATGGCCAATTGGGGGCTTTTTATACCCAAAAGATTCCAAAGGTACAAGGGCACACGATCCTAGGTTGATACACCATCGCCCTAGGATGACACGTGGCAATCATCCATTTTAAGTTGCAATCTTTCCGTAGTGTGTCGACCTGCCCTGGTGGTGGTGTCGACCTCCTGTCCCATTCTGGAAACAGGCTGTTCTGGGAACGAGGTCCAGTGTCGACCTGCCCTCATCCTGCGTCGACCTGAGTAGTCTAAATCCTGGAATTTGCGACTCGTGTCGACCTGCTTTTTGACTCGTGTCGACACAGTCTCAGCATTTCTTCAGCTTTTTGCCTTGAGGTCTGAGGTGTTGTGTCGACACCATTGTGGGGTGTGTCGACACCACTTTTGCAAAAAGTAATTGTACCTGAAAATTAAACACATATATCATTAGTAAAATATTTTATTATGAGTACAAATGATAAGTGTGCTTTGAAACATGCTTTTTGAATTAAATCTCAGGTAAGGTGTGTTTATCATGTTCAATAGTTTGCATTAAAATCACATTTGTCATCATCAAAATAAGAGGGGAAATGATATGAAATTACACTCAACCCAACACCTTTTCATCTTCTTAGCTGGTTTCTTTCTTTTTCCCTTGGTCAACTCGGTCAAACAGAGGTCAAAGAAGCAAAAGAAGGTCAACCAACATCCATTCAACGCCAACGAGGGAGCTCACCCAACGTTCGGGAACCTCCGAAGACCGCAAGTGCTCGCGGGGGGCGCAGAACGGACCGTCCACAGCTCCGCTTTGGCGATCATGGTGGGACCACTGCTGCTGCCACGGTTTCAGCCTACAACTAGGTAAATGGCAAGAGATCTGGCCATTGTCCCAGGTAAACGTCCAACGATCCTGCCGTTTAGTTCTGCTCGACGTCCATATCCTCTGCCGTTCACTTTCTGCCAGCGTCAATCGATCATGCCATTTACTGTCTTCTGAAGAATTGAACGTCCACTAGTTTGCCGTTTACTTCCCAGAAGCTTGTCTTTGGCTTGTTTTGATTGATTTTTTTTTGTTTGCTTCCTATCTATTCTCTAACGGTCCTCAGTCACGGGGGGTCCTTATTTCTCTTATGTTCTAGCTTCCTCACACATTTTAGGATAGCCCCTCTTTGATTCACAACCTTTTATCCGGGGATTCCTTCTCGGCTAAATCGGGTTGGCTTCAAGGAGAACTCTATAAGTCCCTAAATTTCGTGGATTCCCTCACGGTACAAGGCACAAGAGGACCTTTCACCTTCCCAGCTAATCTGCCTATTCACCCAGTCTTGAGTGAGGATTGAGAGAATCAGCCTTTTTCAAGGCTAATTAACACACAACTTCAATATTTCAAAACTTTGGGGACGTTGTTTGATAACATTGTTTGGTAGAAATCCATATTTCTCCTAATAACATTGTAATTAATCAACTTAACCATCTTAAAATTAGTAGGTTGTGTGTTGATAATGGACTCTTGGTTGAACTCCGTTAACATGTCTAATAATCCGGCCTTTGAATATGATGATAATATCCATGGTGAATTTGTCGGAATGGTGAATTCTAATGTTCAGCCCGAAGAGTCGGTTCAATCCTCCTCCCAAGCTGAAAATGAGGAGGTAAGGTTGAGGGTCAACCCAATATATGCCCAGGAAGTTCAAGAAGACCCCAAATTTCCAAACTCCTCTCCCGCTATTCACTTGAGGACATCATTTCAATGCTTTTCAAGCATACTGTCCAGGCAATGGCCTCCCCTACTCGCCATCTCCATCTCCTTTCCATGCTTCTTCATCTAGGCCCATTCCTAGGCCGGTCACCCCATCTCGGGTCCCCATCTCTACTCCTATTCCTCCTACTACTCCCTTACCTACTTCGATTCCAACTCCTCCCTCCGTCTATCCAACCCTATGTCCAACCCACACCCCGCTCAATCCGAATCCATCTCCCGGTCGGATATGGAGGGTCTTGTCAGGAAGCTCTTAGCCGAGTCCTTGTCCCTCTCCAAGCCTCACTCTCTCCAAAACTACTGCAAGCTCCCCAATGCTTACTTTCCTTCGGGTTTCAAGGCCCCGAAATACCGCAAGTATGATGGGACCACCGACCCCCAATTCCATCTTGCCGGTTTCACCATGGATTCCCACCATTGGCTGTACGATCAGGTCCTCTTAGTCCACCTCTTCCAACAATCATTAGAAAGGGAGGCTTTGAGGTGGTTTACTTCCTTGCCCGCATTTGACCTTATCAATTTTGACATTGTCTCCGAACGCTTCATCTCTCACTTCTCTTATATGGCCACCCAAGTCCCCACACTCCCCGACTTAGTGGAGGAAAAGATGAGACCAGACGAAGACTTTGTCACATTTGCCAACCGTTGGAGATCTATGGCTTCAAGGGCCGACCTCCCCATCCCGGAGTCCCAAGCCATAACAATGATAGTCACCAACACCACCCCTTTGCTCCGATCCATATTGATGCTTAGCGAGTTCCCCTCCTTTGCACAGCTTTACAATCGAGCTAGGGTGGTCCAAAATCAAATCAAGGACTCCTCCCTCCCACCATTCTTTGAAGGGAAGCCCAAGGGACGCAAGGCTCCTGCGGCACCCACCACCGAGGGGGTGATCGTCGATGAGTCCATTAATGTCTGCTGTCAACCACTGAGGCCTCCTAACAAGCCGTCCAACCCTCCCCCCGATCCTCACCAATTCCCGTTACATCCCTCTATGCCGTATTCAACTATTCCTCCATTTTCTGGCTATACTCGCCCCGGTCCCAAGAGATCTTACTATCCTGCTCTCCCAGAATCCCTTGTGTTAGGAACGGATGGATGGAAGGATCAGATCTAGAAGGGGGGGTTGAATAGATCTAATGCCAATTAACGCGGAAGCTTAAGCAATTAAAAATTACTTCTAATCAGAGATCAAATCACCCAATTAATTTACTGATCTGAAGTGTGATTTGGGTGTGTGAGCAAATCAATTAGTAGAGTGAACGAAATCCCTATGCATGCATCTAGCGAGACACAAAGGCAAACCATAAATCAAACCAATGCACAGAGGATTTTTAGGTGGTTCGGAAATCACCTCCAGTGACTCCTACGTTCACCCCTCAACAGTGAGGCCACACTACTCAAAAACCTTGAGTACAACTCACACAGGAGCACGACGACTCCAAACACCCTTGAGCACGACGACTCAAGAAACACCTGGAGCACGACGACTCAAACTGAGCACGACGGCTCAAACAACAACCAGAGTACGACGACTCCAAATTGAGCACGACGGCTCAAACCACACAGTGAGTGCGACGACTCACAAACCTGAGCTCGACGGCTCAGAGTACAAAAGCTAGATCAAACACAAAAGAGATCAGATCCTCTAGCAATGATCTGATTCAAGACAGTTTCGTACATAGAAATTTGTACAGAACTTCATGCACAATCTCATGACGAACTAAGGAAGAACGAACTCGGAAATAAAGCAAATAGATGTAGAAAGAGTGTTCTTCGATGAAGAGGCCTTGCAGACGCTTCAATTGAGAAGGCTTGATGGAAATCGATGGAGATCCTCCTCAATTGGCGATGCTCTGCTTTGATGGCATCTGAAATGCCAGAGATCCTTCTTCTCCTGTGCCTCTTCAGTTGGATCTGCTCCCTTGCCTTGCACAGCAACCTTCTCTCCAGGGATTCCCCTTGATTCCCGTGTCCTTCCTCTTGAAAGGATGGCTTGAAGCTTCTGGAGATGGAGACAGATCTGGAAAGCCCCTTTCAGCCGCAAAAAATGTTCTTCAGGAAGTGTATGGGCTCTCTCTTCTTTGGGGTACAAGGAACATGGGTATTTATAGCCCCATATGTCCATAAAGTGCTTTGGGGTGAATGGGAACGGAACCCTAGGTCAAAACCCCTAAATCCCAGCAGCCACGTGTCCAGGAAAATCTTTAAGTCACAGAGTTTCCGGAGTGTGTCGACCTGCCCATAGGGTGTGTCGACCTGCTGTCCCATTTCTACAAACTGGTCCTGCGGGAAACTAGGTCTAGTGTCGACCTGCCTTGAGATAGTGTCGACCTGCCCTTCTGAAATCTGGGACTAGTGTCGACCTGCTTTGAGCTAGTGTCGACCCGCCCTTCTGGAATCTGGGACTAGTGTCGACCTGCTTTGAGCTAGTGTCGACCTGCTGTCCCAGTCTGGCAACTGGGTCTTCTGGAGTCTGGGACTAGTGTCGACCTGCCCTGAGATAGTGTCGACCTGCCCTTCTGAAATCTGGGACTAGTGTCGACCCTACCAAGACAAAAGTGTGTGAACCTGGATATTTAACACATATACCATTAGTACAAGATATTATCATTAAAATATGAGATTAAACATCAAAAACATGTGTTTAAGCATTATGTGTGATATGTATAAAATGTATAACATGTTCAACATATCATCATCAAAATCACAACATGTCACAATATCTCATCAGAAAAAATCACAATATGTCATCATCAATATCACAGTATGTCATCATCAAAATCAAGGTATGAGTGATGTTGATTGGATATCATTAAATTACAACTTTAGGAAGTTCCAAAACACACTCACCCAACAATCTCCCCCTTTTTGATGATGACAAAACATATGCACAATCTCCCAATATCTTGACTCCTTGACTGCAGTAATTCCCCCTTTGACCATATACACACTTTGACCTTTCTCCTTTAAAGATATTTCTCCCCCTTTGAAGGCCTTTTCTCCCCTTTTTGATGTGCCCTTTTCTCCCCTTTTTGACAGCATCAAAAGGATAGACAAGAGAGAAAAACAAAGATGGTGGAGACCAAGAGATGAAATGGTCAGAGCCATTCAAAATAAGTGAGGCAAAGTGATATTGTCAGTTGAGAGAAATTATTGTGTTTTTGTTATTGTGCAACAAAGTTTAATCACAAAGACACACTCAACACAAAGAATAGCAAATGACAATAATCTGAATGTGGTTAAAAATAATGATGCACATGTGAAATAAGGTGACCTATATGAGTGAACAGAAGTATTTAACAAGACGTTAGGAGCTTAAGTTAACACAATGTAAAATAATAGGTCTAAACACAGTAAACATGAACTTAATTAAGGTCTTAAACTTTTTATCCTGTCTTTTTGATATTCGTTCAATTTCCACTAGGAAAGAATACAAGAATAAATTAGTTAAATCTCACTTTTCAGTGCAAGAAATCACATTGATCAGATGCAAGACCTCCTGATTACTCAGTTTGGTTTAACTTTCATTATCTTATACAGAGTTGAAACTTTTGATTTCCACTTTTTGACGCGAAACAAATCACTTGTCAGGTGAAATGGCCCGGTTACTCAGTGGTTCAAGCATTTGCATTGCTCTGTTTGTATCTTTCCAGATTGATCATTTTTCTTTTGACATTTTACAGGAATATTTTGCTTTGACCAGAAAGTCATGACTATGAATTTAGGAATATTATTCTTAACATGTGGTAAAAATAAAGCTTAAACATACACAAGTGAAATATTAAAGCCACTCATGTGCCTATAATGGTGTTTTGCAAATCATTTTAAAAACATTCAGTATTATGATTGCTTAACCTTGAAATGATACTGAATCTTTGAAATTAAACTAAATGCACAATAAGTTTAGTTTTAATGTCTTAATTCTCTCATAAGAAAATAGCACAAGGTCTCAAAAATTCTGATGAATTTGGGGTTCAAAATAGACAAGTAAGGTCAAGAGATATGACAATGACTCCCCCTCAACAATTGCATACAAGACTCTTGATACTTGGCGGAGAAATATACTCACGCATAGTGAAAGTGTCCAGACAAGTCTGACTTGTCTTTCTTCAAATCACTATTTGATATACCAAGAATGTCAATGCAATGTGAGAGTGAGGAATTTATGAACTATTTCTCCAGCAAATTTCTCCAACATTTCACTCAAAGATTCTTTCGAATTCACTCCCCCATAAGATATGCATGATATGAAATGATCATTTAAGCAATTCAGATATGTTCATTCCAAGCAATTTGCACAGAAAGAGTATGAACATGATCAAGCATATATCAGTAGGTAAATTTAATGGAAGGAGAAGAATTTTGCAAAGACTCAAAATAAAGTTTTTGATATTTTCATTTTGCTTGATGACCTTTATGCAGAGAAGACTATTGATACTTGGCGGAGAATTTCTCACGCATGATGATAGTTTTCAGACAAGCCTAACTTGTCCTTTCACATTTCACCATTTGATATAACACATAGTCACTGCAAAAAGGGTCAATTACACTTTATTTTTAGCATGAAATTCATTGCATTTATTGAAGAATATTTTTGCACTTTTTCAAATTTACTCCCCCTTAATATGTGCATGGAATGAAAAAGTTAGCAAGCAATTCACACATGATTTTAGCCAATAGCTTTAAGCATAACTTGACTTTTGGTACTTGGCGGAGTATTTTACTCACGCATAATGATAGTTCCAAACAAGCATAACTTGTTTTTCCACATGTCATCATTTGATATACAAGAAGTCAAAGCAGTTAGTATGTACACAGACTCATGGGAATAGTTAAGCATGCATGATAACACAAATATGATTCCAATTGATATGACATAAAGTTCATTGTTGGGAGTAGCATTGAAACACATTTCTCATTTTTCAGATAGAAATTAAACATTCGTTTCAATTCAGGCAATTCAAAATTGAAATAATAAGGAAGTTTTACCTGAATGATTTTCATTTCTTTTTCAAAGATTTTACCTGTGTTCTCCAATCATTTCTAGCCTTGCACAACCAATATCTTGAATCAATTTACAATGTATGGCTGCAAGACTTCTCAGCTTGCTGATCAAGCTGGTTTTGGGACCCACACTTGTTTGGGTCCTGCAATGAAATCAATGTTAGATTGCAACAAAGATTTCTGAATCCAAAATGCTTTTAATTTTTGTATAGATGCATTTCTTTCATTGATAGAACTATGAGCAGAATTAGTTCCAGATTTTATTTTTGCCTTGATCAATGCATCTATGTTTTCATGAAGTTTTATATTTTTGGATTTTTAATATGAGCAGAAAAAAAATGATTTTGTGCAACATTTCTATGCCTATACACATGGAATTTCTGAACATCTTCAGTATGAACATGATGTTATTCCTATGTGTATGAGCATGTGCATTAGACTGGAATTTCTGAGCATGCACAACAAAATCATTTCTGTACCAACAGTCCCTAGAAATATGACCAATTTTATGACAATTACGCATTGGACTGATTTGGCATGTTTATTGAAATTTTGATTTCTATTCCAGCAATGTTTGGCAAGATGACCAGGTTTATTACAATTAAAGCAAATGAGAGCATTTTTTACCTGGTACTTACCTTGGCCTGTATGTATTTGCTGAAATCTCCTTTTCATATGAGGAGGCTTACCATGAGGGGAAGGAGGTACCTTTTGGTGGCTCTTGGAATGATGTGATTTTGAACTTGCCTTGGAGTTTTTTGAACTGATGGAGAAGGTAGATGAATCTTCTTGACAGTGACATTCTCCTTTTTCTCTTTCTATTTCTGAACAAGAACTTTCACTAGTTTTCCATTAGAGATATCAGGGTTCTTGTTCACAGTAGATTTCACAAATGTTATTGTGTTTTTCTTTTCATTTTTCTTAGTTTTAACAGAAGCAAGACTTGTGTTCTTCAATTCATTTTGAATCTTCTGTTTTTCAGCTTTTAATGCAACAACTTCTTTTTCTGAAGTTTGAAGCTTGTTTAGCATGACATCCAAACCATTTTTCATCTTGTTATTTTCATTTTCAAATTGAGCAATTTGTTTCCAAGTCAGAAATTTTATTACTCAAATTGCTACATTCATTGTCCAATGGTCTGTCATGGAACAAGCCTTCAATCTTCCTTTTTAAGTGACAATTTTCTTCAACAAGTTGTTTGCATTTCTCATTTATTTGATGATCATGAGCCATATTAGAGATTTGTTTGGTTAATTGATCATTATCAAATTTAAAATTGTTATTGAGATCAATCAATTCTTCTTTTTCATTTTCCAGATCAATGACTTTTGATTTCAATAGCTCATGGTTTTCTTTCAATCCATTCAATTTAGTTTCACAGATTTGGACTTCATCTTCCAAATTCTCTTTTTCAGAATTTAATTTTCAACTTCATTTTTCAAATTCTCAATTTCTTCTGAAGGATCTTGTCATTTTTCTAGAGCAATTCAAGTATATTTTAAAGTTTTCACTTTCTTTATGGCAATGTTTTAAAGTCTTTTTCAAGTCTTTATTTTTAGTGTTCAGTTGTACATTAAGACTTTGTATCTTTTCACAGAATTTAATCAATTCAGCATAAGACATGCCCTCATCTTCATCAGAATCAGAATTAGAATACACAAATGGATCTGGAGTTGATTTACCTGACCTTTTAGACCCATTTGAACTCTTGTGTTCTGAAGAGGATGAAGAGTGTTCTGAACTCTTAGACTTTGCTGTGAGAGCCATAGTTTTCTGAACTTTTTTGCTCCTTTTCTTTGTGAGTTCTTTCCATCACTTCTGTTAGCCATGAAGCATAACTCCTCATTTGCTGAACTTGAAGAGTTCTCTTCATCATCCTCACTTTGGTCTTCATCTGACCAAGTTGCAATCATGGCTTTTGGCTTCTTCAATTTGTTCTTTTTGATCTCAGGACACTCACCTTTCATGTGTCCTTTCTTGTTGTACCTGTAGCAATCAATATCTTCATTAGTTTTTTGATTTCTGCTATCATTACAATTTGAAGAAGAAGCATTCCTTTTATTAGAAGAATATTGTTTCTTTTCATTGAATCTTCTTCTTCTTGATTTTAAAAATTTTCTGAATTGTCTAGTCATGATGTCAAGTTCATCTTCATTAAACTCAGACTCATCAGAACTTGATGTTTCTTGATTTTTCTCTTTGATGCTTGATGAAGCGTTAAATGCTACTGGTTTAGCCTTAAGCATGTGTTCTTCATTTCTCTTCAGATTTATTTCATAAGTCATTAAAGATCCTATGAGTTCATCCAAAGAGATTTTGGATAAATCCTTAGAATCTTCAATCACTGTAGCCTTGTGTGCCAAACAGATGATAGAGAGAGTAAAGTTTTTCTTACCAGATCAGCATCAGTGTATTCCTTACCTAATGCCTTCAGTCCATTGACAATTATCATAAACCTAGCAAACATTTCAGAAATCGATTCATCAGATTTCATCATAAACAATTCATATTCAGAAACAAGTATGTTTGCTTTGATTTCCCTAACTGAGATGTTCCCTCATACATCAATTCAAGTTATCCCACATTTCTTTAGCAGATTTACACATGGATATTCTTGAATATTCTTTAGGGTGGACTGCACACTGAAGCATGTTCATGGCACTATAATTAAGAGTAGCTTTCCTAATTTGCTCTCTAGTCCAATTCTCCTCATCTTCATGATTTTCATAAGGACCCACTTCAACTATCCTCCAAATTTCATAATTTTGAGCCCTAAGAAAAACTTGCATGCGATTTTTCAGTATGAATAATCAGACCCATCAAAATATGGTGGTCTATTAATGGAATGGCCTTCAGCTACAAATCCTCGAGAATCCATCAATTATATGAGATGGTGAAAGAGCAAGCAAACAATTCAAGCAATTAACACAGAGATCAAACAGAAGCAATCAAATCAGATCAGTAATCAGACATTAACCCGCTCTGATACCAATTGTTAGGAACGGATGGGTGGAAGGATCAGATCTAGAAGGGGGGTTGAATAGATCTAATGCCAATTAACGCGGAAGCTTAAGCAATTAAAAATTACTTCTAATCAGAGATCAAATCACCCAATTAATTTACTGATCTGAAGTGTGATTTGGGTGTGTGAGCAAATCAATTAGTAGTGTGAACGAAATCCCTATGCATGCATCTAGCGAGACCAAAGGCAAACCATAAATCAAACCAATGCACAGAGGATTTTTAGGTGGTTCGGAAATCACCTCCAGTGACTCCTACGTCCACCCTCACACAGTGAGGCCACACTACTCAAAAACCTTGACTACAACTCACACAGGAGCACGACGACTCCAAACACCCTTGAGCACGACGACTCAAGAAACACCTGGAGCACGACGACTCCAAACACCCTTGAGCACGACGACTCAAGAAACACCTGGAGCACGACGACTCCAAACTGAGCACGACGGCTCAAACAACAACCAGAGTACGACGACTCCAAATTGAGCACGACGGCTCAAACCACACAGTGAGTGCGACGACTCACAACCTGAGCTCGACGGCTCAGAGTACAAAAGCTAGATCAAACACAAAAGAGATCAGATCCTCTAGCAATGATCTGATTCAAGACAGTTTCGTACATAGAAATTTGTACAGAACTTCATGCACAAATCTCATTGACGAACTAAGGAAGAACGAACTCGGAAATAAAGCAAATAGATGTAGAAAGAGTGTTCTTCGATGAAGAGGCCTTGCAGACGCTTCAATTGAGAAGGCTTGATGGAAATCGATGGAGATCCTCCTCAATTGGCGATGCTCTGCTTTGATGGCATCTGAAATGCCAGAGATCCTTCTTCTCCTGTGCCTCTTCAGTTGGATCTGCTCCCTTGCCTTGCACAGCAACCTTCTCTCCAGGGATTCCCCTTGATTCCCTTGTCCTTCCTCTTGAAAGGATGGCTTGAAGCTTTTGGAGATGGAGACAGATCTGGAAAGCCCCTTTCAGCCGCCAAAAAGGTTCTTCAGGAAGTGTATGGGCTCTCTCTTCTTTGGGGTACAAGGAACATGGGTATTTATAGCCCATATGTCCATAAAGTGCTTTGGGGTGAATGGGCACGGAACCTAGGTCAAAACCCTAAATCCCAAGCAGCCACGTGTCCAGGAAAAGCTTTAAGTCACAGAGTTTCGGAGTGTGTCGACCTGCCCATAGGGGTGTCGACCTGCTGTCCCATTTCTGCAAACTGGTCTGCTGGAAACTGGGTTTAGTGTGGACCTGCCCTGAGATAGTGTCGACCTGCCCTTCTTAAATCTGGGACTAGTGTCGACCTGCTTTGAGCTAGTGTCGACCTGCCCTTCTGGAATTTGGGACTAGTGTCGACTTGCTTTGAGCTAGGTGACCGCTGCGTCCCAGTCTGGCAACTGGGTCTTCTGGAGTCTGGGACTAGTGTCGACCTGCCCTGAGATAGTGTCGACCGCCCTTTGAAATCTGGGACTAGTGTCGACCCTACCAAGACAAAAAGTGTGTGAACCTGGATATTTAACACATATACCATTAGTACAAGATATTATCATTAAAATATGAGATATTAAACATCAAAAACATGTAGTTTAAGCATTATTGTGATATGTATAAAATGTATAACATGTTCAACATATCATCATCAAAATCACAACATGTCACAATATCTCATCATTAAAATCACAATATGTCATCATCAATATCACAGTATTCATCATCAAAATCAAGGTATGAGTGATGTTGATTGTATATCATTAATTACAACTTTAGGAAGTTCCAAAAACACACTCAACCCAACACCTTGGGGACATTTTCTTCACCCTCATATCTTGCGATGCTATCCAACTCCCAACACAAAAGGAAGGTGTGAATTCGAGAGCCGATACTTCAAAGTACTGTCTCTATCATAGGGCCCCCGCGTCATGAAATCCACAATTGCTCATTTCCATGGACTGAGTGTTCGACATGAACGATCAGGGTAGGATCAATTGGGGTGATGTTAAGATCGCCATTTCCAAGTCTAGGTACACAGGAAGGGACCTGGGTATATGCAGAACCCCCTCCCCAACCACCACGACAACAACAACTCATCCTCCTCTAACTCCCAGGAAAAAGTTAAAATCATGACACATCCAGAACTTCGGGTTGTGAGGAGAGAGCAGCAGTGGGGGGTAGAAGATTTTGAAGAATGGTACCCGTGTCTTTCTGTAGAGTCCCAAGAACCTTCCACCGCTATAGAGCCACCTATTGAGGAAAAGGGGCATGAAGCCAGAGAACCAGTCAAGCTAGGGGCATCCAATCATTCCTCAACTCAAACCATCACCCGAATTTCCAAGTCACCCAATCAAATTGCCAAGTCCCTGCAAATCTAGGTCATTCTGTCACCAATCTTAAGAACAACTTTGCAGATCCCTAATCCTCTCCTTCTAGAACTTGAATATCCGAGACCTATAGGATATGGGGCCATTATTCTTTGGCAATCGGCTAAAGCTTTCTTAAAGATGGTTCTTCCCACTCCATAGGAGACCAAGCCAATTTTTCTCATGCTAAGGTGTCATGCTAGCTTACTTATAAAGCTTGCACCCAGCTCATTCCTTTCGATGCTTGGTCCTCATCCTCTCGTCAAGTCAACTCCTTTAACTGATCCTAGCATCCCTCAATGTCATTCATGCTCAACCCTTTCAACAAGGACTCGAAGTGATTAGTTCTCCACTCTGATCTTCACAGTTGGCTTATCTTCAGGAACAGGGGCAACCCTTTCATTCCAACTGGATCCATTTACATCCTTTTCAAGCAGGGCACTTTCAGGGGGCATTTTGGCTACTTTATTATCTGCTTCGGCCTTGGCTTCAAGGGACATACCATCCTTTATATGGCCCGTTGTTTGTTCTTATACCAATTTCATATCAAGACATCTCCAAATGTTGGGTGCAATCCAGCTCGGGTTTGGGGCACACCATTTCAGCTCCTCACACTCCGTTCTCAAGGGCGATCCACACTGGTCAAGAGAACTTCATCTTCATCCCCGTCTCTGTCAAGCTTAACTCTTTTCTTTATGCTTAAGGAGACCACACTTCACCCAATTCACCCACTCTTCCTAAACCTCCCGACTTGGTGGAGTTCGCTTCTTCCCAATGCTCACCCTATCACAAGGAGCATGCCTTCCTCCCATGGGCCATGTTGTTCATTGTGCGCTCCCTCATTCTTCCGTTATTGTACACTCCCTTACCTAACCTTACTAAATTCACATCTATCACCATCAAATTCTTTCTTCTTGTCTTCCATTTCACCCCTCACCATTATCATCCAAGGTGGTCGTACGAGAAAGGTAAATATTGGTTTGCAGGTACCTCCTTGAGAGCAACTCATCGCCTGAGGCCACTCTACTTCATAAGGCTTATCTTCGACAATAGCTAGAAGGCTCAGGTGAGATCTCTACCTAGGGGCATTCCGCTTGGGATGTTCTTACTCATTGTACATACCATTTTTAGAATTGTTTAATTTTCTCCATCTCGTTTTACAAAAAAAAATGATGTATATATTGTGTACATATTTTATCCTAAATACAAAAAAAAGGAGAGAGAGAGAGAGAGAGTCAATAGATTAGCAACTATCCTGCATTTCAAGTCACATGTTAAAGAGTAAGAGGCACTTGAGTGAACCAAGGACCTTGGTCTAGCTAAGTCATGGAGATTTCTGTCTGGCGTCGCAACCAAGCTTTTGGAGAACGAATCAACATACACCCACCACACATCTCAAAATTTGAGTTGTCATTCCAAGACAGTTATTTGTCCCAGGACACAACAAAGGCTACAATCCTCCTTCTTCTTCCACTCGATGATCGAGACACTCAGAACCCTTAAACTGTTGAGCTTAATAGTCAAAACAACTTCCCCTAAGGTGAAACTAAGACACCAGAGGACGTGAAGAGGGAAGTGTCCCCGCAGGAAAACAAAAGAAGGAACAAAGAAAAACCAGTCAAAAGAAAAGAAAAGAAAAGAGCCTGGTCATGACCGTGCCTGGAGATAAAATTCCCCATTCAATACAAAGTCAATTGCTATGTTGCTTGAGTTTTTCCCTAGCCGGTTGTGGTAGGGCAATACGGGTGCTTGGCAAATTAGGGGTGCCAGGTCCTGACCCTGGGGTCCACGCAATGCGTCACTTTGAGCCCGCTAAGCCACACATGGCCAGGCTCTCTCATCCAATTAGCACCTTGCAAAGTGTAGGGGAAAACAAGTCAAAGTTAAACAGTCTGAAATCACCTGAAGGGGCATGTTGTCAAGACCGTTTCAGCTCATCAACTTAACAGTTTTTCTGATCCTCTCGAGATGTTTATCCCCTCATTTCTTCCTTTCTCCCCTGAGGATTCCAAACAAACATACGAGGTGTCTGAAAGACAAGTTTTTGTTGAGGACGACAACTCCATTTAAATCACACTTCATGTTAATTTGTTCACAATGTGCAAGGTTGTTGCCATGAAGAATCTTCATATTTTTGCTAGGTCAATTTTCTTTTAATTCATCGGCCTCGCACTCTTTTATTGCCTAAAGATAGTTGCCAGGTGTCACGCCCCGATATTTAGCAGCGGAATAAATACCGGGGGACGTGAACGATACAAATAAACGTATCACAGTTGAATAACGCAGAGTCACAATTAAACAGAAGAATACATTCGAGACTTAATATGGTCACCAAAAATATACTTTATTCCATTCCATTCATCTAGTTACAACCTTACATAGAAAGAACCAGCTAAGGGTCCATTATTCAAATAAAACTTCCAGAAAAGTTCACTATTACATAGACTACTCAAATATCTACTCCTAAGCTGACAACTACTCATATGACAGGTGCTCGTCACTCTTGCCCTGTCCCATGACTCCACGGTTCCTCATCACTACCTGAAAAAAGGGCAGGATGATAGGGGTGAGCGAACTAGCTCAGTAGGATTTACATCTCAATATTGTGCGGGCACTAGTATACATGATTAACATTTTAAATATGCAGATATGCACATGAATATGATGACAATGTATGCAAAACTAACAGATTGAATAGCAGAATAGAACGGATATCATATCAGATCAAGTGTCGAGTTGCATATACAATGAACATTTATTTCAAGAGTAGAATCGTATCAAAAGAGATTGGACATATTCAAACAGATATCATGCATTCACATGATCAGACGTATCATATCAAATCTTATCATATCACATCAAATCAAACTTATAACTTCAAACAAAGGCACATTCACACTAATCTTGAGTATTTGTTTGTGCTATGCCAAGCACCAGAAGTCCATACTTTCGCGGTTAATAAGTACGTTGGTGCGCTCCTCCCCAGGACCGGACCAGGCCCCTTTTTTTGCACAGGCATTGGATCAAATTTGGACCGGAGTCCCACGTTGTGCCGAACAAACAGATTCATATTATGGCCACAGAGTTTCAATGGCAAGCTCATATTAAAAGGAACATGATCATTCATAGAGTCAAGGTATGACAAATAGCTCAAGAGAACAGGCAAGATAACGACGTATCTTATGTTTCATAATTCATTAATGTCTTGACATGAGGATGTTTCTAAGGACAGATCGTATGCAGAACATGTGCTCTCAATTTCCCCAAGAAGGGTGTGCCTATTCGTGCAAAGGTTTAAGTGATGAGTCACGGATCTTTCCTAGCATGTATGCATATGGACAAATAATTAATGGAACCCCGGAAAACATGTAAGTATTGAAACTCATATGCAATTCATGATATTAACTTCACTAACAAGTCCATACTAACATGTATTCATCCCCATATTCACATCATATTCTTATCTTATCATTGACAATAGGCAAGATCACAAGATAATCCAATGAACATAAGGTCAATCACAATTACACATTAGAATCGTATTCATATCATTACTATTTTTCAATGGTTGATTTATTTTAGGTCCATGCATACTATATAACATCATGGACATGCTAGTAGACATCATGAAATGATCAGACCCAAAATATGTAATTTTTTGTAAGGGTAGTGTCGACACAATGCTTACTGGTGTCGACACAATGCTTCGAACACAAGACAAAATAATGCAAAACTGGTCAAGTAGTGTCGACACTAGATCAAATAGTGTCGACATAATGCTTCAAATACAAGGCAAAATGATCAAGTAGTGTCGACACTAGAGACAGCTTCCAGAAAACCTTCTGGCCAATATGGGATAGTGTGTCGACACTAGATCAGGTAGTGTCGACACTAGATCAGCTCCTAGAAACTTTATGGGTCAAACTGGGACAGTGTGTCGACACTAGATCAGGTAGTGTCGACACTAGAGACCTTCGCAGAACACCTTCTGGGCTGTTTTGGGACAGTGTGTCGACACTAGATCAAGTAGTGTCGACACTAGTGGCCCTCACAGACAAAAAAAACATATAAGTCAGTGTAACCAGAAAACACGTATCATGCAGTGATTCACTTTCCCCTCTTATACCTCTCTAAAGAATGACATTTAGACAAAACATTCAACACGAAAGATGACGAGAACTACTAGTATAAGAACTTTGATGTTGGAGGTTTGATCAAATTCGCTCTCAAATCCCGAGAAAACATGTGAAGAAAATAAAGCTAAGTGCAGCCAAAATCGTAGTATCATGTAGTGACTCTCTTACCACGCTTATAACTCTCTAACTAAAGACTTTTGGATAAAACATCCAACATAAAAGATGATCGTGACTACAAGTAGAAGAACTTTCATGAAGGAAGTTTAGTCTAATTCGGTCTCGAATCACATGCATAATAAGAAGAACAGGAAAAACCCTAACTGTGCATGACTTAGGGAAAACTACGAATACACAATGTGTACTCCATGAAAATTAGTCAAACTAAGTGCAAATGAACCTAGACTCCAAGATATACATGATGGTGTTGGTTTTCTTTAATCTTGGCCAGAGAACACCTACCTTTGTATGCTAAGAACTCTCTGCAGATTTCTGGTTGATGCAGAGCGAGGTTGAGAAAGACTACGTTTTCCCCAGCCGTTCTCCACTTCCCCAGCGCTCCAAACTGCTGCTCACGACCCCAACTTGTTGCTAAACCTTCCCCAAGAGTTTAAGGACGAGTTCTTATAGTTTTAGGGTGTACCAACAAGTCCTAACAGGACTAGGAAAGGGCTGCGAATTCTGTTTCCTAGTTTCCAAGAAATCTGGTATTCTCTCACCCAAGGAGGTAGCAAAGGTTTAGGAAACCACCTCTTAGAGTTGGGTTCGTTTTTGGCTTACCTTACATGACTAATCACCCATATTTTAACCCTAAATTGCCCTCCCTAATTATTGCATAATTACATACACGAATTTCTGGGTATTTTCTTGTCCCAATTTTTATCCTTGGGCCAAATGTGCTCCATTAGCCCAATCTTGTTAATGGGTCATTAATACATGATATTGGAAGTCTGTCTAATATGTTTATTTAATTTATGGTTGGGTCATTTTTCAGTGTTAACAATTTTCCGACTTAGTTTCCTAATTCGGGTAACTTGGTCACGTGTGACGTACACTCGACCAATCAGATTTTTCGTTGCACGAATTTCTTTGTGGAACACTTATAGATAATATTTGGGGTTGATTTATAATTTTTACGGAATTTTCCGGTGTGTTTTCTCCGTACGATAGTGGTACGTAAGTTCTATCATTCCGATAATACGGAAGTTATTTATTTACTAATTTCATACTTGAATTTGTTCATGTGACATAAGTTGTCCATTGATCCGATTTCTTTTATGGACTATCCTCTCATATTGTTTGGAGTCCACCATAAATTTCTCATTTAGTTTATGATCTCATTTTATACACCTGATAATGGGTTGTCCAACTTATTTCTTAATTATGAAAATAAGTCACAATAACTCTTAAACATACCTCAATGATTTTTATGACCCAAATTTCTTTATGGATCATTAGAGGATATTATTTGAAGTCCATCTACGATTTTTATTTAATTTTCTGACTCATCGAAGTATGTGTGATAAGGACTTCCCGACTATTCCTTGATTACGACACTCAGTCGCAAAAAGCCTTAAACTTGGACCCTCTAATTTCTTTTGCACGAATTTCTCTGTGGGTCATTAGGGAGCATTATTTAGAGTTGAACTATGGTTTTTATGAAATTTTCTAATGGGTTTTTTGTGGGTACGATAATGACACGTGCATTTTTGCTATTTCACAAATATTGAATTTATCATTTTCGATTTATTTCTATTTTTCCAATTACTGAATTTCCGGGGTGTTACATCCTCCCCCACTTAAAAGAATTTGGTCCCCAAATTCACATGTGTTTACGGGCTGGACTTACAGGGAATCAAATTGTGAATTTACTCATGACATAATGATTGATTGAGGATGGCACTTCAGGGTCAAATAAAAACGAGTTAGAAATGATACCTCTCCTTTACCTCCTATTTTGGGTTGTGCTGCCATTTTTTTTCTGAGCTCAATTTCTCCATTGGGAAATCCTTAACCTTGTGGTCTTGGCTACCACAACAGAAACACTTGCCTTGAAATTTCCAGCACTCCTCAGTCCGATGATTTTTTCTGTTGCAATGCTGGCATCTTTCTACAGGAGCGGGATTAGTTTCTTATTGCACTTCTTTCTCTTGTGCGATCTGTTACTGTTGTCAGGCCGTTTCTCTCTGACTATAGGTTTGGAGTTTCCTGTGGTTGAAATTTGTTCCTTCTCATTATTTTCGCCAACTCCTTTGTCACCAATAGACCTTTCCTTCCCATTTGTATCTCCCTTAGCCATTATTAGGGCATCCTCTAACAGTTGAGCAGCTTGTCGTAGTGCTTTGGTTAATCTTTGGACCGACCTTTGTCCGTCCATAGAGGGTGTAGGTATTTCCTCCATTGCTGTTTATTTAAGTTCCTTTAAAACAAACTATCACACGGTCAGTCTTCTTTACTCCTTGTTGATGCCTTGTAACTTACAATATTTAGTTATTAATAAAATTTTGGACTAAGCCTAAGTTTCTACCCAATCTCACCAGGTAGGTACAAAGTTCTTGACACGAGCTGAGGGTTATAATGACACTTATCCTATTATTCCTAATTGCCTAGGACATAGGGGAAGCCCGGCTCGTTCGGAATCGTTAAGGTATTAAGTACCTTCAAGATATTAATATAAGTCAGTCATCTAAACATATCACATGTGACTTCTATTCCCATGGTTCTACCCAAGCTCACATTAGGTACGACAGATTTTGACTCGTGTGATCTAGTTTCATCCTATGTTCCTATTCCCTTGACCCTAAAGTTTAGGGCTCTGATACCAACTGTCACGCCCCGATATTTAGCAGCGGAATAAATACCGGAGACGTGAACGATACAAATAAACGTATCACAGTTGAATAACGCAGAGTCACAATTAAACAGAAGAACACATTCGAGACAATAATATGGTCACCAAAGTATACTTTATTCCATTCCATTCATCTAGTTACAACCTTACATAGAAAGAACCAGCTAAAGGGTCCATTATTCAAATAAAACTTCCAGAAAAGTTTCACTATTACATAGACTACTCAAATATCTACTCCTAAGCTGACAACTACTCATATGACAGGTGCTCGTCACTCTTGCCTTGTCCCATCTGACTCCACTGGTTCCTCATCACTACCTGAAAAGGGCAGGATGATAGGGGTGAGCGAACTAGCTCAGTAGGATTTACATCTCAATATTGTACGGCACTAGTATACATGATTAACATTTTAAATAGGCAGATATGCACATGAATATGATGACAATGTATGCAAAACTAACAGATTGAATAGCAGAATAGAACGGATATCATATCAGATCAAGTGTCGAGTTGCATATACAATGAACAGATATTTCAAGAGTAGAATCGTATCAAAAGAGATTGGCCATATTCAAACAGATATCATGCATTCACATGATCAGACGTATCATATCAAATCTTATCATATCACATCAAATCAAACTTATAACTTCAAACAAAGGCACATTCACACTAATCTTGAGTATTTGTTTGTGCTATGCCAAGCACCAGAAGTCCATACTCCCGCGATTAATAAGTACGTTGGGGCGCTCCTCCCCATGACCGGACCAGGTCCCTTTTTTTGCACAGGCATTGGATCAAATTTGGACCGGAGTCCCACGTTGTGCCGAACAAACAGATTCATATTATGGCCACAGAGTTTCAATGGCAAGCTCATAGTAAAAGGAACATGATCATTCATAGAGTCAAGGTATGACAAATAGCTCAAGAGAACAAGGCAAGATAACGACGTATCTTATGTTTCATAATTCATTAATGTCTTGACATGAGGATGTTTCTAAGGACAGATCGTATGCAGAACATGTGCTCTCAATTTCCCCAAGAAGGTGTGCCTATTCGTGCAAAGGTTTAAGTGATGAGTCAGGGATCTTTCCTAGCATGTATGCATATGGACAATAATTAATGGAACCCCGGAAAACATGTAAGTATTGAAACTCATATGCAATTCATGATATTAACTTCACTAACAAGTCCATACTAACATGTATTCATCCCCATATTCACATCATATTCTTATCTTATCAATTGACAATAGGCAAGATCACAAGATAATCCAATGAACATAAGGTCAATCACAATTACACATTAGAATCGTATTCATATCATTACTATTTTTCAATGGGTTGATTTATTTTAGGTCCATGCATACTATATAACATCATGCACATGCTAGTAGACATCATGAAATGATCAGACCCAAAATATGCAATTTTTTGTAAGGGTAGTGTCGACACAATGCTTACTGGTGTCGACACAATGCTTCGAACACAAGACAAATAATGCAAAACTGGTCAAGTAGTGTCGACACTAGATCAAGTAGTGTCGACACAATGCTTCAAATACAAGGCAAAATGATCAAGTAGTGTCGACACTAGATCAAGTAGTGTCAACACTAGAGACAGCTTCCAGAAAACCTTCTGGCCAATATGGGACAGTGTGTCGACACTAGATCAGGTAGTGTCGACACTAGATCAGCTCCTAGAAACTTTCTGGGTCAAACTGGGACAGTGTGTCGACACTAGATCAGGTAGTGTCGACACTAGAGACCTACCCAGAACACCTTATGGGCTGTTTTGGGACAGTGTGTCGACAATAGATCAAGTAGTGTGTCGACACTAGTGGCCCTCACAGACAAAAAAAACATATAAGTCAGTGTAACCAGAAAACACGTATCATGCAGCGATTCACTTCCCCTCTTATAACTCTCTAACAAATGACATTTAGACATAATGTTCAACACGAAAGATGACGAGGACAACTAGTAGAAGAACATTGATGTTGGAGGTTTGATCAATTCGGTCTTAAATCGGGATAAAATATGTGAAGAACATAAAGCTAAGTGCAGCCCGAAATCACAGTATCATGCAGTGACTCTCTTACCACGCTTATAACTCTCTAACGAAAGACTTTTTGATAAAACGTCCAACATAAACGATGATCGTGACTACAAGTAGAAGAACTTTCATGAAAGAAGTTTAGTCTAATTCGGTCTCGATCACGTACATAATAAGAAGAACGGGAAAAGCCCTAACTGTGCATGACTTAGGGAAAACTACGAATACACAATGTGTACTCCATGAAAATTAGTCAAACCAAGTGCAAATGAACCTAGACTCCAAGATCGACATGATGGTGTTGGTTTTCTTTAATCTTGGCCCGAGAACACCTACCTTTGTATGCTAAGAACTCTCTGCAGATTTCTGGGTTGATGCAGAGCGAGGTTGAGAAAGACTACGTTTTCCCCAGCCGTTCTCCACTTCCCCAGCGCTCCAAACTTGCTGCTCACGACCCCAACTTGTTGCTAAACCTTCCCCAAGAGTTTAAGGATGATTCTTATAGTTTTAGGGTGTACCAACAAGTCCTAACGGGACTAGGAAAGGGCTGCAAATTCTGTTTCCTAGTTTCCAAGAAATCTGGGATTCTCTCACCCAAAGGAGGTAGAAAAGGTTTAGGAAACCACCTCTTAGAGTTGGGTTCAGTTTTTGGCTTACCTTACATGACTAATCACCCATATTTTAACCATAAATTGCCCTCCCTAATTATTGCATAATTACATACACGAATTTCTGGGTATTTTCTTGTCCCAATTTTTATCCTTGGGCCAAATGTGCTCCATTAGCCCAATCTTGTTAAGGGGTCATTAATACATGATATTGGAAGTCTGTCTAATATGTTTATTTAATTTATGGTTGGGTCATTTTTCAGTGTTAACAATTTTTCGACTTAGTTTCCTAATTCGGGTAACTTGGTCACGTGTGACGTACACTCGACCAATCAGATTTTTTCGTTGCACGAATTTCTTTGTGGAACACTTAGATAATTTGGGGTTGATTTATAATTTTTACGGAATTTTCTGGTGTGTTTTCTCCCGTACGATAGTGGTACGTAAGTTCTATCATTCCGATAATACATAGTTATTTATTTACTAATTTCATACTTGAATTATTCATGTGACATAAGTTGTCCATTGATCCGATTTATTTTATGGACTATCCCCTCATATTGTTTGGAGTCCACCATAAATTTCTCATTTAGTTTATGATCTCATTTTATACATCTGATAATGGGTTGTCCAACTTATTTCTTATTATGATAATAAGTCACAATAACTCTTAAACATACCTCAAATGATTTTATTGACCCAAATTTCATTATGGATCATTAGAGGATATTATTTTAAGTCCATCTATGATTTTTTTTAATTTTCTGACTTATCGAAGTATGTGTGATAAGGACTTCCCGACTATTCCTTGATTACGACACTCAGTCGCAAAACGCCTTAACTTGGACCCTCCGATTTATTTTGCACGAATTTCTCTGTGGGTCATTAGGGAGAATTATTTAGAGTTGAACTATGGTTTTTATGAAATTTTCTAATGGGTTTTTGTGGGTACGATAATGACACGTGCATTTTTGCTATTTCACAAATATTGAATTTATCATTTTCGATTTATTATATTTTTCCAATTACTGAATTTCCGGGGTGTTACACCAGGTGTTGACCCAAAAAAATTAATATCATCATTGATGAACAAAAACACAAATGCCCCTAATGGCCTTCTAATAGCTGGTTTTTTGGTCTGATCTGCTGGCCTATTAACGTCCACATCTTTTGACGTATGTGTACTATTGACGGCAACATGTGTGGATGCCAACTCTTGTAGACGGCAGGCTCTCTTGATGTCAATGGTAAGTTGGCGGAAATCGGTCTGGATGTTAACCTTCCAGAATTTTCAAAGCTTTATTGTTCATATGGCCATTATCTTTCATCTTGTGCTTCAAGTTATTCTTACAGATATTTAAGCACATGCAGCGCTTCAAATCCGGAAACACTCATGCGACCGTGAGTGTTATACAGGTATGTCTAACGTAGGATTAGTCACCAGAGGCGAATAACTTGGCGACCGTGAAACAGAGTTCCCCTTTACCAAACTATGATGGGTTTGCGATCTCTCAGTTATTCGTATGGCCTTAGAATTTTCCTCTGGTTCTAACTTGCATTTTAGATAGGGACCCCAACAACATGCATTTAGGATTTCACTGCTAATATTCTCTTACTAACTCAAAAAAACTATAAAAAAATGGAGATTTTCCTCAATTGCTCTGTGGCACCCAGCTCAAGTGGCCAATCGGGTCAACACCATATTCTTGAATATTCAAGATGATATCGGGTCTTTGTTGCCCCCCCTACTCCAATTGTCCCACCGTGCATATCACAAGTAATCATTCCAGTCTTGTTGAGTTCATGTGAACCTTTCGCCAGTCATGAGCTTAATTCTGGACTTCCGGCTTTCCAAACATTGATTCCAGTTAGAATCTTTTGATAATCTTTTGAGAGTACAATCAATCCCTTGTCTCTACAACCCCCTGATCGGACAAACGTCCTAATTAGGTCAGCGGGCCCAAACGGACTCCGTTGTGAGATTTCCTTGATTCAACCGTCATATTACAACTCTTTTGACTCAGACAACACCAGAAACTAGTCAAAGTCCTACACGGCAATGCCAGGGACCCAACCGTTGAGTTGCAGTTGTAGTTTACACGGTAGATCACTCTCCCTCTTTTTCCACATTTGTCTCTCAGACGATTCATCATTTGTTTCTAGCCTAACTCATTCGTGTAGCTTGCTAGATTTCCTATCCTCAGAGATGGCCCTTTCATCAAGTCTCCGCGTCCTTTGTTTACCGAGACACCAACATTTCAGTCCGCTCTGTTCCCTTGCAAAATCGGATGTCTCGGAGGGGCATTTGTAGACGCGAGATTTGACCCATCCCCGCGTGGTTCATGGCCCAATAAGGCCCGTTTGACCACTTGTTGACTTGCCTCGGATCCCATGTAGACATCCACATCGACTGCCGCTGACTCCATGTTGACGGCAAGGACCTTGGACGCCAACTCTGGTTGGCGTCCACATGTGTTGACGTTTGCATGGGGTTGATGGCAGCATCGCTTGACGTCAACGGGGTTTACTTGGTTTGCGCAACTGCCTGAGATTCCAGCCCACTTGTGCCCTCTCCTCGACCATGCAACACATGGGGCCATTCCCAACGGGCAAATGGGCCACCTTGGCACCCCCTTGACCCAGTAAAGGTCCTACATGGCCCCCTCTCATTGGTTCAAGCCTTGACACATGGATTGCCACATGTTTAAGTGTGTTTCTTCACACTTGAGCATCCTATGTTCCCTACCTCCGACCCCACTACCTATATAGGTCACTCCTAGGCCTTCTAAGTGAACGGGGGGAGAGGCTGGACGAGTTCATACTTGATGCCTTGAGAGAAGAGGGAGAAATCCACTAAAGCTTCCATACTTGTTCCTTCTCTTATTCTCAACACTTGGGACGTCCAGGAGGCTTCACCACGAGTTGGAGGAGCCCACAAAGAAGTCAACCACGCCATCAAAAGAGGATCATCTCCCTCTTCTCCTCCTCTTTCCTTTCTCTCTCTCTCTCTTAACTTTGCATGCTAGTCACTTCACACACACACACTCTAAGCACGTAGTGCACACTCCCAACACACCTAAAAGAGGGTTTCCAAACCAAAAATGGAGGGAAGAAGGGTGGTCATAACACTTGGCCACCCCTCTTCTCAAGCCCGCAACCGGTACGAGGCTCTCCTTTTGGGCTACTTCTTTCTGTTTAGGACGTTTACTACACTGCATCCAAGTCTAATAGAGCTTTTTCTTGTGGCAGGAACACTGTAAACGAGACCGTGGAGCTTCCTTTCTTTGGCCGGCCGAAGAGAGGAAAGTTGGAGTCCCACCATCCACCGCTACGCGAGGCATCTCACCGGCATGATCATAACATCACCTTGAGCACAGGTAAGGCCCTAGCGATCACATCCCGTTCATCTTCTTAGCTGGTTTCTTTCTTTTTCCCTTGGTCAACCTGGTCAAACGGAGGTCAAAGAAGCAAAAGAAGGTCAACCAGCATGCATTCAATGCCAACGAGGGAGCTCACCGAGCGTTCGGGAACCTCCAGAGACCGCAAGTGCTCGCGGGGGCGCGGAACGGAGCGTCCACACCGTGATCGCCAGAAAATTATAGACAGTCATTTTTGATGACGATGAATATCCACCGTCACGTTGGCGAAAAGATGTGAATGGGGAAATGATGAGTGATCGTCAAGGACTTTTTACCTCCGCCCGGAGGAGATGTGATCGTATAATGCCTCGATGTGGAGATGATCGATTCTTTACTCATCCTCCTTCTATCGGCCAAAGGGTGAGGGCTCCACGATGTAGCTTCAGTTTTCCTGCAAAAGAAACAACACAAAAGATCCATTAGACTGAAAATTATGGTAGCATGCGCTCACATATATGAAAAACACACACAATTGGGGGGTGTCTTACCGGTTGGAGGCTTGAGAAGGAAGATGGCAAAACATTATGACCGCCTTCCCTCCCTGCTTTGTTTATAGAAAACCCCTCTAAACTGGGTATTGGAAAGGATGCACTACGTGAGTGTGTGCGTGGACGTGGTAAATATGCAATATATGTGAGATGGCATGCTAAACAAAATAGAGAGGAGGTCCCTATCTATGCAAACGCAGTGATGAAGAAGTCTTCTCCAGGGCAACGTGCTAACTCTGACGTTGGCATGCTCATCACCGGGTTGCTCACCGGATGGTGTCCTGCGAAGGGAGGCGACGACAAAGTGTAACTGGAAGCTGGCTTCTCTGGTGACTGTGCAGCATTGAGAGGAGGCCGAGGTTATATCCGAGGGAGAGGTGAGTGCATAAGTGGAGGAAACTGAAGTGCTGACGGATTATGTTGTGATGGAGTAAGGGCTGCTGTTGGTGTGTGTGAGGACTGCCAAAAACCAGGAGACTGGGTGGTGTGCAAGGTTACTTCTGGTGAGCTGCTGTGACTGCCGCGATGGAAATCAGTCTCCTCCCCTTGATGGACCGGAGGCGGCATCCTTATGACCACGTCGCATGCATCTCCCTCCTGAAGCAGCGGGGCTATGGGCAGTTAACGTGGGAGAGGCTTGCGCGGGTCTCACGGCGACCTAGACGCTGAAGGAGGATGGTGGCATTCTGGGCTCCTACTTTCCCGGGGGCAGATTGGGAGGATCTCATGTGTGAACAAATGGAGATATGGGCGTGAGAGGAGAGAGGGAGCGACGGTAAGATGAGAGGGTGAGCGGTGAGTAGTAAGATGTGGCTGGGAGATGTTGGTGAGGGGCGTGTGTGAGAGGAAATATTTGACTTGGTCCCTCGTGTGTGGATAAGTGCATGCGCAGAGGGAGTTGCTGGGGTTTAATTTGTTTAGATTTAAATGTGGTTGGGTTGGTCTATTTTATAGGGTATGGTGTTGGGTTTAAGTAGATTTAAATATGTTTGGTTTGCATGGGATGGGTTTGGTTTTTTTTTATGTGGTGTTGGGTTTTGTGTCAACGTGGGTATGTGGATTGGATTTTATGGGTCTATTGGTATTTTTTATGGGTAGATTATGAGTATAGTTCGGTTTTATTTTATGTGGGTTTACGGGCACTACTGGTGGAAAACAACAGAACCGTCTACAAAACGTTTTGTAGACGGCTATACAACCGTCTAAACCGCCGTCAACGAAAAGTCCGTCTACATATCATATGTAGACGGTGTCTATAAGCCGTCTACTAAAGTGTTGTATGTAGACGTCTGAAGCCGTCTACGAAGATACGTAGACGGCTTCAAGAAGCCGTTAAATTTTAGCCGTCTACTTATCATGTAGACGGCTTCTTAGCCGTCTAAGTATGTAGGATACGTAGACAACTTAATAAAATCGTCTACATATCCTCTATATGTAGACGGTTTTCGAAGCCGTCTATGTAACTTACATAGATGGCTTAAATAAGTCGTCTACATATGTAATATATGTAGACGACTTAAGAAAGCCGTCTATATATCGCATATTTATAGACGGCTTTTTGTAGCCGTCTACAAATGTGGTTTTTGTAGACGGCCGCGATTTTCAGCCGTCTACATATGCTTCATTTCTTGTAGTGGGGTTATGTAATGGGTATGCTTATTATTCTTCTTCTTCTTTTAATTGGGTGGATTTTACATGGGATTTAGTTATGGTTTAAGTATTTTGAATTTTGTGAGGTGGGTGACAGAGGTTTAAATTCTGGGTATGGCTTTTATTTATTTATTTATTAGTGATGGTGTTGGATTTTGTTTTATGTGGATTTTAGGGGTTGGTTTATTTATGTGGGTTTGATTTTTAATTATTTTTAGTTGTTGAGTTTTAATCAGAATGGGTTTTATGTGGATTTTATGGAACTCAGCTATGGGTATGGGTTTAGTGGTTTTTTTATTATTTAGTTCATTTTATTTGGATTTAAGTGGGGTTTTAGTTGATGGTTATGGTTAGTTTATTTAGGGTTTTAGCATGGCGCCGGGTACACACACAGAGGGGACAGTTGGAAGGTGGCGGAAATGGCAAGCACACAAGCACCATGGGCTAGGCATGAGATAACGACAGAAAAGGCTGGCGTCAGAAAAAGTGTAGGCAATATACGACTGTGTCGCCAAAAGATATTGACGACAATGAATTCTGCAGCTCAAAATGACAGATGACCAAGCTCTTGTCATCATAAATGGAGGCAACTACAATCATGCCTGCCGACAAGGGCACGAGCTACCATGGAGATCTTAATGGAGATAACGAATAATGGGCCTAATGGGCTAAGAAAATGTGCCCTGCGGGGATGGTCACAAAATTCGTGTCTACAACTGGTTTTTTTATTTTGCTTCTATTTCTTTTGTACTCTTTTCTGGGTTGATATTTCTTATTCTTTGCGAGAATTCTTTGTATCCTTCTTGATAGCAATTCTTCTTCTTCTTCAGTGTCTTTAGAGGTTGATGAACCTGTGTCATCACAGCTAGACAAGGGTGGTGTTGCTTTCAAAGCATTTGTGATTCTTTTCTTAGATGAACTTTCGTTTAACATTTCCATGTTTATTTCATGATCCATTAAGGATCCTATCAATTTTTCCATAGGCGGTGTTGATAGATTATTAGCTTCTTCAATAGTAGTTACATTAGAAGTCCAATTAATGGTAAGTGATCTTAATATTTTCCTAATTGTTTCTCCTTGACTAAGTTTCTTATCTAATGCATTCAATCCATTTATTATATCAATAAATCTAGTATACATTTGTGTTATGGATTCATTTTCTTCCATTTTGAATTGTTCATATTTAGTGATAAATATATCAATTCTTGTTTCTTCAACTTTGTTAGTTCCTTCATAGGTAACTCTCAGAGTGTCCCACATTTCTTTAGTAGTTTTACAGGCTGAAACATGATTAAATTTCTTTTTAGATAATGCACAACATATCATACCTTTTGCACGATAATTTCTAGATATTAATTTCTTATCATCAGTAGTCCATTTAGTTTTATCTTTTGTACTGAGATTTTATCACCATCTTCTATAACTAACCAAAGGTCAAGATTTATACCTTGTATGAAGATTCCATGCATGTCTTCCAGTAGTTGTAATCTTGTCCATCAAAGAGAGGAGGACGGTTGATTGACTAACCTTCTTGTCCAAACTCAGCAGCCATCTTCATGAAATCATTGGATTTCTTTGAGAGAACCCGCTTTGATATCACTTTGTTGGATCGTTGACAATAGAGTGAAATTTTCACCTGGGGGGGGGGGGGGTGTGAATAGGTGTTTTTCATCGCGGATGCAAATTTATCAATTACTTAAGAGCACAAGTTAGTTAGGTTACTCAAACCACAAAGGACATGCAATTTTTATCCTAGTTCGGACCTTTCTTCCAATGGAAGTCCTACGTTCAATCCCTAAGCCAAGCTTAGGATTTCACTATCTTTTCAAGGATACAACACTCTAGTACTTACCGGTCTTCCCTTCAACACAAGGGTAAAAATAAGCCGCTAGCTACAACTAGCATTCCCTTTACAAAGGGGAACATACCACCAAGACTACCTTGGACTTCCCTCTTCTAAAGGGGTACACAACCTGCTCAGCAGGTCTTCCCTTTCTGAACTTGAGAAATTTCCTAAATTGTCTAGTCATCATAGCCATATCATCATTTTCACTTTCACTAGACATTTCACTTTCATCCTTTTCTTGTTCAATTTCTTTCTTAGAACTTGATGAGGTTTTACTAGAGGCTTTCAATGCAATTGTTTTTCTTAGATTAACCTCAGATTCATTTCTTTTTAAATTGATTTCGTAGGTCATTAATGATCCTATCAATTCATCTAGTTGCATTGTGGATAGGTCTTTAGTGTCCTCAATGATAGTGGCCTTGGTGTGCCAAGAGGATGGAAGAGACCGAAGTATCTTCTTCATAAGTCACTTTCACTATACTATTTCTTAAGACCTTTCAAACCATTGATAATAATCATGAATCGTGCAAACATGTCTAAGATTGTTTCTTTATTGTTCATTTTAAACATTTCATATTCAGAAACAAGCATGCTAGCTTGGGTTTCCCTTACCTCAGATGTACCTTCATAGATGAGTTCCAATTTGTCCACATCTCCTTTGCAGATGAGCATGTGGAGACTCTTGAGTATTCCTTTGGATGTACAACACACTGCATCATATTCATGGCACTCCAATTCAAAGTTGCCCTTTGAATTTGCTCCCTTGTTTAGGTGTCCCCATCAGCAGGTAGCTCATAGGATCCTTTGCTTACTATCTTCCATAGCTTGTAGTCTTCAGCTCTCAGAAATACTTGCATTCAATTTTTCCAAGAGGTATAGTCAGTTCCGTCAAAGAAGGGAGCCTAGTTACTGAGTGTCCATCAGCTAAAACTCTGCTAGAGTTCATCATGTAGAATCTCTCCTGATCGTTAGATCAAGCAATTTAAGCTATAAAACTAGAGAAACCCTCTCTAATACCAATTGAAGAGTGCGAAATTATTTCTAACGGGAATCTAGAAGGGGGGTTGAATAGATTACAACCAATTTTTAGAAAATGGACCTTAATTTTGAGATTAAACAGATTATGAAAAACTTGTAAGGATGTAGATCAAATTAAAGTCTAATTGTTCATTTTAAACATTTCATATTTAGAAACAAGCATGCTAGCTTTGGTTTTCCTTACCTCAGATGTACCTTCATAGATGAGTTCCAATTTGTCCACATCTCCTTTGCAGATGAGCATGTGGAGACTCTTGAGTATTCCTTTGGATGTACAACACACTGCATCATATTCATGGCACTCCAATTCAAAGTTGCCCTTTGAATTTGCTCCCTTGTTTAGGTGTCCCCATCAGCAGGTAGCTCGTAGGATCCTTTGCTTACTATCTTCCATAGCTTGTAGTCTTCAGCTCTCAGAAATACTTGCATTCAATTTTTCCAATAGGTATAGTCAGTTCCGTCAAAGAAGGGAGGCCTAGTTACTGAGTGTCCATCAGCTAAAACCCTTGCTAGAGTTCATTGTAGAATCTCTCCTGATCGTTAGATCAAGCAATTTAAGCTATGAAACTAGAGAAACCCTCTCTAATACCATTGAAGAGTGTGCGAAATTAGTTCTAACGGGAATCTAGAAGGGGGGTTGAATAGATTACAACCAATTTTTAGAAAATGGACCTTAATTTTGAGATTAAATAGATTATGAAAAACTTGTAAGGATGTAGATCAAATTAATGTCTAATTGTGTGTGCAAAGTGTGTACTCAAGATTAGCAGTATGGAAGATGTGAGATCAAATAATTGTGTCTATCAAACATCTAATGGTAGATCAAAGCAAACCACAAGACACGATGATTTAAGGTGGTTCGGATTACACAACTTGTGTATCTTACATCCACTGGCCACACACACATGCCAACTACTTATAAAGCAACTTCACCCATACAACCCACACATAAGATCTGAGATGACAAGATCTCAGATCAAACACACACATGCGAATTGAGCACAATGATTGCTCAATTCACCATCACACACATGAAATGAAGAGTTGAAGTGCAAGAAGAATTCAGAGTATAAGAGAAACAAATGGATGGTTGAATTCTTCAGATCCTTCGTTTAGATGCTCTTCAGACTTCGAGTTGTAGATGATCTGATGTTGGTACTTAAACCTTGAGGACGAATTTGCTCCAATTTGGTCTTCTGAGACAAATCTTCTTGTTGTTGATGCTTGGATCTTGGGCAAAGCACTGGGAACCTTCCTTTGGTTCTTCTGAGCTTTGGAATTGGTGTGGAGGCTCCTTGGTGAGAAAAGGAGGTTAAGAGGTCTTTATATAGGTTGTCATATTCTCACACAGCCCTTGGGAATCGTGTGTATGAGAAAAGACGCCCTAATAAAGAGCACATGTTGCTCACGAGATGCAACTTAACCGGCGGCTGTCGACGATGCACATCGGTTGTCGAAAGCTAGTAGCAGGTATGCCTTCTAGAACTGAATTCTTGAAGCATGGGCTAGGTTGTCGATAGGCACATCCTGACTGTCGACAGCTACTGCTTGCTTTGATTTTCTAGAACCTCATTGATGGATTCTTTAGTGGTTGTTGACAGGTGAGTCCTAGCCTATCAACAGTTGCTGTTTTCTTTGGTTTCCAGAACCTTGTTGTTGGATGGTCTTTACTGGTTGTCGACAGATGCAAGGGTGCTGTCGATAACTACTACTGCTTGAGATCATCCATCCAAAAGATTTTTTCTTAAAGTTTCTTCAAGTTGTGCACTTCCTTTTTCATGTAATCTCCTACAAGAACAAGCTACAATTAGAATATCATGTAGGCATTACGTATGCACAATCTTTATGTATTGTTTCATGTCGTTTTGTCATTGTGTCATCATCAAAAACATACAATCATATGAGTGTTCATACAATCACAACTCAACAGCCACGTGAGTGTTGGGTTTTATTTTAGAGAAATACTATGCTCCCAACTAGTCAAGAGCGTACTTGACATGGAAAGCCTTAGACCTCTTTTTGTTTTTTAACTTGTGCATTTAATGAAGAAGAGAGGACATTTAATGCATGAGAGAGATTTTGTGCGTACAAAATAGTACACACAAATAGTCATGTAACGTACACAAATAATAGAACAAGACACAGAAATAATAGAACAATGTTAACAAACAGTGTGACAATGCACAATCACACTGTTTGTAGTATTGTTGTATCATTTGTGTGTCCTATTCTATTATTTGTGTTCGTTACATGACTATTTGTGTGCACTATTTTGTGCACACAAAATCTCTCTCCTACATTAAATACTCTCTCTTTCATTAAATGCCCCTCTCTCTTCACATGTTTAAAAAATAAAAAAAGGGTGTGAGACTCTTCCACATCAGCTGGGAGCATAGCAATATCTCTCTTTATTTGATGGGTTTTAAATGGATGGATGGGGGTTTAGTGGGTTACATGGAAGGGTGGGCGATGGGTATTAAAATGGATTTACATGGTTTTAAGTGGGATTGTGATGTGGAGGTGTTTTGCATGTTTTAAGTCGATGGGTTTTATGGGTTTAAGGAGGGGTTTTAATTAGGTGGGATGGTTATCCAAGTCATGGGTTCAGGTGGATATGGGTTCAAAGTGGTGGTGGGTTGAATTGGTATTTTCTATGGGTCGAATTATTTGTGGATGTTGGGATGGCTAGCACATACACACAAGGAACAATTGGAAGGTGACGAAAATGTGGAGTATACAAGCAAAACACTAGAGACACATAGCATTGTCACTAGAGACCCTGCAAACGACACACATACATGTCGTCAACAGGTTTTGATGACATTATGTTCTGTCGTCAAAAATATATTAATGATAGTCGGGCATGCCGCCAAGAACATGAGCTACTTTGGAGATTTTAAGTGAAATTAGTCACTGAACTTGATAAATAATGGGCCTAATGGGCTAAGAAATGGGCTCTGTGAAGATGATAAAAAATCCACATCTACAAATACTTCTTAGACTCTTCTTCCTGGAGTTGTTCCTCAACTGGGTGGCCATTAAAGTAAAGTCTTATCGTAGATTTATATGAGGATCCTTTCTAGAGGGATGTGAGGAGTGTGTAGTGCTTGTATGTTGGACTTCCGTGGTTGTGGTCTTGTTCATGGTCACAACACTCTTTCTTGCCACAGTCATGGTTAGAGGATTTAGGCTTTTTCTTTGCTTGGTTTCCAGCTGATGCTCGACCAGCAGTGGCCACACTCTCCTCACAATTGATATGTCTCTACTCTAGTGCCAAGAGCTTGGAATGGTCGAGGGTGCTTCCACCCACAAGGTCGGTTGAGGGATGGCATTATGGGTTCCTTGAGCCATCACGGTGGTGGGAAGACCAACGTAGAAGTGAGTAATGGTAAGGGCTTCCTTCTTGAAGTGAGCAATGAACTCCAAAGGGATTTGTCTCAGCCTTGTCTGAGTGCAATCAGGCTGACAGTAGTCTTAACCTCCTTCTTGCTGCCAAGAAGTATTTTTTGAGCATACACTTAATCTATCTAAATGAACTGATGGAACTAGATGGTAGGGACTCGAACAGTGTATGTGCATTCTTGCGCATGGTGGTGGTGAATGTTGAACACTTGATGTCCTTTGAAGCTTGGAGAAAGACCAAGTGAGACTTGAAGTTGTGAAGGTGAACGACAAGGTCCATGGAGCCATCATGTGTGGGAAGACGGGCAGCTGGAGCTTCAAGAGGATCGGCTCTTCCAAGATTTCTCCAATAAATGGGTCTTCAAATTCGGCATCATGCTCTACCAGTCCTTAAGCTCAAGCCATGTGGATGATACTATCGAGGTAGTGGGCTTTGTTGTTGAGCTCAAGCTTGAGGTCATCGCTATGTCAAAGACCGGGTACCATGTCAGGTTTGGAGTGAAGAGGATCCCCATGGTGGGAGTTAGGGGAGGTAGAAGTGATAGACAGGGCACACTCTCATAGTGCATGGGGCCTGGACCTCTCCTATTGAGAGTCAGGCCATGCACTTCTGGGTGACTATCTTGTCAAGGAGGCCTTTAGTAGGCCTCAGTTAGTGCTTGGAGTTTGGTGCGCATGGCCATCAATTCCTCGATGGGAATGATTTCAAGAGGCTACAATTGGGGTGATGGCTAGGCCATTGCATGAAGGCACCTAAGAGTTGACTCCACTGCCTTAGTGGCTCCCACATTTCGTACTTCTTTCATGAGCCATCACCTTCCACTATGCTTTCCACAGTTGGTGCCAAAGAGTGTAGTCAAAAAACATTCATCAAGTCTTATGGCTTTGACCCCCACGAGCTCTTAATTTATTGTTTGAGAGAGGATGATGGCTAGCACTTAAGAGGCAAGAGGAGTGGTCAAGGGGTATAGGTGTGTAGACCCAAGGGAAAGCCCTTGATGCTCATGTTAGAGACCCGGCTAGAATTTGGGAGAGAGGGGAGGTGATTGAAAGAGTAGCTGACTTATGATTGCACCAGATTCTTTGTGAGGATGTCCCTTTTAAGTGTTTGTCGGGAGTATTGGGTATATAGCCCTATTTTTCTGGTCATATGATGTTTGTTCAGGAGTAAGAGAAGTTGGCTCCATTTTAGGGTTGTTGGGTGTGTCTCCATTACTAGTTGTGTAGACAAACCATAAGAGAGTGGGAAATCCTACTCCGTACAAGGTTACTCGCCATCCCAACTAAGGAGCATCGATGTCGGCTCCAAATGTCGTGGGCAACAAAGGAGAAAGGACCTAGGTCACTTGTCATGGGTGTACATCATGCAATCATTTAGCCATGTCAGCACGACATGGACATGTTGAGTGGTGGGAGTAACCCAAGGAATCAGAATGATGTTGGGCTCGAGCCCGCTTCACGTTATGTGGGTTGCAATAAGAGAGGCATGCCAGGTGCATTAAAGGTGTTACTTGTGGTTTGATGCCAAATTCATAGAGAGAAGTACCTAATTGATCACTGTGGTAGATCTTTTCCTAGACTTTGTTTATGTAACCTCAGATCTTTTGTTTATAACAAACGAGTTTTCCCCATGTCTATAGATAGATATAGATATAGTGTTAATACAGAGGTTGTTGCATTCATGGTTTTGGACGTTGTTTCCTATTCGGTCTTGGGCCGAACGTGCCTCCACTTAGGATAGAGGGAAGGGACTGTCGCCGGTGCGGACGAAGGCCTGCAAAACCCAATGTGGATCAGAGGAGCTCGTTTGAAGAACTGGGGAGAACCCTCTGATGCCTAAGTCAGGTCAGACTGAAAAGGAGACTGAAATGGAAGGTTCTCTAGTGTGTGTTCGCGGGTGGGCGAGTGTGTGGGGGAAAGGTCACATACCTTTGCATGAGGATTACCTATGCCTTTATAGGCAAGGGAGATGAAGGGTTCGGACACAATCTCCTTCAATGATGATCGAAGGGACGTGTCAGTTGGAGTCCCTAGGCGGGGAGTTGTCTATTTGAGGTGCCTGTTGGGATTCTCCATCATTAATGCCCTTAACCATGGGGCGCGTGCCGCGCCATCGCATTAACTGTCGTTGGTAGGCGAAGGGCCGCTCAGGGCCGCAGGCCAAGGGGCGCCGCGCAGGGGCTTGCTCGGCCCAGGTTGTGCGGTGTCTGGTGCTCGATAGTGCTGCTCAGTGTTCGGTGCCTTAGTGTGATAGGTTGCAGGAGGTTCGAACAGGAGGCCCGTGGTCTTCCTGGTAGACCACGTCCTACTCGAACAGGCTGTGAGGTGTCCAGAGACTACCCTTGGGGCCCTTAGGTGCCTGGCGGCTAGAGCGTGCTCGGAAGCTAGTGGTTAAACTCGAGGACACGTGGCTTAATGACCAGAGCCTAGCCGTCTTGATGGGCCATAATGGGCCTATAGGCCTAGGAGGCTGAAAATAGCCTCTACATTTGCCCCCCACCCTCTCAAGTCTACTCGGATGCGATCAAGAGCACTTGAGAGGGGAGATGTCTGCTCGACGTCACCCTCGCATTAAATGCGATGCCGACTGCGGCGGTGCGTACGATTTTCGGCGACGCCATTGAAGCTCTCCTCGGGGATGCTGTTTCATGATGGCGGAGGAGACGTGACGGGTCTGGGATCCCAGACGGCCCGTTTGAACAAGCTATTGGAGCGAGTGGACCGCCAAATCTTTCTTAAAATTTTGCGCCTTCTCCTTCTTATAAGGAAGGGGAGAGGGGAAATGATTGCCTCACTCTCTTCTGCTTCCAAAGACTCTACTCCCACTTCTGCTTCCCGCACTCTTGCCTTTATACTTCTTCTTCTACGATCTTTCTTCTCTGATTCCGATGGCACAACGCGAGGGGAAGGCCGTTGCGGTAGCCGGAGCGAGCGGAGCAGCGCCGGTGGCCATGAAAGGGCAAAAGTACCGGTGTTTCGAGGGCCTCCGGAAGCAATATCGCATCGGGGAGGAGTACAACATCATCCTAGTCCGCAAGGACCAGAACTACTTGCTGGACAAGCCAGGATGTTTCGCGCTTTCGCTAGACATCTTAGAGGCAATATTCCGGCTTCCGTTTCCGGAGGTGGCGAGGGACTTACTGAGCGCATGGAGGATAACACCCATTCAGATGACGCAAAACTCATGGAGGACGATCTGCATCTTCTGCATAATGTGCCAGAAGAAGGGGATCGCCGCCACGGCGGACCTGTTCAGAAATCACTTCAGTCTGGTGTCCTCGCCTCAATCGGGGAACTCCATCATGTACACAAAGCACCAGATGAAAAGGATGCAAATCCATTTCTCCAGGTGCCTTTCGAACAACAAAGGGTAGATGGGGTGTGTGTTCTTCATCGGAAGAAAGAAGGGGGCTGGAGCTCCCGAGTGGGGATTTCCAACTCGGGTGTGCGAGCCCGTGAAAAAGGACATCACGCCCCTCCTGATCCTAGATGCCGCGAAGGCGTCGATGGCGCTAACCACAGTGCTAGTGGACACTTCCGAACAACACTTGACGGAGTACAAGCTCGTCAAGTATGGGCTCAGTCGCCCATGGGGTAAGCCTCTGACCTCTGCCCTTGGTTCTTATCTCGTTGAGGAAGTAGCTTCTAACCCTTCCTTCCTTTTCCGTAGATGCCGCCGAACTGGCTGCAAGGCGCGACCAGAAGGATCTGGCCACATATGTCGAACAGATCACTGTCAGGTCGTACCTGACGTATCTGGGCGACGATGCATCGGTAGCCGCGACGGGGGCCGGCTAGACCTCTACTGGAGGGAGGCCCTCCGAGTAGAGGCCACTACGCATCAGTCTCCGAAAGGAGATGACAACGCCTAAGAAGGCTGCGCGGGCTCTGAGAATGGAGGTCGAGGAGGAGGAAAAAGAGGATGCTCCCCCCCAACTTCAGCTTTACAAGAAGAGGTAGTTGGTAAAGACTGCCGAGCTGGAGTGATCGAGGGCTCCAGTCGTGCCGGAGTCCCTGACGGTCTAGGGGATGCTATCCGAGCTGGGGCTTATTGGCGAGGACCTGGTCGTCGTCAGTGACCCTTCAAATGGAGTCTCCCACGAGGAGCAGGCTGGGGTGCTGGTGCCCTTGGGTCCCGTCGGGGGTCACGAGGAGGAGACGGCCACGGCGGAAGCGTCGAACACCGCGACAGCGGACGAGGAGACCGCCCCCGCACAGAAGCCTGCCTCCGTTCCAACCTCTGAAATGGTCACCTCGACGATCACCACAGGGGGGGGGGGTGCTGGAGCCACCACCGATTATCGCCTCCACAGCGGCAGGGATGGCAGGAGAACAGTTGCTCGTGGCCGCCGCCGAGTAGTTGGCGAGCTAGGTCGAGGCGAAATCTTCTTGAGGGCTGCTCGCAAAAGAGGCCGGAGAGACTGGAGCGGCAGCTAGTGGGGCGGTCACCAAACGCGTGGCCAAAAGTCCATCTCCACCACCAAGCAGGCCGTCGAGGCGGTCAAGACAGGAACGGAGTCTGAAGAGGACCGCGTACCCTTGTCCAGGGTACTTATGGTGAAGACCCCTTCCCAGCCCACCGAGGTCGGTATGGAGGCGGCCCTAGAACGTCTCCGAGCAGATTCTTCATCCCGAGCTTCACCCCTTGCCTCACCGCGGAGCAACTTGAAGTGCTCCAGAGATGTATGGGGGAGAGCTCAGAAGATGCGGGTGCCGACGAAGAGGGTGACATTCTTCCTTCCTCGGGGGGTAGTGCCGGCGACGACGTCGACCCTGAAGAACTTGCTCGTGTCATTGTGCGGTCAGTTGAGGTTCTTCGCAAGCTGGCCACCCAAGCCAAAATGTAGCAAGTTTTTTGGGATGTCGAGGTCACAGCTTCGGCTGAGTGGGAGGAGCAGAGCCGATGCCATGAGGCTGAGCAGCGGATGGAGATCAACGACCTTCGTGTTGCTCTGAAGCCTTGGAGTTGAAGCTTGTCATGGTCGAAGCCGAGAAGAAGGCCGTCTCTGTGGTGATCCTTGAGGCGGAAGCTCGGAGTGTGGCCGCGTACAAGTCTGGCCCAAAATTCTAGAAGGATTTGGAGCTCTACGAGGCGGCTTGTTACGAGGTCGGCCTCAAAGTCGGCAACCGGTGAGGGCGTCTTTACTCATCGGTGGAATACACTCAGGAGGCTTTTGACATCGCTCTTCGGGAGTGTCATTGGCGAATGCGGGACCCTCGATTGGACGGGATCCGCTTCGCGAGCTTCCGAGCTGGGCGGATGTTTCTCGATGCCGAGGATGCTGGCCCCTCCGAGCAGGCTCTCTGATCCTTGTATTTTTTACTTCTCTCTTTTTTTGTATGTAACCTGGCCTTAGTTGGCCTATGTACATTCCCTTTGATGAAATGGAAAGATCACCATTTTAACGATATGAAAGACTATCCTTTTTCTATATTCTTTCCTTGTTATGTTCTGTCCAAATCGGAATTCGTCGGCATTTAGAGGCTCGTAGGTACCGCGCAGGTCTCTGAAATTGGAAAGTTCCAACCAGGGGTTTGTACGAACACCTCTTTTGTAGGACTTAGGTACTGCGCAAGCTCTTTGAGCTAAAAAGCTCTTAGCTAGGGGTCATACCGAACGTCCTTGTGTTTCGGGTTTGTGGGTACCACGCTGTAATCACGGGGAATGTGCACCCCAAAGACATGCAACAGGATATTAAAACTAATAGTATGGAAATATGGATGTGATCGCCACCTAACTAGTTGCCATATGAGAGAATGATGCGGGCTAACTAAGCTAGGAAAGAAGGAGAGAACGAGGCACTGACCTGAGATCACGATGGGGAACCCCGTCACGATGGGCTGATGTCGCGACGCCATAATGGGGCGCGCCACACTTGTCGCGTCGCCCTCCTCCGCCGCATCCTCTGTAGTGCTGGAGAAATGTGAGAGGACCTTCTTCCTGCCCTCCGGCCGGCCAGAGAACAAGAGCTGCTCGTGGATCTTCGCTTGGGTGCCTGCCAAAACAACGAAAACAAGAAAAGAAACCTTGTTAGGACAAGTTTAAGCGTAGTAGCTATCCTCAAATGAAAAGTAAAATGAAAGCATAGTGGGAACGGACCTGGGGGGTGGTTTAAACTACTTGGGTGATGGAAAACGTGGGTGGAAAAGTGGAATGAATCCTACCTACCAAAAGAAATAACATGCATGAAAGAAGAAAGGGAGAGGGAGAGGAAGAAAGAGCCCCAAAGGGGCAACTCCCTGGCGTTAATGGCATTCACAAGTCGACATAGATGCTCCAAGAGTTGCCTCCTCCACTTCGGGATGAAAATCAGGGCTCTCTTCCCTCTGAAGGAGATGGCCTTGCTTATATAGAGAATGAGAGAGAAAATCCCATTTTTAGGTGATAATGGCCCAAATGAGAGATAAATCCATATTAAAGTTTGTGGGTGAAAGTCCTAAGGAGTCCCCAAAGTATCCCACAACCCCAAACCGCGGTTAGGAGGGTTGGGAGGTTACATGGGATGAGGATAAGGCCATTGGAGGATACAGTAGAGGTGGTTGCAGAGGCCTGTGCACGCGGCTGTTGTCGCGACGGATCGTAGGGTCGCGACATAGATGAATGTGACGACCTGGAGGGACGCTACAGTAAAGCCACGTGCATGGATATGCATGGGCTGTCGCGGCGGTCAAGGGGGGTGCGACAAGGCTAACGTGGCGCCCCGACCCGTCGCGTTAAGGAAAATGAATTTTCTGGAATTATTGGCCAATCAAATGAAAGAATAATGGGCACTTAAAGGCACAAGGACTCTTTTAAGAGATAATGGATGGGATTTCATGAAAAATGGGCTGTTAATGGGCTCAAAACAAGGCTAATGGTGGGCTCAAGGTGAGTGACCAACTTGGGGCTCACTTAGATAACAAGAAATGTGGTTCAACTTGTAAGCCTGAATCATTTCTCATTTTGTTCTTTTCAATTTCAATTTGAACAATTTGATTTTCCAAGTCAACAATTTTCTTCTTAGAATTGTTCCATTCATCATTTAATGGTCTGTCGTGATACAAGCATTCAATCTTCTTTTTCAAATGATTTTTTCCTCAACCAATTGGTTGTATTTTTCTTTTATTTGATGATCATGAGCCATGTTGGAGATTTGTTTGTTCAATTGATCATTATCAAATTTAAGATTTTCATTATGATCAATCAATTTTACATTTTAATTTTTCAAATCCAAAATTTCAGATTTCACCTAATCATGATCTTCTTTTAATTTAGATAACATGTTTTCACATTTTTGACTTCTTCTTCAGCCTTCAATATCTACTGTCAGTTTTTCATTTTCTTCATAGCATGCTTGAGCATTATCAATTCTCATTTCATTCTTCTCCAATTTTTCTTTTAGTTTCTTGTTTTGAGATTTAACCCTTTTAAATTGTTTGGACAAGTGCTCATAGCATTCTATCAATTCATCAAAGGATATATCATCCTCTGAATCAGAGTTAGATATAGATACATCAAATGGGTCTGAATTGGGTTTACCTGACCTTTGAGAGTTTCTTGACTTCTCTGACATATATGATTCTTCAAAATTGTCTGAACGGGAAGAACCTTTTGAGCTGCCATATGCCATGAAGTGTTTGCCCTTGGCTTTATTGCAATATTGCTTGTCGTCACACAGGAGTCTTGCATTTTATCAACTTTGTCATCAAACCCAATAATCATAGGTCTATTTAATATGCTTGAGAACTTAGCCATATTTCTGAGTATGTTTCAGATGATTAGGCCAATCAATAGAATATTGAGTCAGATAAAAAAGCAATCAATCAGTTCAATCAGATCAAATCATATTAAGAATCAGAGAGATTAAGCACAAAAAGATGGATCTCCAAAAAACACAACCAAACAACAGAGAACCTCGCTCTGATACCAATTGTTAGGATCGAATGTTCGGTAGTGGCAAAGCTAGAAGAAGGGGTTGAATAGATTTGCAGTGGAAACTTAAGCAATTTAAAAATTACTTCAGATTAAAAGATCTACTCAATTAAAACCCCTTTGATCTGCTGCAATGTGAGTGATTAAAATGTAAGAAACATTTTATCAATTAGCTTAAGCATTAAACATGTTGTTGATGTGTGTGAACAAATAATAAGTAGTGTGTAGACGAAATCCCTATGCATACGTCTAGCACAATACAATGCAAACCACAAATCAAACCACAGTGCACAAGGGATTTTTTAGGTGGTTCGGAGATCACACCCAGTGACTCCTACGTCCACCCTCACACAGTGAGGACACACTACTCAAAAACTGAGTACAACACACACACACACAAGCA
>CM024758.1:124291195-124343126 GCA_014218235.1 Colocasia esculenta | reverse complement strand
GCTCCATATCCAGATCCGCCTCCCGCGAACGGACCGAAGTCTCGTAAGGGATAGCTCACACAAGTGTCCAGTAAGAATAAAAGACAACTATGCAGTATAAGACACAGAAAGTACATGTGCTCATACCTGCATATAACAATTTACAACTGTCCCATTATATTATTATATGTCAATTAAAAAGTACAACTACCTGGGGCATACCCCGAGGGAGCACAAGCTCACACAACACTAACTACTACACAACTGCTGGTGGTACAAGTCTGACACAATGCCGCTGCAAGCCAAACACTCGGCAAGCCCTGAAAAGAACTGTAGGGGAGTGAGCCTCAACAAGTCACAGGCTCAGTAGGGGCCACCCAAGAACCACAACAACTAAACAGAGAGACCTCAACCTCAAAGGGTCTCACTGACCACACATATAGCCAAACATTTCATGCTCACAACAATTAGATTTGAACTGCAATTAAATATAAACAAATAACTATTCACAACTTCGAAAAGTAAGAGGGAGCAACAGGACTAGCTCCACACCACTAGTTCGCTCAACAACAGTAACGCCTAGGCCTCACGCCTCATAGGCAAACCATAGTCTCAACCAATCATTTAAGCTATAAGCCACACAGCAAATCACTGCCTAGGCTATAAGCTTCACAGGCAAATCTCAAGTACGTGGGTAACAGGACTGCTAACCAAAAGCTGGCCCTTTATACCCAAACCATAATATGTCGAAAGCACACACACAGAATAGACAGTTGGCTACAACGGCCAATCCTTCATACACGAAAACCATACCGGAAGCTTACTCGAGAAAGGGTAAAGCACATTGAGTGGAAGGTCCACCTCACGACCTCCACGAAACACAGTTCCACGTCAACACCAGAACAAACTGGTACACGATGTACCACCACAACCATTACCCACACAGGGTACAGGTACCTATTACCACAAGGACCAGCACGGAAACCACATGTATACCAGTGCAGCAACAGGGCACACCATAGCAAGCTAAACCACATTTGGTGAGTTAACACTCACCAACCATAACCAAAACTGTGCCACCACTCGGGCACACCACAAGCCACAACTGTAGTCACAACTGTGCCAACACTAGGACACACCTCGAATGAGTCAAACCTCGACTATGAGTCACAAACTCACGAACCACAGCCAGTGGAAAAGCACCCCGGACAACACAACACAAGAACAACCTCTCAGTCTTGCAGTCACGAACGAAAGGTCCAATGCCGCTCCCACGAGAACAAGTCAAATAACTGTGGAGACCAACCAACACCACACCTGCAGAACACAGCTGCAGGTCCATGCCTGGCACCTCTAGGGTCTCTGGCCGGAGCACCCTAAAGTGAGGCACTGGAAAATAGGACTAGCTGGGGACCAGTGTCGACTACTGGTGTCCGTACCCCAACTACGAGCGCGCTACAAGCGACTGCACACCCACAACACAAGCCGCTGCCCTACTGTCGTCTTTCCCTCAGCCGGACGTACAACTCAAACACAGGAGTGAGGGTGTCCAGAAAGACGACACAGACCTCGATGGTACCACACTATATCGGGACAACCCCGAGCACAACACACACGTTCCTGGCTCACAAAGAACCTGGGGTACCCGACTAGAGAGGCATTCCAGAATAGGCGCCGGACCACCACACTCAGCAAGCTGAAACTACGATTTGTTCACAAACACTTTCTGTTACCGATCACGGTATATATGTTAGGGATAGCTTGTTTCGGTCACCCTGTGACTTACAAGCTAACCTACACAATCACGCATATAACCATATTAATGATAACACCATGGCCTGTCATCGGTCACAAAGTGACCTCCACTGCCACGCTAAGCACAACACACGGCCACACTTACACTTTATCAATTATCCCTTCAGGGTAATCTATAAGAGATCCTAAAGGATCACAGCTAGGTTCCAACGTGAACCTCATCGCCACAACACCGCGAACTAATCATAGTAATTAAGACAATAAGCACAATAACGTACGATATGCCATGCACACCAAACCACATGCACGACATCAAAACCCCATAATATTTCACATAAATCTTGTGCGCTAGGATGTAGTGAATCCACGCACACACGTAAAGATCTAGTAAACTACATAGCCAGTAAGCTGGCCTTAAAAGCCCTGTGCTCTAGGAGCACCGCAGGTGTTAATGCACCGCTCAGTATCGATAAACGTATTGCATCGCAATACTTGCAACAAGAACGCCGTGAACACACCGTGCTAATACATGCAAGGTTGGCGGCAACATCGATTGCCGCCTATAGGATATAGACGACAGTATTTCTTGCCCTCAATACTAAGTAAGCGGCCACCACCTGGCCGTTTACTCAAAATCAACGGCTAGAAACCTAGCCGTTAATTTCCAATGAAGAACTCAGCGTCAACCAATGTTGGCGTCGAGATCTTTAGTACTCAACACACACAGACGCACAGAACGACCCCAGGCCGATCACACGGCAATCTAGCCCTATAAACAACAGAAAAATGAGGGAAACACTTCCCCTTACATCTAATACTATAATCAAACCGAAAAGCAAGATCCAACACTTGGATTGATCAAAGCACCCAATCTCCCGGCATGGTAAACCTTTTTCCCAAAAAATGATTAACAAGCAATCTACGCTAACGGAGCATGACAAGTCAAACAGAAGACATCAAGGGATCCAGTCCCTACCTCTGAAACTCAAATAAACTCCTAAAGAACCTCAAATCGCGCCGAAACCCCAGGAGCTTCCCGCGAATACCGCCCTCCAGTCCGTCATTCCCCGCCTGATCTGCCACTGCTGCGTGCATCACGGCCTTCGCACGTGCTCCCGTCGACCGTCGAAAGTAGTGAAGAGGCACAAGGGTACAGGTGGGGGAAAAGGAGGGGAGAAGGTGGGGAAAGAAGAAGGCTCGGGTTGCCCTTAAAAACACAGGCGCCTCAGGTTAACGTCAACCTCTGCGCCGTTAACCAAACCGCCACAACTAGGCGTCCACATCGATGGACGCCAAGAACATGTTAACGGTAACGCCATTGCCGCCAACACACAGTAGATGTCACACACCTGAACACCATCCCACTGTTGATGTCCAGCACACTGAACACCAACACAGATCCATAACCAACCCTGGTAAGGATCCAATAAGAAACACACAGCACAAGTCGCACTGGTCAAGGTGTGACCACCCCATACGCTAAACCGAGGATCCGAAAAACGCGCGACGTTACATTACTATCACCTAAAAAGGAATGTCGTCCTCGACATTCAACATAAACCATGGCATGCCGGACTATTACCTAAAAAAACAAAACCGTATACAGAACAAGAATGATACTCTTTCTCTGTATCAGCTTTTCAATTCATCTGCGCTAACTGACTCATCTATCCAATTCCATCCTTGCTTTGCTCTTCTTTTCTTTCAATTCATTTCACAATTATTCTGTTTTATCGATTCCATTGCCTTTCCTTACCTTTCAATTGTAGGCAATTCTACCTTGCCAATGGCACTTTATCTCCTTGGACTGAACCTACTTTCACATTTTCTGGGCTATGTTTGCAACATTTCTTTCCGGGCCATTTCTTTCTGCTCAAATCCTTTCATTTTATTCCACTACCTTTGGATGTTCTTTTGTGCTAACCTTGCTTAATTTCTCAAATTTCTTAATGCCATTCCATTACCCACTTTGTCATTGTTAGCCATTATCCTGCTTATCATTATTAACTACTACCTTATTTTATTCATTCTCATATTTTCAGTTTTATGATCTATGGGTTGTAGACCACCACGCTTCCGCGCGCTACTCTGATCCTGCTGAATATCTGACAGAATATTTCATACATTTTGCTTCTACTATTATTCACAATTGCTACACACTTTCATAATTGCTTTGATTCCGGCTATATTCATTACAGATTGCTTTACTTGCTCAATCAATATTGGAAAACAATATCAAAATTTCCAAACTACTTTTTCCAATACTTCAATTCTAATTGTACCACACCTTTAAAAATCCGAATTCTACCATAGCATTACATTACTAACATACTTTATTTTTCATATTCCTTTTTAACTTCAATTCACATTCTCTAGTGACTAACCACATTATTTCCATCATTTCTCAAAACATCTGCTTTCATTACTGTAACACTTTCTTTTTAGGGAAGAATTAAACTGCTCAGCTAACTTTACATGCATTAAACTTTATTTCAATCGGGTGCCATCTGACTTTAAGCCATTCACTGTTTAACTGATTACATTCTCTCCGTTTTGTACTTGCCACTTTCAATTTCTATTTAGACATGCAAACTCTTATTGATCACTTTCTCGATCTTTCAGTTATATCTGTTTCACAATCTATCATACTCTTTCTTTTTCCAGATTAATAATCTGCCAACTATATTACATAATATCTTCTCTGTAAACATTCTCCTCAATTATTGTGCTGCCTAGCTGTTCATCCTGTACCACTCATACCGTTATTGCTGTTGTCACACAAGTATTCTTTATTCACAACTACCAAGGCCATAGTCTGGAGCCAATCTCGTTAAATACAATAGCCTACTCCGCCTGATTCTCTATTTCACTTAACCTGGCACCACTTAAATCCTTCTTAATTAATCCGCTTCTTTCTATTCTGATTCACATAATTCTTATTTTATTCCGTACAGCCTCAATCTCTTTTAAACACAAACTTCACCTCTCTCTTCTCGAATTATACTCAGTTATTAACAACAGTAACCTATCTGTAACACTGCATCCGACTCTATATAATTCTCATAAACTGCCACTTGCTAGGCGGTATTTTTCTTGTGCTCAGAAAAGTCTAACTATACAGTGATCTTTCTTTACCCTTTCTTTACTTAACTAACCACCTCTGCTCAACTCTTAATTGTCAAGACACCCTTATCCTTATCGGACTGTCACAATTCTCTATTCCTCTATGAACCCGTACTTCATCTGAAACCAGTCTGCCTCATTTAATCATTCTCAAGTTGCCAAAGCTCTAATCACATTATTACTCAAGCCGCTTCTCAAATCCTATTAACACAAATCTCAAACACAACAATACCTCTGCCAAGGTCCTCTTCTGCAACTTATCACACACACACACACACACTATTCTTTGCTGGTAACATTCTGTTGATCTGTCACACTGACACCTCATATTATACCTGTCTCTGTTAACCTTATTCTTTACTAGTGCACCATTTGCAAATATCTTTCTGAAATTGCCTTTTACTTTTGCTAACAACATAATTAACTCCACTGATTCCTTTAATATCTGCCACTGAAAACTTTTAAACACAAAATTTCAACTGCACCCTGGCACACTGGTGCAACCACACACTTATGCCACTATCCACGCTGTGGCTCAACAATTGCTCACAACTGCCAATTTAACAAATAGAAACACACGGATTACATATCAAAAGCTCACGTAAAAACTACTTTATATCTCACAAAACCACAGACTCACTACCAGCATGGACATTAATCCATGTATTGGGACATTGTAACTTCAATGTCTTTTCATATTCTAACTGGACCATGCTCTGATACCAACTGTGACGGCCCTGGATATTTATGCCCATTAAGGCTCCATATCTAGATCCGCCTCCCGTGAATGGACCGAAGTCTCGCAAGGGATAGCTCACACAAGTGTCCAATAAGAATATAAAAGATAACTACACAGTATAAGACACAAGAAAGCACATGTGCTCATACCTGCATATAACAATTTACAACTATCCCATTACATTATTACATGTCCAATTAAAAAGTACAACTACCTGGGGCATACCCCGAGGGAGCACAAGCTCACACAACACTAACTACTACACAACTGCTGGTGGTACAAGTCTGACACAACGCCGCTGCAAGCCAAAACTCGGCAAGCCCTGAAAAGAACTGTAGGGGAGTGAGCCTCAACAAGTCACAGGCTCAGTAGGGGCCACCCAAGAACCACAACAACTAAACAGAAGAGACCTCAACCTCAAAGGGTCTCACTAGCCACACATATAGGCAAACCATTTCATGCTCACAACAATTGGATTTGAACTGCAATAAATATAAACACAATAACTATTCACAACTTCGAAAAGTAAGAGGAAGCAACAGGACTAGCTCACACCACTAGTTCGCTCAACAACAGTAACGCCTAGGCCTCAAGCCTCATAGGTAACACCATTGCCGCCAACACATAGTAGACGTCACACACCTGGACGCCAACCCACTGTTGATGTCCAGCGCACTGAACACCAACACAGATCCATAACCAACCCTGGTAAGGATCCAATAAGAAACACACAACACAAGTTGCACTGGTCAAGGTGTGACCACCCCATACGCTAAACCGAGGATCCACGAAGATCCGAAAAACGCGCGACGTTACAGAAAGCAACAGGGTTCTGGTCATCAGATCCCCTGAGAACGCAGCATCGCCTATCGGCCGTCGCATTCTCAGGTCCTGCGCCTGAGCCCGAGCAGGAATAGGATTGCCTTGGATTGTGGTCCAGGCTTCCCATGTTCTGATATAGGATCGTTCAAAAATAAAAATCTCAGTGTACAGATGATGAAAAATCATGAAACCAGATTTAAATGAAACTAGGCTTGCGAAGGTATACACAATAAATAGGAATTTGAAAATAATCATGATCTTGACAGGTTTTAAACAAGTTCATGCACGAAGAACACATAGCAGTATACAATGAAAGGAAAAGAATAAATTCGAGTAGTATACTGAATGAAAATTAAGGATTTTGGGTCAAATGATTCCTGACAACGAGCAGTATATCCAGTTAAAAGTTTGTGGCATGAGATGAAGGGTACATGGAGATCTAAATTAATATGATGTTTGGGGTCAAGATGATAACAAAACATCAAAAATAAAGATAAAAAGATATGGTTGATGAAAATTAGAGCAATCAGAGGGCTTTTGTTCTTGATGTTTGGAACATCCTACAGACGAAATTAATTAGGTTTAGCTTGTGAGAATGCCTAGCTTTGGGTCGATTTGTCTCCTAGGGCTTGGAACTCGAAGAACAAGTGGTAGATCTTGAGCAAGTTTTCTCCCCACTAATTGTCCCTTCCTTTGGCCTCTCCTCCACGTCCAGTAAGTCTCAGCAATGCATTAGGGCTGACCATAAAGAGGTTGAAGTGTATTTAAGCTTCCTTTGTTTCCAATTCCTACTACTACTCAAATTCCTATTAAATTCCGAGTTTCCTTAGTTCTATCAACCTTCTAAGCTTTCCAACTCCTAATTGGGTTAGTTTGGGTTGCAAATTCATACCTAGCCAATCTGGGTAGGGTTAGGAGTCCAATTCCAACCCATATTAACTATTTTAATGTTTTAATAACTCTTCTCATTTTAGGAAATAATAAAGATACGAATTTAGGGTATTTTCTTTTTATTCCACCTTTAAAAATCCCTATTTTAGCCCAATAACTTTTATAGGATCCATTTAACAAAGCCCATCACTTCTTTTTGTTTAATGGGTTTTAATTAATTCTTTTTTCTTTAAAGTTTTCAATTTATTTATTTATTAAAATATCGGGTTGCTACATCCTCCCCCTCTTAAAAGAATTTGGTCCCCAAATTCATATGACCATCACAAAGGTAATGTCTTACCAAAAGATCGGGGTAATTTCGCCTGATGATTCCTTCAGGTTCCCATGTGGCTTCTTCTACTCCACGGTTATTCCACAGAACTTTAACCACATGAATGGGACAGTTGCTGAGTTGTTGCACCTTTCGTTCTAGTATCTTGACTGGCTTCTCCTCATATGTCATGTCTTTGTTCAGCACCAACTTCTCAAGGCGAATGATGTGAGTCAGATCGTACACATATTTTTTGAGCATAGAGACATGGAACACATTGTGTACGAATGCTAAGTTCGGAGGCAATGCCAGCTGATAAGCAACCTCACCAACCCTTTCGAGCACTTCAAAAGGACCGATGAATCTAGGACTGAGATTTCCTTTTACACCAAATCTTTGGATACCACGGGTAGGAGATACCTTTAAAAGCACATGATCTCCTACTGAAATTCTAGATCTCTCCTTCTCTTGTCAGCATAGCTCTTTTGTCTGGACTGAGCAATCTTGAGCCGATCTTGAATCACCTGTATATCCCTGGTGGTGTTTTGTACCATGTCCGGGCCTAGCCATTGTTGTTCCCCAACTTCATTCCAGCATGCAGGAGATCTACAGTTTCTACCGTAGAGTGCTTCAAATGGTGCCATTTTAATACTCACCCGATAACTGTTGTTGTAGGAAAACTCTATCAAAGATAGGTGCTCATTCCAGTAGCCTTGGAAATCTATGGTGCAAGATCTTAACATATCTTCTACATTCTGGTTGGTTCTCTCAGTTTGCCCATCAGTCTGTGGGTGGAATGCGGTATTAAATTGAGCTTAGTACCAAGTGCAGTCTACAGTCCCTTCCAGAAATGAGAGGTGAATCTCGGATCTCGATCCGAGACAATGGATGATGGAACTCCATGCAGTCTCATGATCTCTTTGACATATAGAGTGGCTAAAACCTCCACATACCACTTAATCTTAATAGGTACACTACAAGAAAAGGCAGGGTTTCCGACGACCACCATCCGTCGGAAATCCGACGGCAATCGGTCGGAAAAAGATCCTTCCGACAGCTTTCCGTTGAAAGGTCGTTGGAAATGATCCGTCGGAAAAATCTGGTCAGAAATTACCGACGGCAGCAAAGTCCGTCGAAAATCTGTCGGAAATACTGACAGAATTATCCGTCGGAAATTGGGTCGGTAATTTCCGATCGAACCGTTGTCAGAAACTTGGTCAGTATTTACCAACAGAAAATTGTCGGAAAATCCGTCAGTAAATTCCGACCCACACATCCGTCGGAAATTAATCAGTCAGTATTTTAGACAGAAATTCCGACGGGCATTTTTCGTCGGCAATATCTATTTTCCGACGGACTATTATCCGTCAGAATTAATCAGTCAGTATTTTAGACAGAAATTCCGACGGGCATTTTTCGTCGGTAATATCTATTTTCCGACGGACTATTATCCGTCGGAAATTTCGTCGGAAAGTTCTGTAATTTTTTTTTTAAATACAGAATAACAATGATTTTTAAAACCTGCTCCAATATTCATAAATTTCACAAATACTCACAATCAACATAAAATCATAAAATACAACAAATATAAAATCATACAAAATAATAAATACAAAAAATCAGGACAGATCTTTCGGATCGTCTGCTGTCCCCGCCTCGTGATCGTCAGGTGCTGGAGGTCGATCCTATATTAAAAAAAATTAATATGAGAAATATTAATAAAAATTAATATACAAACATTATTTTCAAAAATTAAATTTAAAATATGTGATTATTTCTCAAGTTTAATTAGAAACTACTTTTAGATCTGTCGTTTCTTGGGTTTTTTTTAGATCCATCGTTTCAACGCCCAAACCAATCCGGGAATCTAAATCGGATTCCGTCAGTTCGCACACGTCACTTTCACCCACCCGGTCGTGTCGGAGCGAATGGCACGCCGATCGGATCCCTATTTGGGATTTTGGACCCCCGAGTTGTGTGTTTTGACCCTTAGACTTGGGTTTTTTTAGATCCGTCGTTTCAACGTCCAACCCAATTCGGGAATCCAAAACAGACTCCGTCAGTTCACACACGTCACTTTCACCGACCCGGTTGTGTCGGAGCGAACGGCACGCCGATCGGATCCCTATTTGGGATTTTGGACCCCGGGTTGTGTGTTTTGACCCTTTAGACTTGGATTTTTTTTAGATTCATCATTTCAACGCCCAACCCAATCCGGGAATCCAAATCGGATTCCGTCAGTTCGCACATGTCAATTTTACCCACCCGGTCGTGTCGGAGCGAACGACACGCCGATCAGATCCCTATTTGGGATTTTGGATCCCCGGGTTGTATGTTTTGACCCTTTAGACTCGATTTTTTTTTAGATCTGTCATTTCAACGCCCAACCCAATCTGGGAATCCAAATCAGATTCCGTCAGTTCGCACATGACAATTTAACCCACCCGGTCGTGTCGGTGCAAACGGCACGCCGATCAGATCCCTATTTGAGATTTTGGACCCCGGGTTGTGGTTTTGACCCTTTCGACTTGGGTTTTTTTTAGATCCGTCATTTCAATGCCCCGGGAATCCAAATCGGATTCTGTCAGTTCGCACACGTCAATTAACCCACCCGGTCGTGTCGGAGCGAACGACACGCCGATCAGATCCCTATTTGGGATTTTGGACACCCAGGTTGTGTGTTTTGACCCTTTAGACTGGGTTTTTTTTAGATCCGTCATTTCAACGCCCAACCCAATCCGGGAATCCAAATTGGATTCCGTCAGTTCGCACACGTCAATTTAACCTACCCGGTCGTGTCGGAGTGAAAGGCACGCCGATCAGATCCCTATTTGGGATTTTGGACCCCTGGGTTGTGTGTTTTGACCCTTAGACTTGTTTTTTTTAGATCCGTCATTTCCACGCCCAACCCAATCCGGGAATCCAAATCGGATTCCGTCAGTTCGCACACGTCACTTTCACCCACCCGGTCGTGTCGGAGCAAACAACACGCCGATCAGATCCCTATTTGGGATTTTGGACCCCGGGTTGTATGTTTTGACCCTTTAGACTCGGGTTTTTTTTAGATCCGTCATTTCAACGCCCAACCCAATCCAGGAATCCAAATCGGATTCCGTTAGTTCGTACACGTCACTTTCACCCACCTGGTCGTGTCGGAGCAAACGACACGCCGATCAGATCCCTATTTGGGATTTTGGACTCCCGGGTTGTGTGTTTTGATCCTTTAGAGTTGGGTTTTTTTTTAGATCCATCATTTCAACGCCCAACCCAATCCGGGAATCCAAATTAGATTCTGTCAGTTTGCACACGTCAATTTAACCCACTCAGTCATGTCGGAGTGAACGGCACACCGATCAGATCCCTATTTGGGATTTTGGACCGCCGGGTTGTGTGTTTTGACCCTTTAGACTTGGGTTTTTTTAGATCCATCATTTCAACGCCCACCCAATCCGGAAATCCAAATCGGATTCCGTCAGTTCGCACACGTCAATTTAACCCACCCGTCGTGTCGGAGCAAACGACACGCCGATCAGATCCCTATTTGGATTTTGGACCCCGGGTTGTATGTTTTGACCCTTTAGACTCGGGTTTTTTTAGATCCATCATTTCAACGCCCAACCCAATTCGGGAACCAAATCGAATTCTGTCAGTTCGCACACGTCAATTTAACCCACCCTCGTGTCAGAGTGAACGGCACGCCGATCAGATCCCTATTTGGGATTTTGGACCCCCGGTTTGTATGTTTTGACACTTTAGACTCTGGTTTTTTTAGATCCATCATTTCAACACCCAACCCAATCCGGGAATCTAAATCGGATTCCGTCAGTTCGCACACGTCAATTAACCCACCCGTCGTCAGAGTGAACGACACGCCGATCAGATCCCTATTGGGATTTTGGACCCCGGGTTATGTGTTTTGACCCTTTAGACTTGTGTTTTTTTTTAGATCCGTCATTTGAATGCCCTTTACTACACTCTTTTAGGTTAATTAATTTAGATTTCTTTTTTTCCTTTTGACATTCTTTAGTGGTTTCATTTCATTCAAAGTATATGAAATTAATAGTAATACTGACCTGAGGCTGGCTGTGAGGGGCATACTCCCTGCATGGCTGAGATCAACTGCTGAACTATATCGCCGTAGTGCGTCGTAGCTCTTCCCATAGCTCTTCCCAAATGAGTTAATGGGTGAAACAAAGCATTGGCGTAAAGATAAATGAAGAGTACGCATACATGAATATCACATAAATTTGAGCACTATATAAATACTTAATGGTATTGAACATGAAAAACAACACAAACCGTGATGTCTTCATATTAGGCCACCGCCACTTGATCGGCTCTTTATTCACCAGCTTCTCTTAGATTTCCTAGGTTTTGAACTAACCACTGATATCCCTAAATATAGTTTGTCAAATACATCTCTTCGTACATAATGGGAAGACATAACTTTCAGAATGTCAAGTTCTTTGACACAATTATTTTCCACAAATTTTGACAGTCTTTTCCACTAAACATGTACATACTACCACACCAACTGCGTCGTAATTACAGAATATCGCAGTCCTTTTTCATCTTGAACAATAACAGATAATCCACTTTTGTTTTCTAAACTTTGTCTTTCTTCTTTCCGAATAATCTTTATGATTTTCTTCATCTTCTCTTTCAGCAAAAGTAAACCATCATGCAATCTTCGAATATCCATCGGTAATATTTTTCGTTCAAACAAACACATACTTTGATTCGTTGGACATTTGTTCTTCTTTGAGTCTAATTTCCAATCGCGAACTCTCATCACTAATTAGAAAAATTGATAACATTTTATTCACGAGTAATTTAAAATATGAAATTAAATCATAATATGGTAAATATGAAAAAATCAATCAAATGGCTACAAATAAACATACGAATGTTGAATCACAACAATTAAGAATCAATCATAATGTTCACATCCAAGGTAGAGGTCGACACTCTTAGGTGGAATCCAAACAATGATATTTCACAGTGAGGAATGCATGGGATAAAATCAGGAAGCATGGTCCCTATTTTTCTAATTTTGACTAATTTAGATTCCTCTTATTTCCTGCTAAGACATATAGACTGCATGACTAAAGATATAAACTGCATTCTACAACACTAGCGGTCACAAGGATCAGAAAAATGAACCAGAAATAGCCATTTACAATAAAACCAAACTATTTCAGAATAAACAGAGGATCCACGAAGGTGATGAAAAATTGTTGAGAATGGCCCGCCTCTTCTGTGAGAGAGGGCGCATCTTTTGTAGCTGCCCTGGATGAGTACAAAGTTATTCTCACACAATTTTAATAACAACTGATCACGATTCTGCAAAGTAGCGTTTAGTTTGTTTAAATGATAAGAAAAGCTGACTCCAAAGATGAGGGCAATAACTTTAGGATTAACAGAGATGTTAGCTAAAGTAATGATCTACTTGAAGATGCTTCAAGGTTGGAAAGTAATGACTCTACATTAGTAGTCCATGGTCGTGTCTAAAATCCTAAAGGAAGACATATTGAAGCTGGTCAAATCTCTTGCAAGACTGACATAAATAATAATTGCATTATCATGCCTCGTTGGGTGGCAAGCACACTACTCTCTCAGCATAAAACGACAAAAAATTATCACAAGCTTTGAAGACGAAACATTGCAATACATAGTACCTTACAAACTTCTATAATAAATAAGAATACTTGTTCCCAGACCAATAAGATTACTTTCTTGCAGCCTTACTGCAAGAGTGATCTTGCAACACAACAAGATCTCAATGTAAAAAATGGGCCAAATGGCAGAAGACCAAATAGCAGTTCGAACTTTACGCACTTCAAAGTTAAATTTCGGTAAACACATGCTGCAATCCATTTCTGAAGAGCACAACGTCACAGACTTCTACCAAGTTTTTACAACCTGCGAACCATTTCATTCCTCATCCTATTACTCCATACAGCGCGCAAAGATAATTACTACAATAGTTTCTAACCATTTCCTTGGTGCTAACTAATTCTCCAAAGTAATGATGCAAAGAAATAGTTGGATAAGATTACGACTATTTATGCTTGTTCACGCGCACCAACATGAAAGAAGTCAAGAGATTTGTTATATCCGCAAAAAGAACTTAAAAGCATGATATTAATGAAAAATGATAATACTGCATGTCATACTACCATACATATTGGTAAAAATAATACACCACCCAAAAAATGTATTGCTGACAATAGAGATAAAACAAGTTGTTGAGAACATGTAAAGAGTCAATGCTCTAAAGGTTGGGACCAAGCAAAGCCATACATTCTCTATTCACATGTAGGATAATCTCTATAATATAGTGAACTAGCATGCAAATCTGTCCATTATTTGGAAAAGGTCAGTTGTTGTGTCCTTGAAAGGGCACATTCATAATCCAAAAGTTGGTCATCAAGAACCAAAATCTATCCAAGGAATAAGGCAACACTGTAACACCCCAGAATTTTTATTTGTTGAAAAACATGAATAATAAAGTATTAGACCTAAGCATTAGTCATAAATTGAAATAATTAATATTGGGTATAATTAGTATTAACTAACGTTACCCCAGTGTCGTACTCAGACGTGTGCGCTCCCACAGGGCGATACTGAAAAACTATAACGAAAATGAAATCTGAGAACACCATAATTTCAAAAAATGTGGAGATCTCAGAAATATAAATATCTGAATTTTCAACATTCGGATTTTGAGATTAAGTCGACGCGACCATTTTTCGGGTGATTTTTCACCTACTGTAAAATAAATTCTAAAAATTAAACTAAAATCACCATAATTTTTAAACCATCATATTTGTCTATGGTTGAAATTTTAGTACAAACGGACTTTGTTTGGACATGTTTACATCAAGTCTAATGGACTAGTTGAATTATGGAGTATTTACAGTAACCAATTTTTGTGTTTATTTGAGTGCTTACGTGTGAAGCCTTGAGGAGGCAAGCACACATTAGGATAAGGATAAACATGAGTTAAACCTCTTACACGTGAGGATTGAGGTGTAAGGGAGTAAGAGGAAGCATGAACCAGGTGTAAGCAGTAAAAACCCAATGGGTTTTACTGTTACACCTGTGCGTGGACGTGTTCCCTTGCATGGGAACCTGGCTTGGCTATAAAAGCCACTCCACTCCCCTCCTGAGTTCGAACCTTTCTACACCTTGGCTCTTGTCTCTGTTCTTGCTTTCCCCTGCTCTTGGCTGCTAGAAGTGTTGTGGAGGAGCTCCTAGAACTACTGCTGGGGAGTTGTTGGAGTTGCTAGCTCCGTTGCACCTGCAACTGCTTTCACTTCTACTCCTGTGTGCCACTGTAGCTGTTGTACTTGGTGTGGACATTGCAAGCACGCCATCAACCTTAAGGGGGAAACACTTCTCTTGCTGGGTGTGGGATTTTTCATCAAGGATACTTGCAAGTTCATCATTTAAGCAAGGTAGGATTCATCTCCTCTGATTCAAATCTGTTCCATACCTGACAAGAAGTTCTTGATGAGAGGACAAAAGGCTATACCTGTGGTTCTTCTATTTTTCTTCCAGTCATGATAGAAATACTCATGTTGGAGGAGGAACAACCTTGTTCCATTTTAGAAACTAACTCCTATCCTCTTCTTCCACCCTTGATCCTTGTACATGCTATAGAGTTTTGTAGAAGTCTCAATCATCTTTAGAATAATATGAAGACTTCGGTTTAGATGATTGATACTTCAAGTCTTGATTTAGATTCATGAAACACCTTGTGGTTTAGTGTCCATCATGTAGGAATTTTCCAATAAACCATTGCTATCAAGATCATGCTTCCAGTACTACACTACGTTAGCTTCTAGCTAGACAAGTTCGAATTGTAAATCTCTTGTTTCATCTCATTTGTTTAGCTTATAAACCACTGTGAGAACTACAATTAGACTCTTCCAATTGATATAAATCATGCTTTGATTCATAGGTTCCATGGTTAGAGTGTTTAGAGTGAATTCAAAGTCACTTATGAGTGAGGAACAGGCGGCTGTCGACAGGCAGCCCATAGCTGTCGACAGGCCAGCCTTCCTGAACTCTGGAATAACTGGGACTGTGTGAATCTGTCGACAGCCATCTTGTTGCTGTCGACAGATGTACACAGACCAGAAAAAGCTGAGCTCTGTCTGCTGCAATCTGTCGACAGCCCCTTCCTGGCTGTCGACAGCTACAACCCTGATTCGAATTTCTGCACTTTTCCGTGTATGAATCCTTGCTAAAAGTTCATACTAATAGCCTAGCAAGTTACCCCCTAATTACTTGGGTATTTGCTGTCATTCTACTGTAAAGATTACCCACTTGAAGTACCTTACTCACCATTGAATTATCCTTGAAGTCGTCAACTACGAATGGTACTCCGTTGAGTCCATTCTCCTGTATTGGTAATTGAGTTCATATAACCTGATGTCTTGAGAGTTCAAATGCTTGAACACCATGTGAGATATGATTAATTGATGATGATCATTTATTGGGTCCTTGGACCCCCTTGATTAATATGCCTGTGCAAATAGGGCTGGTCCAGTCCTGGGAGGAGCACCCAAATTCATTTTCGGACACGTGGAATGATAAAGGGCGTCGGGATGTCTGGCATTGCATCAAATACTTTTTGACTATGGTCATCATGATTCCTGTACTATGTAACTGACATATGAACCAATTCTTGAGCTATATACCTGAGCATGACCTGAGTTTTACTGTCATTGTATCAAGTTATTGTTCTGAAATCTGGTATTGTCTCTTTGATATTCGATTTATCCTTGCCTTGGCTATCGTGTAATCACCCTTGAATTATGGATTTGAATTCTACTGAGCTAGTTAGCTCACTATTTCCTACTCTTTTCAGGTAACTCAGATGGGGGTGAAGTTTAAGGGCATGTGTGCTGAGTGGACCGACCGTGTCAAGCAAAGCCAACACGTTTCTGTTTCTGTTTAGTAGTGTGAAATGATATGTATAAATTAAGTTGTTTTGATCTACTCCTCTCTTAGTTATTATGAGGAGTATCTGTGTAATAAAACTTCCGCTTATGACGTTATGAATGGATAAATAATTATTACCTTTTGTGCCTGTTTTCTGTCACTTCGATAAATAGCCTTTTATTAGGACGTGACAGATAATTTGGTATCAGAGCATTAGTTCGATAAACCTAGGGAAACCAGTGAGTTGGGGTAGAAATTTGGATTAGTTAGCATGACTTTGCAATTATATAAATGCTTAACTGATATTTGTTTCAGTATGGATATGAATGCCCAAGATAGGATGGTGGCAGCGCTAGAAATGTTACGTCAAGACATTGAGCTGTATGCTCAAGCCCAGCAGGAAGCTCATATGCAAATTAAGGAAGAAGTGCTTAATTTGACTGCGGGTGCTTTCTTTGCCGGCAATCCTGGTGCTTCACTGGATGTCATGACTCAAGTTATGTGTAGGTTGGACAATCTCAGGCTGGGGCAAGATATGCTGCTTCACCAGTTTGAAGGGTATTGGGAAGCTTTAACCGATGCGGCAAGGGAATTATACCATGGAGCCGGAGAAGCACAGCAGCCACCACTGCAGAATCTGTTATAGACCTGACCCAGAACTAGAAAGGACTTAGGCAACTTGTCCTCTTCTTGTAAACCTCTCCTTGTGTAAATGTTGGTTGTATATACCTAACTCCAATGTGTATGGGAGTGAGAGGTAGGGGGTTGGAATTTTGTAAGTATGACAACTTGGAAGGAAAAGGTTATGGTATTTCGGGGATACAGGAATGTATTGTAATGTAAATATTTGACTTGTTTATAGAGATGGTGTGTTCTGTGAATTTGAATGGTGTATGTGATGGATGTAAGCTTGGAATGATTGTGAAAATTATGTGTGTATTATTGGATGTTTCAGCTACTTTCTCCATTTAGTAATGGAGGAGGTGACGCTAATTGGAGGAAGATGGAGGTTCTATGCATGATCTGACCGAGTAATGAAGGCGGTAGCCAGAAATGGTAGCCACAATGGGACAAGCTTGTTCAAGGATTTTGAAGCCTGGATCCCCGAATTTTCAGGAGGTACGGATCCGGATGAGGCCGAAAATTGGCTAAAAGACATTGAAAGGATATTCAGAATGATTAAGTGTACAGAAGAAGAAAAGGTTCGTCTGACTACATTCCAGTTAGATCGTGATGCCCGTGCTTGGTGGGAAACTGTGGAAGCTATCCTGGAGGATTCAAACCAAGTTAGTTGGGAAGAGTTTGTGGAATTGTTCAATGATCAATATTTCTCTGAGGTAGTTCAAGAGAAGAAAGCAAATGAATTTGCTAGTCTAAAGCAGCTAAGGATGTCAGTATCGGAGTATGAGGCCCAATTTGCCCGGTTGTCAAAGTATGCTCCGCATCTTATAACCACAGAGAAATTGAAGGCTAAAAGGTTTATGAATGGACTGCGTCCTAATTTTATTACGCAGCTAACTCCTCACCTGATCACTACTTATTCAGAAATGGTAAAGAGAGCCTTGGCACTGGAAGCTGCGAATGAAACTGTAGATAAGATTAGAGGGAAATCTGGAGAAGGGTCTTCAGATCGAAAAAGGAAGTATGAGTCGGGGAATGCCCCGAAGGTTCAGCAAACTACTAAGAAGGCAGGCAAGGCTCCGGTAGGGAGTAAGGATGTTTGTAAGCATTGCCATCGTATCGGGCATAAGGTTGAGAATTGTTGGCGTAAATTGGGTGCATGTTTCCGTTGTGGAAGCACTCAACACCGAATCCCGGACTGCCCAATGGCCAAGACAGCACCAACAAATAAGAACCCCCAAGTAAAGCAAGGAAGACTGCAAGCCATTCAGGAAATGGAACCTGAATCCCCGCAGGAGGGCGGATTGATTGAAGGTACACTGTTAGTGAACTCAAAACCTGCATTTGTGTTGTTTGATTCTGGAGCTACGCACTCTTTCATTAGCTATGAGTTTGCTAAATTCTTGGAAGTAAAGTCAGTTCCATTACCCACACAACTGGAAGTTGCAACTCCTTAAGTGAGGGTAAAAAGCTTAAAGAATATTACCTGCTAGTCAGATCATGGTCAAAGGACATGATTTACCCGGTGATTTGATATGTTTAGAAATGTGGGATTATGATGTAATCCTTGGGGTTGATTGGTTATCTAAATACCATGCAAACTTAGATTGCCAATTGAGACAAGTGACTTTCTTAGAAGAGGAAATCTATTCCATGACCTTTGATAAACCCCAAACCAAAAGAATACCAATAATTTCAGCAGTGAAAGCTTGTAAATTAGTACAGAAAGGTTGTCAAGGATATTGGCTTCTGTGACCCTATTAAATCAGAACATAGTAGGATTGGAAGATATTCCGATTGTAAGGGAGTTTCTTGATGTTTTCCCTGAAGAGCTACCTGGCATACCACCTAATAGAGAGGTGAATTTTTCAATTGAATTGGTACCGGAGCTACGCCTATCTCAAGAACACCATACAGAATGTCAATAGAGAATTGAAAGAACTAAAAAGGCAATTGTTGGAATTATAGAGAAGGGATCATCAGACCCAGTACCTCACCTTGGGGTGCTCCGGTACTGTTTGTTAAAAAGAAAGATGGATCTATGCGGTTGTGTATAGATTATCGACAGTTAAATCAATGACTATAAAGAATAAGTACCCACTTCCGAGAATTGATGATTTATTTGATCAGTTGTCTGGAGCTCAGTGTTTCTCCAAGATTGATTTAAGGTGTGGATATCATCAACTTAAAATTCAAGAATCAGATATTCATAAAACGGCTTTTCGAACAAGATATGGACATATGAATTTGTGGTGATGCCGTTGGATTGACAAACGCACCAGCTGCATTTATGCGTCTAATGAATGATGTGTTCAGGTCTTATTTAGATCAGTTGTGGTTGTATTCATTGATGATATACTGATCTACTCCAAAAGTATGGAGGAGCATGAAGCTCATCTACGGATCACTTTGCAATTGTTACGAGACAACAAGTTATATGCAAAGTTTAGCAAGTGTGAATTTTGGTTGAAGGAAGTGATGTTCTTAGGACACATTATTTCTAAAGAAGGTCTATCAGTAGATTCTTCAAAAATCGAAACTATACAGAAATGGGAGCAACCTAAGAATCTCACTGAAGTAAGAAGTTTTTGGGCATGGCCAGTTACTACGGGATTTGTCAAGGATTTTTCTAGAATTGCCTCACCTCTTACACAGTTGACTAGAAAAGGAACTGCATTTTTATGGAATGAGAATTGTGAGGAAGCATTCCAATTGTTAAAAGAATGTCTGTCGTCTGCACCAATTCTAGCTTTGCGGTAGAGGGAAAATTATTTGAGGTTTATACTGATGCTTCCAATTGGACTGGGTTGTGTATTAATGCAAGATGGAAGAGTTATTGCCTATGCATCAAGACAGTTGAAGACTCACGAGAGGATTACCCAGTACATGATTTAGAATTGGCCGCTGTGGTCTTTGCTCTTAAGCTTTGGAGACACTATCTATATGATAACCAATTCATAGTGTACTCGATCATAAGAGTCTCAAATACTTATTTTCACAGAAAGAATGAACATGAGACAAAGAAGATGGATGGAATATATCAAAGACTATGATTTCAAGATTGAATACCATCCAGGAAAAAAAACACTGTGGCTGATGCACTCAGCAGAAATCCTATAGCCAATATTTTGGTTGCAAGTAGGGAATGGAAATTATTGAGGAATTTTCTACCTTGAGCTTAAAAGTTGAAAACCAAGAAGAAAGGGTTGTAATTATAACTTGATAGTACAGTCAGATTTGCTGAAGCAAATTAAAGAGCAACAAGACAATGACCCTATACTGGTAGGAATCAGAGAAAAATGGCTTCTAAACTTGATTTTAATGAAGATGTTCATGGGAATCTTCGATTCGGGACAGATTGTGTGTACCGGATAATCCCGAAATCAAGAAACAGATCTAGAAGAAGAGAAGCTATCGGTCTCACTACACCATTCACCCCGGAGCTGTCAAAATGTATCAGGATTTGAAGAAGCATTCTGGTGGTGCAACATGAAAAAGGATATTGTGGAATTTATTGCAAAATGTTTGACATGTCAGAAAATTAAGGCAGAACACCAGAAACCTGCAGGAAAATTAAAACCACTTGAGATACCAGAGTGGAAATGGGATAGCATTGGTATGGATTTTATTGTGGGATTACCCAAAACACGGAGTGGATTTGATGCTATTTGGGTAATCATTGACAGACTTACCAAATCAGCTCATTTCTTAGCAATAAAGACAAGATGGTCTGTTAATATTTTGGCAGCACTATATATGAAGGAAATTGTACGGTTGCATGGAATTCCAAAGAACATAGTTTCTGACCGAGATGCAAGATTTACTTCGCATTTTTGGAGAGAGTTGCAAGATGCTTTGGGAACTAAATTAAAATTTAGTACTGCATTTCACCCTCAAACAGATGGACAGACCGAACGGGTGAATCAAATTGTTGAGGATATGTGTCGTGCTTGTGTATTAGAGTTCAGAAATGACTGGAACACTCACCTAGCAATTATGAATTTGCATATAACAATAGCTACCTCTACCATTCGAATGGCACCTTTCGAAGCTTTGTATGGTCGGCAATGTAGATCACCATTATGTTGGGTAGAACTAAAAGAAACGCATATTCTTGGAAAGAAATGATCCAAGAGACGACAGAAGTTATCAAGTTGGTACAAGATCGGATGAAAGCTGCTCAAGATCGACAGAAAAGCTATGCCGATCGACGTAGAGAGAGAGTTAGAATTTCAGCAAGGGGAACATGTGTTTCTTAAAGTATCACCCCGGAGAGGAATCAAAAGATTTGGTATCAAGGGGAAATTGAGTCCAAGATACATTGGACCTTTTGAAATATGAAGAGAGTTGGTGAAATGACATACCAACTGGCACTCCACGCAATTATCCAATGTACATGATATCTTTCATGTGTCAATGTTAAGAAAATATGTATATGATCCGGAACACATTATTGGATACCAAGATCTGGATGTACAAGGAATTTGGCATATGAAGAAAGACCAGTACAGATCCTCGATCGAAAAATCAAGCAACTTCGGAACAAGGAAGTTCCTTTACTAAAAATTCAGTGGAATAAGCGGGGACAAGAAGAAGCAACATGGGAATTGGAAGATGCCATAAAAAACGTATCCAGAGTTGTTTACAGGTCAGTAACCACATCCTTGTGTAATTAAATTTGGAGGACCAAATTCTTTTAGTGGGGGAGTTGTAACACCCCAGAATTTTTATTTGTTGAAAAACATGAATAATAAAGTTATTAGACCTAAGCATTAGTCTTAAATTGAAATAATTGATATTGGTATGATTAGTATTAACTAACGTTACCCTAGTGTCGTACTCGGACGTGCGCGCTCCCACAAGACGACACTGAAAAACATAACGAAAATGAAATCTGAGAACACCATAATTTCTAGAAAAATGTGGAGATCTCAGAAATATAATATCTGAATTTTTCGACATTCGGATTTTGAGATTAAGTCGACGCGACCATTTTCGGGTGATTTTTCACCTACTATAAAATAAATTCTAAAAATTAAACTAAAATCACCATAATTTGTAAAACCATCATATTTGTCTATGGTTGAAATTTTAGTACAAACGGACTTTGTTTGGACATGTTTACATCAAGTCTAATGGACTAGTTGAATTATGGAGTATTTACGTAACCAATTTTTGTGTTTATTTGAGTGCTTACGTGTGAAGCCTTGAGGAGGCAAGCACACATTAGGATAAGGATAAACATGAGTTAAACCTCTTACACGTAAGGATTGAGGTGTAAGGGAGTAAGAGGAAGCATGAACAGGTGTAAGCAGTAAAAACCCAATGGGTTTTACTGTTACACATGTCGTGGACGTGTTCCCTTGCATGGGAACCTGGCTTGGCTATAAAAGCCACTCCCACTCCTTGAGTTCGAACCTTTCTACACCTTGGCTCTTGTCTCTGTTCTTGCTTTCCCCTGCTCTTGGCTACTAGAAGTGTTGTGGAGGAGCTCCTAGAACTACTGCTGGGGAGTTGTTGGAGTTGCTAGCTCCGTTGCACCTGCAACTGCTTTCACTTCTACTCCTGTGTGCCACTGTAGCTGTTGTACTTGGTGTGGACATTGCAAGCACGCCATCAACCTTAAGGGGGAAACACTTCTCTTGCTGGGTGTGGGATTTTTCATCAAGGATACTTGCAAGTTCATCATTTAAGCAAGGTAGGATTCATCTCCCTCTGATTCAAATCTGTTCTCCATACCTGACAAGAAGTTCTTGATGAGAAGACAAAAGGCTATACCTGTGGTTCTTCTATTTTTCTTCCAGTCATGATAGAAATACTCATGTTGGAGGAGGAACAACCTTGTTCCATTTTAGAAACTAACTCCTATCCTCTTCTTCCACCCTTGATCCTTGTACATGCTATAGAGTTTTGTAGAAGTCTCAATCATCTTTAGAATAATATGAAGACTTCGGTTTAGATGATTGATACTTCAAGTCTTGATTTAGATTCATGAAACACCTTGTGATTTAGTGTCCATCATGTAGGAATTTTCCAATAAACCATTGATATCAAGATCATTCTTCCAGTACTACACTACGTTAGCTTTAGCTAGACAAGTTCGAATTGTAAATCTCTTGTTTCATCTCATTTGTTTAGCTTATGAACCATGAGAACTACAATTAGACTCTTCCAATTGATATAAATCATGCTTTGATCATAGGTTCCATGGTTAGAGTGTTTAGAGTGAATTCAAAGTCACTTATGAGTGAGGAATAGGCGGCTGTCGACAGGCAGCCCATAGCTGTCGACAGGCCAGCCTTCCTAAACTCTGAAATAACTGGGACTGTGTGAATCTGTCGACAGCCATCTTGTTTCTGTCGACAGATGTACACAGACAACAAAAGCTGAGCTCTGTCTGCTGCGATCTGTCGACAGCCCCTTCCTGGCTGTCGACAGCTACAACCCTGATTCGAATTTCTGCACTTTTCCGTGTATGAATCCTTGCTAAAAGTTCATACTAATAGCCTAGCAAGTTACCCCTTAATTACTTGGGTATTTGCTGTCATTCTTCTGTAAAGATTACCCACTTGAAGTACCTTACTCACCATTGAATTATCCTTGAAGTCGTCAACTACGAATGGTACTCCGTGAGTCCATTCTCCTGTATTGGTAATTGAGTCATATAACCTGATGTCTTGAGAGAGTTCAAATGCTTGAACACCATGTAAGATATGATTAATTGATGATGATGACATTTATTAGGTCCTTGGACCCCCTTGATTAATATGCCTGTGCAAATAGGGCTGGTCCAGTCCTGGGAGGAGCACCCAAATTCATTTTCGGACCACGTGGAATGATAAAGGGCATCGGGATGTCTGGCATTGCATTAAATACTTTTTGACTATGGTCATCATGATTCCTGTACTATGTAACTGACATATGAACCAATTCTTGAGCTATATACCTGAGCATGACCTGAGTTTTACTGTCATTGTATCAAGTTATTGTTCTGAAACTGGTATTGTCTCTTTGATATTCGATTTATCCTTGCCTTGGCTATCGTGTAATCACCCTTGAATTATGGATTTGAATTCTACTGAGCTAGTTAGCTCACTATTCCTACTCTTTTCAGGTAACTCAGATAGGGGTGAAGTTTAAGGGCATGTGTGCTGAGTGGACCGACCTGTCAAGCAAAGCCAACCCGTTTTGTTTCTGTTTAGTAGTGTGAAATGAGATGTATAAATTAAGTTGTTTTGATCTACTCTCTCTTAGTTATTATGAGGAGTATCTGTGTAATAAAACTTCGCTTATGACGTTATGAATGGATAAATAATATTACCTTTTGTGCCTGTTTTCTGTCACTTCCGATAAATAGCCTTTTATTAGGACGTGACAGATAATTTGGTATCAGAGCATTAGTTCGATAAACCTAGGGAAACCAGTGAGTTGGGGTAGAAATTTGGGATTAGGTAGCATGACTTTGCAATTATATAAATGCTTAACTTGATATTTGTTTCAGTATGGATATGAATGCCCAAGATAGGATGGTGGCAGCGCTAGAAATGTTACGTCAAGACATTGAGCTATATGCTCAAGCCCAGCAGGAAGCTCATATGCAAATTAAGGAAGAAGTGCTTAATTTGACTGCGGGTGCTTTCTTTGCCGGCAATCCTGGTGCTTCACTGGATGTCATGACTCAAGTTATGTGTAGGTTGGACAATCTCAGGCTGGGGCAAGATATGCTGCTTCACCAGTTTGAAGGGTATTGGGAAGCTTTAACCGATGCGGCAAGGGAATTATACCATGGAGCCGGAGAAGCACAGCAGCCACCACCTGCAGAATCTGTTATAGACCTGACCCAGAACTAGAAAGGACTTAGGCAACTTGTCCTTCTTTTTGTAAACCTCTCTTTTGTGTAAATGTTGGTTGTATATACCTAACTCCAATGTGTATGTGGAGTGAGAGGTAGTGGGGGTTGGAATTTTGTAAGTATGACAACTTGGAAGGAAAAGGTTATGGTATTTCGGGGATACATGGGAATGTATTGTAATGTAAATTTGACTTGTTTATAGAGATGGTGTGTTCTGTGAATTGAATGGTGTATGTGATGGATGTAAGCTTGGAATGATTGTGAAAATTAATGTGTGTTATTGGATGTTTCAGCTACTTTCTCCATTTAGTAATGGAGGAGGTGACGCTAATTGGAGGAAGATGGAGAGTTCTATGCATGATCTGACCCGAGTAATGAAGGCGGTAGCCAGAAATGGTAGCCACAAGGGACAAGCTTGTTCAAGGATTTCTGAAGCCTGGATCCCCGAGATTTTCAGGAGGTACGGATCTGGATGAGGCCGAAAATTGGCTATAAGACATTGAAAGGATATTCAGAATGATTAAGTGTACAGAAGAAGAAAAGGTTCGTCTGACTACATTCCAGTTAGATCTGATGCCCGTGCTTGGTGGGAAACTGTGGAAGCTATCCTGGAGGATTCAAACCAAGTTAGTTGGGAAGAGTTTGTGGAATTGTTCAATGATCAATATTTCTCTGAGGTAGTTCAAGAGAAGAAAGCAAATGAATTTGCTAGTCTAAAGCAGCTAAGGATGTCAGTATCGGAGTATGAGGCCCAATTTGCCGGTTGTCAAAGTATGCTCCGCATCTTATAACCACAGAGAATTGAAGGCTAAAAGGTTTATGAATGGACTGCGTCCTAATTTTATTACGCAGCTAACTCCTCACCTGATCTACTTATTCATAAATGGTAAAGAGAGCCTTGGCACTGGAAGCTGCGAATGAAACTGTAGATAAGATTAGAGGGAAATCTGGAGAAGGGTCTTCAGATCGAAAAAGGAAGTATGAGTCGGGGAATGCCCCGAAGGTTCAGAAAACTACTAAGAAGGCAGGCAAGGCTCAGTAGGGAGTAAGGATGTTTGTAAGCATTGCCATCGTATCGGGCATAAGGTTGAGGATTGTTGGCGTAAATTGGGTGCATGTTTCCGTTGTGGAAGCACTCAACACCGAATCCCGGACTGCCCAATGGCCAAGACACACCAACAAATAAGAACCCCAAGTAAAGCAAGGAAGACTGCAAGCCATTCAGGAAATGGAACCTGAATCCCGCAGGAGGGCAGATTGATTGAAGGTACACTGTTAGTGAACTCAAAACCTGCATTGTGTTGTTTGATTCTGGAGCTACTCACTCTTTCATAGCTATGAGTTTGCTAAATTCTTGGAAGTAAAGTCAGTTCCATTACCCACACAACTGGAAGTTGCAACTCCTTTAAGTGAGGGTAAAAAGCTTAAAGAATATTACCCTGCTAGTCAGATCATGGTCAAAGGACATGATTTACCCGGTGATTTGATATGTTTAGAAATGTGGGATTATGATGTAATCCTTGGGGTTGATTGGTTATCTAAATACCATGCAAACTTAGATTGCCAATTGAGACAAGTGACTTTCTTAGAAGAGGAAATCTATTCCATGACCTTTGATAAACCCCAAACCAAAAGAATACCAATAATTTCAGTAGTAAAAGCTTGTAAATTAGTACAGAAAGGTTGTCAAGGATATTGGCTTCTGTGACCTTATTAAATCAGAACATAGTAGGATTGGAAGATATTCCGATTATAAGGGATTCTTGATGTTTCCCTGAAGAGCTACCTGGCATACCACCTAATAGAGAGGTGAATTTTTCAATTGAATTGGTACCAGGAGCTACGCCTATCTCAAGAATGCCATACAGAATGTCAATAGAAGAATTGAAAGAACTAAAAAGGCAATTGTTGGAATTAATAGAGAAGGGATTCATCAGACCCAGTACCTCACCTGGGGTGCTCCGGTACTGTTTGTTAGAAAGAAAGATGGATCTATGCGGTGTGTATAGATTATCGACAGTTAAATCAATGACTATAAAAAATAAGTACCCACTTCCGAGAATTGATGATTTATTTGATCAGTTGTCTGGAGCTCAGTGTTTCTCCAAGATTGATTTAAGGTGTGGATATCATCAACTTAAAATTCAAGAATCAGATAATCATAAAACGGCTTTTCGAACAAGATATGACATTATGAATTTGTGATGCCGTTGGATTGACAAACGCACCAGCTGCATTTATGCATCTAATGAATGATGTGTTCAGGTCTTATTTAGGTCAGTTTGTGGTTGTATTCATTGATGATATACTGATCTACTCCAAAAGTATGGAGGAGCATGAAGCTCATCTATGGATCACTTTGCAATTGTTACGAGACAACAAGTTATATGCAAAGTTTAGCAAGTGTGAATTTTGGTTGAAGGAAGTGATGTTCTTAGGACACATTATTTCTAAAGAAGGTCTATCAGTAGATTCTTCAAAATCGAAACTATACAGAAATGGGAGCAACCTAAGAATCTCACTGAAGTAAGAAGTTTTTGGGCATGGCCAGTTACTACCGGATTTGTCAAGGATTTTTCTAGAATTGCCTCACCTCTTACACAGTTGACTAGAAAAGGAACTGCATTTTTATGGAATGAGAATTGTGAGGAAGCATTCCAATTGTTAAAAGAATGTCTGTCGTCTGCACCAATTCTAGCTTTGCCGGTAGAGGGAAAATTATTTGAGGTTTATACTGATGCTTCCAACATTGGACTGGGTTGTGTATTAATGCAAGATGGAAGTGTATTGCCTATGCATCAAGACAGTTGAAGACTCACGAGAGGAATTACCCAGTACATGATTTAGAATTGGCCGCTGTGGTCTTTGCTCTTAAGCTTTGGAGACACTATCTATATGATAACCAATTCATAGTGTACTCCGATCATAAGAGTCTCAAATACTTATTTTCACAGAAAGAAATGAACATGAGACAAAGAAGATGGATGGAATATATCAAAGACTATGATTTCAAGATTGAATACCATCCAGGAAAAAGAAACACTGTGGCTGATGCACTCAACATAAATCCTATAGCCAATATATTTTGGTTGCAAGTAAGGGAATGGAAATTATTGGAGGAATTTTCTACCTTGAGCTTAAAAGTTGAAACCCAAGAAGAAAGGGTTGTAATTAATAACTTGATAGTACAGTCAGATTTGCTGAAGCAAATTAAAGAGCAACAAGACAATGACCCTATACTGGTAGGAATCAGAGAAAAATTGGCTTCTAAACTTGATTTTAATGAAGATGTTCATGGGAATCTTCGATTCCGGGACAGATTGTGTGTACCAGATAATCCCGAAATCAAGAAACAGATCTTAGAAGAAGCTCATCGGTCTCACTACACCATTCACCCCGGAGCTGTCAAAATGTATCAGGATTTGAAGAAGCATTTCTGGCGGTGCAACATGAAAAAGGATATTGTGGAATTTATTGCAAAATGTTTGACATGTCAGAAAATTAAGGCAGAACACCAGAAACCTGCAGGAAAATTAAAACCACTTGAGATACCAGAGTGGAAATGGGATAGCATTGGTATGGATTTTATTGTGGATTATCCAAAACACGGAGTGGATTTGATGCTATTGGGTAATCATTGACAAACTTACCAAATCAGCTCATTTCTTAGCAATAAAGACAAGATGGTCTGTTAATATTTTGGCAGCACTATATATGAAGGAAATTGTACGGTTGCATGGAATTCCAAAGAACATAGTTTCTGACCGAGATGCAAGATTTACTTCGCATTTTTAGAGAGAGTTGCAAGATGCTTTGGGAACTAAATTAAAATTTAGTACTGCATTTCACCCTCAAACAGATGGACAGACCGAACGGGTGAATCAAATTGTTGAGGATATGTGACGTGCTTGTGTATTAGAGTTCAGAAATGACTGGAACACTCACCTAGCAATTATGGAATTTGCATATAATAATAGCTACCAGTCTACCATTCGAATGTCACCTTTCGAAGCTTTGTATGGTCGGCAATGTAGATCACCATTATGTTGGGTAAAACTAAAAGAAACGCATATTCTTGGAAAGAAATGATCCAAGAGATGACAGAAGTTATCAAGTTGGTACAAGATCGGATGAAAGCTGCTCAAGATCGACAGAAAAGCTATGCCGATCGACGTAGAAGAGAGTTAGAATTTCAGCAAGGGGAACATGTGTTTCTTAAAGTATCACCCCGGAGAGGAATCAAAAGATTTGGTATCAAGGGAAAATTGAGTCCAAGATACATTGGACCTTTTGAAATATTGAAGAGAGTTGGTGAAATGACATACCAACTGGCACTTCCACCGCAATTATCCAATGTACATGATATCTTTCATGTGTCAATGTTAAGAAAATATGTATATGATCCGGAACACATTATTGGATACCAAGATCTGGATGTACAAGGAAATTTGGCATATGAAGAAAGACCAGTACAGATCCTCGATCGAAAAATCAAGCAACTTCGGAACAAGGAAGTTCCTTTACTAAAAATTCAGTGGAATAAGCGGGGACAAGAAGAAGCAACATGGGAATTGGAAGATGCCATAAAAAACAGTATCCAGAGTTGTTTACAGGTCAGTAACCACATCCTTGTGTAATTAAATTTGGAGGACCAAATTTCTTTTAGTTGGGAAGAGTTGTAACACCCCAGAATTTTTATTTGTTGAAAAACATGAATAATAAAGTTATTAGACCTAAGCATTAGTCATAAATTGAAATAATTGATATTTAGGGATGATTAGTATTAACAAACGTACCCTAGTGTCGTACTCGGACGTGCGCGCTCCCACAGGGCGACACTGAAAAACTGTAACGAAAATGAAATCTGAGAACACCATAATTTCTAGAAAAAATGTGGAGATCTCAGAAATATAAATATCTGAATTTTTCGACATTCGGATTTTGAGATTAAGTCGACGCGACCATTTTCGGGTGATTTTTCACCTACTATAAAATAAATTCTAAAAATTAAACTAAAATCACCATAATTTGTAAAACCATCATATTGTCTATGGTTGAAATTTTAGTACAAACGGACTTTGTTTGGACATGTTTACATCAAGTCTAATGGACCAGTTGAATTATGGGATTTACGGTAACCAATTTTTGTGTTATTTGAGTGCTTACGTGTGAAGCCTTGAGGAGGCCAGCACACATTAGGATAAGAATGAAACATGAGTTAAACCTCTTACACGTGAGGATTGAGGTGTAAGGGAGTAAGAGGAAGCATGAACCAGGTGTAAGCAGTAAAAACCCAATGGGTTTTACTGTTACACCTGTGCGTGGACGTGTTCCCTTGCATGGGAACCTGTCTTAGCTATAAAAGCCACTCCCTCTCCTGAGTTCGAACCATTCTACACCTTGGCTCTTGTCTCTGTTCTCGCTTTCCCCTGCTCTTGGCTGCTAGAAGTGTGGTGGAGGAGCTCCTAGAACTACTACTGGGGAGTTGTTGGAGTTGCTAGCTCCGTTGCACCTGCAACTGCTTTCACTTCTACTCCTGTGTGCCACTGTAGCTGTTGTACTTGGTGTGGACATTGCAAGCACGCCATCAACCTAAAGGGGGAAACACTTCTCTTGCTGGGTGTGGGATTTTTCATCAAGGATACTTGCAAGTTCATCATTTAAGCAAGGTAGGATTCATCTCCCTCTGATTCAAATCTGTCTCCATACCTGACAAGAAGTTCTTGATGAGAAGACAAAAGGCTATACCTGTGGTTCTTCTATTTTTCTTCCAGTCATGATAGAAATACTCATGTTGGAGGAGGAACAACCTTGTTCCATTTTAGAAACTAACTCCTATCCTCTTCTTCCACCCTTGATCTTGTACATGCTATAGAGTTTTGTAGAAGTCTCAATCATCTTTAGAATAATATGAAGACTTCGGTTTAGATGATTGATACTTCAAGTCTTGATTTAGATTCATGAAACACCTTGTGGTTTAGTGTCCATCATGTACAAATTTTCCATAAACCATTGCTATCAAGATCATGCTTCCAGTACTACACTACGTTAGCTTCTAGCTAGACAAGTTCGAATTGTAAATCTCTTGTTTCATCTCATTTGTTTAGCTAAACCACTGTGAGAACTACAATTAGACTCTTCCAATTGATATAAATCATGCTTTGATTCATAGGTTCCATGGTTAGAGTGTTTAGAGTGAATTCAAAGTCACTTATGAGTGAGGAACAGGCGGCTGTCGACAGGCAGCCCATAGCTGTCGACAGGCCAGCCTTCCTAAACTCTGAAATAACTGGGACTGTGTGAATCTGTCGACAGCCATCTTGTTGCTGTCGACAGATGTACACAGACCAGCAAAAGCTGAGCTCTGTCTGCTGCAATCGGTCGACAGCCCCTTCCTGGCTGTCGACAGCTACAACCCTGATTCGAATTTCTGCACTTTTCCGTGTATGAATCCTTGCTAAAAGTTCATACTAATAGCCTAGCAAGTTACCCCTTAATTACTTGGGTATTTTTGTCATTCTACTGTAAAGATTACCCACTTGAAGTACCTTACTCACCATTGAATTATCCTTGAAGTCGTCAACTACGAATGGTACTCCGTTGAGTCCATTCTCCTGTATTCGGTAATTGAGTTCATATAACCTGATGTCTTGAGAGTTCAAATGCTTGAACACCATGTGAGATATGATTAATTGATGATGATGACATTTATTGGTCCTTGGACCCCCTTGATTAATATGCCTGTGCAAATAGGGCTGGTCCAGTCCTGGGAGGAGCACCCAAATTCATTTTCGGACCACATGGAATGATAAAGGGCGTCGGGATGTCTGGCATTGCATCAAATACTTTTTGACTATGGTCATCATGATTCCTGTACTATGTAACTGACATATGAACCAATTTTTGAGCTAAATACCTGAGCATGACCTGAGTTTTACTGTCATTGTATCAAGTTATTGTTCTGAAATCTGGTATTGTCTCTTTGATATCCGATTATCCTTGCCTTGGTTATCGTGTAATCACCCTTGAATTATGGATTTGAATTCTACTGAGCTAGTTAGCTCACTTTCCTACTCTTTTTTGGTAACTCAGATGGGGGTGAAGTTTAAGGGCATGTGTGCTGAGTGGACCGACCGTGTCAAGCAAAGCCAACCCGTTTATGTTTCTGTTTAGTAGTGTGAAATGAGATGTATAAATTAAGTTGTTTTGATCTACTCCTCTATTAGTTATTATGAGGAGTATCTGTGTAATAAAACTTTCGCTTATGACGTTATGAATGGATAAATAATTATTACCTTTTATGTTTGTTTTATGTCACTTCCGATAAATAACCTTTTATTAGGACGTGACAAACACTGTCTACTGGACTGGAAAAAATAAATTCGGATAGGGAAAAGTAAAATTGGAGTAGAAACTTAGGCCACTCGGTAAATTTAACACTCTAAAACTACCCGAAGTTGAATACTTAGTGCAAAGAATTGGTTATCTATTGCAAAGTTTGGCAAGGATAAGAAAGCATTCCCCATGGCATTCAGGTTTAGTTTGGTCTGCATTCAGGAGGGTTGTTCTAGAATTGGTCTTCTAGGTGAAGCATGAAAGCATGGAGGTTTCAACAGGTCTCATTATAACAAGTGAAACTTCTGGTTTGTTGGGGGGGGAAACCATAGGCCAAACAAAAGGCTAAAGATAACCTATATCAGCATGCATATATATCATTATAAAACAAAATTTAGACCATTAGTATTCAGTAAAAAAGTGTGGATATTCATGGTAAAACAAATTATGAATGGCACATAGAAGCAACAAATTTAGAATATTTTTTCTCTTGGCCCATTTCAATGAATAGACTTGGGTTCCATTCAATAAGTAGATACTGGGAGATCAAGCATGGAGTTGGTAAGGAGTGCTTAAATGACATAGTTTGTTCTTTACATTAGCACCAATATGAATTTTACCCTTGATATTACGCTGTAATAGGTCACAAGCCAGACTAGATGTCTCTTCTAAGAGCAAAGATGATTTTCTGAGTAGAAGCAACATGGTCATAAGGAAATGGTGTTAATGTTTTCAATTTCCCACCTACCTAGGACTACGTTCTGATATATTAGCTGTTCTACTCTGGTTGTGGTAGGACTGTCCAAGAAGTGAAAATATTGAACACAATAATCGATTAAAATAGCCTAATTGGAAAATGATGACCTCCTGCAGTGCCAAGTCTATTGCATTGAAATGGGCCAAATGAAAATATTTAAATGTGTTACTTCCAAAAACAAATTACAAAACAAGTGAGCAGTATGAAAAAATGAAAATTCTAGTACAAAATAGAAGCCTTGATGAGTTCAGTCCAACCCTATCTAATCTGAGGGGAGCGCGGGACGGAGGGGGGAGAGGGGGGGGACGGTGGGGGCCGAGAGGGGAGGGGGGGACAGGACGGGGGGGGGGGGGGGGGGAGCGCGGGACGGAGGGGGGACGGTGGGGGTCGGGAGGGGGGGACAGTGACGGAGGGAGGGAGCGCGGGACGGAGGGGGGAGGGGGGGGGACGGGGGGGGCCGGGAGGGGAGGGACAGTGACGGAGGGGCGGAGCGGGATGGAGGGGGGAGGGGGGGGGACGGTGGGGGCCGGGAGGGGGGGACAGTGACGGAGGGGGGGGGGAGCGCGGGACGGAGGGGGGGATAGATGCAGGGGGAGGAGACATACCGGCAGGGCGGTGAGCCGGAGGCGGCGGCAGGGCGGCGATCCCAGAGGCGGCCGAAGGCGGTACGCGGCAGGCCGCTCGATCAGGGCCACGGGGGGCTCGGGGCGACGGCGGCAGACGTTGCAGCGACCAGAGAGAGATGCCAGAGACGAGAGAGAAAGAGAGAGAGATAGAGAGAGACGCCAGAGATGCAAGAGAGAGAGAGAGAAGAGTCACAGAGACGAGAGAGAGAGAGAGCGCGGGGGTGGGAAGGGCACGGAAAGGGGGAAATTGGGGTTTTCCGACGGAATTTGTTCCGTCGGAAAATCCGTCAGCCTTTCCGACGTATTTTCAGACGGAAATGTTTCCGTCAGAAATACCGATGGGTTTTCCGACGAATGAAGGTCCACGGATTATTGTCAAACATACCGACGATTTTCCGACGAAAACATTTCCGTCGGTAAACCGCTTTCCCTTGTAGTGGTAGGAAGTGTGCGGATTTGGTTAGTCGGTCGACAATGACCCATATGGCGTCGAGCTCACCACGAGTCTTGGGTAAACCCATGCTGAAGTCCATGCCAATATTTTCCCATTTCCACTCCGGAATATCTACTGGTCTATGCACGCCAGCAGGGCGTGTATGTTCTGCCTTTACCTGTTGGCAGTAAGGCAGAAAACCCAACACTAGCCGATAGGTTGAAAAGTACGTGAATAGCAATTTACTACAGCGGTTTTAAAGTAAACAATTCAACTTAGTCCATCACCATCACATATTCCACAGTCTATATAGCAAAATAAATTGACAACATCCATATTGTTACATGATAACGAACTACATTGTCCAAAATAATTGTCCATACGACATATTGTTCAAGCTGAGGAAAGTACAACTAAAATCTACTCCTCGCGAGCTACTCCTTCAATAGATCGACCTTCGCTAGGCCTTCCTCCAAGTAGTAACACCTGTCTCACCTGTACGCCGAAGCAAGGGGGAGTCCACAGACTCAGCAAGTAAAACAAAGACTTAATCTCAAACATGCCACATTCACATTTAGCTATTAAACACTAGGGAATACACACTATCTTTCAAATTACAAGAAAAGACATGGATCATACTTTTAGCTATCAACACATTTCCAAGTCATTTAACCATGCTTTGTTCTATCACATATTCATTCTAAATCATGGATGCTAATGTTATACACTTATGAATACTCTCCACACCTAACATGTAACATGAAACATTCATCCACACATCAATCCGTTTCATGGTGAAATTTTACAACTAGAACATGGAAGTTGACATAAGGAAATGAGCAACTTAACATGATGACTATTGACTCTTCACATCTACTTTTCATATTTAATCTCACATTTTGCTTGCTGTTTTATCATCATTACATTTCATACACATGATTTCTTATTGTATAGCATGAATTAAAAGGGTCTAATACACATTCAATCCATTATTCACGTATGAGGTTTTCAAACATGGATTTATACATTAGGTGGACATCGTATCTAACATGGAACCTAATGATTTTCTCTTATGTTTTTCACATTCCTAACCATACTTTACTTGCTGTTTTAACATGAATTAAATGTAGTTGCATGGAGTTAGATTTATTCGCACACAATCTCATTCATTATTAGTTTTCTCATACTTATTGTTCGTAGTACACGAATAACATGGTCAAATATGTTTATTTACATGCACTATCACATGAATGGAATAATTTACATGACATGATGCTAAACATGATATTGAAATGAAGGTAACCAATACATACATATCACATTAACATATTAGTTTTTCACATGCAAGCACATTCTTATTACACTAACTTTTCCCTTTACTTAACTTTTCACATAATCCTCACATTACTTACTCTTTCATTTCCATATATCACATGTTCTGTCATTTGTACTCATCACATGTCACTTTTGCATATCATTATGCACTTACTTATATTCCAATAATTTAAAGATGCCATGACACATAGTCCTAACTACCTATTAGAGGACACAAACAAATGTCTCATACTCATAACTCATCGCATCTCATAACACATAACTTATAACACATAACTCATAACACATAACTCATATCACATACTCACCACCTAGGCAATGTAGTGGTGAATCTTGGTAGCTGCGCAGACAGGGAGAAGCACTCTCCACCCTGTCTAGTGGTACTTGTCCACCTCCAGGTTTTCCCCAATGCCCTTGGGACAAACTTTTCACACATAGAGCCTTCCATAGGGACTTTTCTATGTACAACTCTCGAGGCCTCTACGGTAGCAGTGTCATTCTTGGCCAATTATTACACATTTTCTTACTCACATTTTTCTCTCATTATCCACAACTTTTCATAAGTCACTTAATCACTTTGCATACACTATTGATTATACATAAACTTCAGTTAACCTAATCATGATACTACCATTAACAGAGTTTAAACACTCAGTAAATTTACGCTAATCAGGTGGAAAAACACATTATTAATCAACCTCATAATAGCATGCTTTAAGGACTCATTTTCGCATGGAAATTTCACAACATACACTATTATTATCTAAATCACACGAAAATTTGTCCACACACTGCTTGCAGGGTTCAGATTACTCATGCAAATCTCATATTTTTCTGAACTACATAGAATTTACAGAAAATAAAATACTCATTCACATGCCGTTAATAACTCAATTATCATGAAGGCACAACATAAATGTTGGATTTGACAATTTACAGACCTATACCTAACATGCATATTATCACTTAATTTTCCCCGGATTTACGACACATCATATGATTTACGGTGATCTTTACAAAACCTACCGCTTGCTTTCTATTTTCAAGACAAAAATTGCAATAAATCTCATGAGCAAGGGAAAATTCCCAAAGTTTCAGAACATGGCCTGACATACCTACACATAGTCTAGCTAAATTTTGGCATTCAAATTCCTCACGAATTATGCAAACAATAAACTAACCTGGCCAATGTCTTATCTAACATGCATTTTCCATGAATGAAACCATTCACACTATTTACATAAATTCACCCTATTTCCACAACACATTCTATTATCTATATTATATAACACATAACATTACATTATATTCTCATGCGTCAAATTCCGAAAATTAATCATATAGGGCAGAACAGTCCTCTGTTCTGTCTAGATGAACTAGACGGCAAGGTCTGGCCGTTCACATGGGTTAACGGCAACATCGTCTGCCGCCGGATGGAGATCTTAACGGCAAGGGATCTTGCCGTTAAGTTCCTATCTGTGCAGAAACACAGACCGAGCTCCAAAGATGGATGAATGTGGGGTTCCAGGACTCGAGGAAAAATCCGCAAAAATACTAAAACTCAATGGGACATGTGGGGGATCAAGGTCTAGGTTTACTTGCCTCTCTAAAAACCTCCAAGGGGATCAAAATAGGCGGTGAAGCTCTCCTTGGACAGTCCCAAGAAGCCCCAAAACACCTTCACTCCATCATCTGTGGTGTTGTAGCTTCCAGTCCGAGGTCGGGGAAGCCTTCTCCTATGCCCAAGCTAGCTTCTAGTTGCTGTAGATCACCGGATGAAGCTCCAATCCGCCGGATCTGAGCTCTCAAAGTTCAGGTTTTCTCACAGGGCTTAGGGTGTCTCTCCTTCTCCTTGCAAAGAGCCAAGAGAGGGTCTTGTGGTTGCAAAAGGGGTTTGTTTATAGGAGAGAGACCTTTTGTCTCACGCAGAAGGTGATGTGAAGGGCTCATAGCCGTTGGGGACATCTCCCCAATGGCTGAGCTTGCTTCTTCCGAAATTCCGGGGTCTGCAGCGCACTGAGATTCAGTGATATTAACGTCCACATACATGGCCGTTTATTTAAGTATAACGTCCAACGATGTTGACGTTGACTATCATGGATGTCCACCATGTTGACGCCAACTGCTCTTCGGCCAGAGCTTAAAACATGCAGAAAATCCATGCGTACGATGTATATATACATGAAATATGTATATGATATGATGTACACACTACCACATGCAAACATACAATTTTATAATCTAATTATACACATGCGCACATAAGTATAACTAGCTAATACGTACGTAGATATTTACATACATGCATTCACAAGCATGAATTCACACAACATAAATAAGCAACAAAATTCGAGGGCCTTACAAAATTAGATAGGCAAATATCGCACGTGTAATACGAGAGCATATACGTACTATATATGCATACTGTATATACATATGTACTTCCTATATTCACACACAATATCCATGTAATAGGTAGTATATGATATTCTTCAATACTTAGATAGTACATGCATAACATGCATAGTATTATTCAAGTATTCTAAGTCTTATGATTCTTAGTATTCATAATGCACCTAATTTTAGCTATTTGCTCATTTCCACATGAATTATCATATATATATACATGCATATTGCTCAAGAGAAGTATAAAACTTATAGTAGACACAAGGAACTACTTATGCTATGCACACAAAAGTGAATACCCAACACACCATATAAAAGAATAAAATTCAGGGTCTAACATGAACACTGAAAGGATGAAGGCTAAGTGCTTTCTAAACGGCCTTAAGCCCCACTACATCACTCAACTCGCACCTCTCGACATTCAGACTTATGCCGAGATGGTAAAGAAAGCCCAATTTTTGGAAGACGCTACGGACTTACTACCGACCGTATCAAAGGGAAGTTCGTCAGAAGGAAGTGACCTCGGGTCAGTCATCTGCTAGCCTACCAACGGAAAGAAGCGTCCCTTCAACATCACGGAGGGATCTAGCCACGAAAGGAAACCCAGGTTTTCGTACCCACACTCCAACAAGAGCCACTGCAAACACTGTGACAAGCTTGGTCACACGACTGATGAATGCTGGAGGAAAGCCGGCGGTGTCTGCGCTGCGGAAGTCATGAGCACCGCATCCCCGAGTGCTCGCTACTGAAGAGAATGAAAGGCACCCTAATGCGCCTAAGAACAGGGCCAACTGCAAGCCCTGCATGATGAGGAACCTGCTATAGAGGGTGGCGTGGTAGAAGGTACCCTTCAAGTTTTCTCATTATCAGCATTTGTTTTATTTGATACTGGAGCCACTCTTCCAACAACTTTAGAAGCATGTCGAAAGATTTGTTGCTCATTTTGCCTTTGCATTTTATGCTGAACAATCTGACTATAAATGAAAACTTGTTGAATGTCTTGCAACCAAGATGCAAAGCCATTCAACATCTGCCACACTGTTGAATTCACCATACTCTCCTTTATTATGATTGGTTGACTTCACTTTTGCATGTTTGAATTTTCCTCACCAATAACATCCTCCAACATCAAATGCAGACCAACATCCTTCGGAAGTGTTGTGTGTGCAAAATCCATAGACTTTGCTTGGAAGAAGAACTACTCCCATGGAACTCCCAAAATTGTTTGTCTTTGATGACTCCATAATGAAACACATGTTGTCTTACTATTTCCTTTTCATGTCTCAAGATGCATGCACACTCCAAACAAGGACACCGCTCCCCCCTCACGTTCAACAGCATCCCCTGTTGGCACCACCTCCCCCCATCGATCATCCTCTCCATCCCCTTCCCATGCTAGTCTAGCAACCACATTCCCCCCAATATGTTGCCCTCTCCCTCACCCCCCACAAGCCACGAGCAACACCCCTCCCCCTTTGTCCAATAGCATCCCTGTCCGCGCCACCTCCCCCTACCGGTCATCCCCTCCATCCCCCTCCCAATGCCCAGTCTGGCAACCCCATTCCCCCCAATATGTTTCCCCCTCTCCCATCCCCCACAAACCACCTGCAGCACCCCTCCCCCCTCACATCGAGAAACATCCCCTGTCAGTGCACCTCCTCCCTGCCGGTCATCCTCTCCATCTCCTTCACAATCAATTCCCCCTCACGTCTAGCACCCCCGAGCCCTGTCGATGCCCCATCACCAGTCCAGTGACTGCCTGTCCCACCCCGCTAGAAAGTCCCCAAATCCAGTGTGAATGATAATGTACTTACGTGCGAGAGAGGGGTAGGGTCCAAACACCGCGATTTTCCTTCACTGCAGACGTCATCTACAACCGTCATGATTTTCCTCCACTACGAATGTTGCCTGCCGCCACACGTGAGTCTTCTCCACTGTGGACACCGCCTGACTTCTCCGCGAGTCTTCTCTACTGCGAACACCGTCTACCATTGCCGCGAGTTCTTCTCCACTATAGACGGCGCCTACTACCACTACAAATCTCCTACGGCCGCTGCTTGCCCTAAACCTCTTTCGCCGCTGTAGAAAAGTGGAGAGTAGAGGCAAGGGAAGGAGGGTTGTGTTTCCCTTCTATCTTCGCGCGGGAGGGTTTATTCGATGCGCGCATAAAAATTAATAATAATATTTTATTATATGCTTACTCTAAATGCTTCATACGTATATGACTTTTTTTATATGCTTACTGTATCACGCCATAAGGATTAGTACATCTTAAAAGTTCAAGAATAAGATTCGTTCGATATCCTTACTGCACGTACAGTTCGTAGGTATAGATATGTCTATACATACTAATACTTACTACAAATATACTAAACTGTAAGAAACTTTCGTAGGCAGAGCTAAGATTTCTTGTAGTGAGACGATCTCACCTAGGGGAGATCGTATTCCCCTGAATGTAGAACTAGTCCTTGGTTTGAAGGAGCTCTCGTAAGACTCCCTCTAGCGGTATCCACACAGTGGATGATCGGCGATGACGATGACTCCTCCTTCGCTGGTGGTGCCACTCCTCCACGTCGTGCAATGCCACGCAGCAGCCAACAGCAGCAAGTAGCAGCAACAACAAGAGGGAGCGGCCCTCCTAGTTCTCCTCTTACCTAGGGAGAGCACTGGAGGGAGAGATGGGAAGGAGGATGAAGAAGGCTTCTCCTCTCAAGATCTGGCCTATGAACTTTAAGGAGAACCTTATATTTATAGAGTCCATGGGACACCTTAGTAGGGACATCTCATCCTGTCATGATGACAAGGGACACCTCGTCAAGTTATCATGACAAGAGACACCTTGCAGGGACATCTCATCTTGTCATGATGACAAGGGACACCTCGTAAGGACACCATATCCTATCATGATGACAAGGAACACCTTGTAGGACATCTCATCAAGTTATCATGATAAGGGACACCTCATAGGGACACCTCGTCAAGTAATCATGACAAGGGACACCTCATAGGGACACATTGTCAAGTAATCATGACAAGTGACATCTCATAGGGACACCTCGTCAAGTAATCATGACAAGGGACACCTCATAGGGACACCTCATCAAGTAATCATGACAAGTGACACCTCATGGGACAAGTGTCACACACCTGTCAATATGCAATGATTATAATATTATAAGGGGTTGAGGTGGCATAATGAGGTGGCTAATGTATAAATACCCTATTTTAATGGATCCTACTATAGGCTTATTGGTTCTTACCCAATAGATCCATAATGGGTTCGATAAGGCTTATTGGATGACTTTTATCCAATCCTTTATTCATCGCGTTATCCACCTAATGTGTATGACCCTGTAGCCCAATATTGAGCTGACCGTGAGTTGCATTCGTCAGAACTCTTTCTGACTTAGTGAATTATTATCTCCATAATAATTCACTCAACTCATCGATATGAACATATTAGGTCACTATGCTATAATCCTCAGATGATACGAGTGATCAATCCATTAGACCTGTCTGCCCACAGTTATTGTGTACCTGTAGTCCCTCATCCCTATTATCCCAGAGACTGTATATCAGGCATGGTGTTGTCAAGCCTATACGAAATTTGTTAAAGTCAAAATCTTATCAGATTCTCTTAGAGAACTCCTTCTCTCTAAGTCTGATCGACCCTAGCTAGGGATTTGCCCGAGTAAGACAGTATGGGATATTCCTCTTATGATACCGAGAGTGGATGATCCTCTATTGACACACAATTGCCTTCGTAAGGTTGGCTACCATTCCCAATGACTAGCTATACTAGACCTAGAACATCTAGACCTATAAATCTAGTATCAAAGAATGGAGTACTCAAACAAGACATCTTTGGTGTCTCAAGTCTAAGGACTAGTTACACAACTGAGACTACGAAATTGCTATCTGACAATCAGGTATCATTAACCATTCAACATTCTGAGAATGGATCATTCAGTGAACTCATTCTCCAATGAGCACCTACACCATATCCCTAGTGTCTCCACACAAGCAGCTATGAGACCAGCTGCTTCCATCAAATGGATGGGTATATGGCACACCAGTCTTTTCGGCCATCTCAATGTCCTTCTTGAGTAACCTATGACTAGAATATTTAGGATTTGTGTTTAAAGAGGATTGACCTCATTATCATGATCTCATCATGATCCAATTCCCATGCACAGACCCATGGACATCATAGTATACATACACATGGAATATACAGTGAGAAAATATCATTATAATATTACCAAAGGAGATTGTACATAATTACAGTGCCATCACTCACGTGAATTGGCTTGTAGGGCACCTATAACTAGCACTTGTTTGAGTTGTGAATGACCTTGGGGCTCTCATAGGGGGCTTGGTTGTAAGTCGAGCACTTGGTTGTAGTTGTTGTGTGTGTGTGTTCTTTAGAGAATGCTCCTTTGTCTGTCATTGCTATTACTTAAGTTGGCAATTAGCGTTCTTGTTCCCTTTGTGTGTATGTGGTGGGATGACTTGGTAGTGATTCCCATTGAGTGTCGTACTCAGCCCACATCCTTGTCTTTTGATGTGGGTAGGTTTTTGTGTCAGTGGCCCGACGTGGCTTGGTGTCGTGCTCTATTGCGAGGAGTAGTTGGCCGAGTTCTTGGCGCTTCTCCCTTGCAGGTATAGTATTAAACTTTACTTTGGCAATTAATATTGTTATTTGAAGCATATTTATGTAGATTAGTGTGCTCCATTATTTTGTTTGGTTATAGCCTCGTTTATACCATTCTTTATAGTTATGTATGAATTATTATGTGATCTTGGGAAACAGAGAAAACCACCTTTCTTATTGTTATCACGTGGTTAACATGAGTGCACTACCAACTTTGATAATACTTCAGGCCTTCTGGCCATGGCAATTCGGGTTAGAAGGATCCAGACCGAGATAAATCTGAAAATTTTTAACCACAACCACTTCTGTAATGATATTTGCCTATCGTTGCTTGATTGCATCGACTATAGCACTCTTTGCGCCCCTACCACAATTGCGGCTTTCGCTAGCTATAGCGCCTTCTCCATAATCACCCTCATCTGGTAGGGAGGGAAAAAGGCCACTTTTTTATTTTAGTAGGGTATTGCATCTCATATTTGGCTACACCAGTTCTAGTTTTGCATGTGCACTACTATCTTGGTCTATTTCCTTGCCCCTTTGCTGCTTCTTCTTGAGCCTAGCCTATTATGCCTCTATTGATATCACTTTGACATCAGCATCTACCTTCCATCTTGGTTTTTTTTTTCCAATGCTCATATCTAATCCATGAAGTCAGCTTCATCATTCAATGACATATTTGTGACTTTCTACTTTCAGTTATCATGGTGTCCATGCTAGATATTACCAAGATGGATATTTAGTTGACCAAAGTCAACAACTGTATTGTCAAGGCCGCAACTCTATGCTAGAATTTGGAAATTGTAAGACTACGAGGATATGTTGGTGTTCCATCACTATTGATTCTACGTCTAATTCCTGTTAGTAATATTACAGACTACTATGTGACGGACCGGGGTATTTATGCCCATTAAGGCTCCATATCCAGATCCGCCTCCCGCGAATGGACCGAATCTCGCAAGGGATATCTCACACACGTGTCCAGTAAGAGTATAAAGAGAAACCACAAGAATATAAGACACAAGAAAGTACATGTGCTCATATCTGTTCACAAATTTGTACAACTGTCCCATTACATTAATACATGTCCAATTTAAAAAGAGTACAACTATCTGGGGCATACCCCAAGGGAGCACAAGCTCACACAAACACTAACTACTAAACTACTGCTGGTGGTACAAGGCTGACGCAGCGCCACTGCAAGCCAAACACACGGCAAGCCCTGAAAAGAACTGTAGGGGAGTGAGCCTCAATAAGTCACTGGCTCAGTAGGGCTACCCAAAACAACACCGTAACCATAGACACCTCAACCGCAATGGGTCTCACTGGCAACATTAATAGCCAAACCATTTCATGCTCACATCATGACAATAAATAACAATTAAACATACTCATGATAATGAACATAACGTTCTCAAAAGAAAAGTAGAACTACAGGACTAACATAAAATCATTAGTCAGCCCAACTACTAAAGTGCCTAAACCATAGTCTCACTGGCACACTGCTACAACAACTGTTTGCCTAAACTATAAGCCATAGAGGCAAGTCACTGCCTAAGCTGCAAGCTTCACAGGAAAACCTCAAGCACTTGAATAACATGACTGCTAACAAAGAGCTGGTCCTTTATACACCAAATCACACTACTCGAATACTACATAGAAGGTAAGAACTGGCTACCACGAAGCCAATCCATAACACACTGAAACTATAATTGGAATCATACCTAAGAAGAGTAAAACTCAACAAGTGGAAGGTCTCACATGGCCTCCACGGAGCATAGCTCTACTAAACCACAATATGCCTAAGCCACAAGCCTCATCGGCAAAATACCCACAAGGTAACATAATGGCAATCATAAATTAATCCACAATAAATTACAAACAAAGATATACTTAAAACAGTTAGGTTACCAAGTGGCAGGTCAAACCACAAGACCTCCACAACACACGAGCCTAAAAAGTTTGTACACAATGTACCACCACAAAACTATAAAATAACCCATGAAGGTACAGGTACTTGCTACTCCGAGGTACCACAACACAAAAACCCGAACAAAGGGTCAAGCAGGTGTAGACACCACACTGAACCCAATTATTATATACCTTTATTTAAGCACAATATACAAGTAAACCTTACCGACAAGTCACACAAACCACAACTCAATAACAATGTGCCAACACCAGGGCACACCTCGAACTGGTCAAACCTCGACCACGAGTCACAAACTCACGAACCACGACAAGTAGCAAAGCACGAGTCGGAGGGAACAACGCACACCGCGGGAACAGACTACTGGCTGATCAGGCCAGTATCCAACCCGGACAACACAACACAAGAACAACCTCTCAGCCTCGCAGTCACGGACGAAAGGTCCAACTGCCGCTCCCTAAGGAAGAAGTCAAACAACTGTGGAGACCAACCAACACCACAACCTGCAGGCACACAGCTGTAGCCCATGCCTGGCACCTCTAGAGTCTCTGGCCGGAGCACTCTAAAGTGAGGCACTGGAAAACAGACTAGCTGGGGACCAGTGACGTCTACTGGTGTCCGTACCCCCAACTACGAGCGCGCTACAAGCGACACAAGAACAAACTCTGGAAGTCGCTGCCCCCTGCCGTCTTTCCCTCAGCTAGACGTACAACTCAAACTAAGGAGTGAGGGTGTCCAGGAAGACGACACAGACCTCGACGGTACAACACCAGTACCGGGACAAAACCCCGAGCACAACAAACACACGTGCCTGGCTCACAAAGAACCTGGGGTACCCGACTAGAGAGGCATTCCGGAATAGCGGCGGACCACCACACTCGGCTAGCACAAACCACGGTACTTACACATATAGCCTTTACTTATAATTACGATATACAAGTGTTAGGATTAACTTAACATCATTCACCATATGACCCCAAAGCTATCCCACACCAACACATACCTGAACCACAAACTTGCCTATCATTGGTCTGAGGTGACCTCCGTGGCAACACATACACCACTTATACATAAATCCAAATAATATATTCGAAAGACAACAACGGATCAGGGCTAGGTCGGTATGGACCTTCACTGCCCAAACACCACAAAGTCATAGCTAGGCTCACACAGGACCTTACTGCCCAGTTACTACGACAAATCATAAGAATTACATTACAACAAAGTGTGTAGTATACACACACTCAAACCACGTAGACAACACATGTATATTACACCCTGGATGGTTTACCACACGTCTTCCACGTAAACCACATGTCCAACACATGGACAACGCATTCCAAGAGTGCCACGGGTGCCAACACACCACACATACTGCGTAAAGCAGTTACGCACATCACATATCATTCACGTAAAACATGCCCATTACATGAGCAGTATGCTCCAAGAGTATAACAAGTGCACTGGCTCACACTGGTCATCGCCAAGCACACAAACATGCAATATTCATAACCAGAAAAGCTACGTAAACCACACTGCATGAGTACATGCACAAATTGGCGGCAACATCGACTGCCGCTTATAAGAAGTAGACGGTAAGCGATCTAGCCGTTTATATCTCGGCTGATGAGCTTGGCGACAGCGATCTTGACGCAAGTTCTCCGGCCTTAACACTGCAGAAACCCTAATCCAGCTCTACAGGTTTTCCAACCGTTAAAACTACAAGAAAAGGTACTGGAACGGTTCTTTAAACATGCATGAACCCAAAACAACCCAACACAGCATGCTACGTACATTAATTACTCAAACCACCCATTATCCCTTCATGGTGCAACTAATCCGAAAATACATTAAAATGCTGATTCAAGTGGTTAAGTCGTGTTTTAATGTTTCTATCAAGCTAACAGGCTCGACCCCTACCTCAGAACACGCTCAGACCTCCCGCAATCTCCTGGTTCACACCGAACCCTCCGCGAACTCCCACGGGAATTGCACCACGCCACGGCGTTCCTCCTCGCGCGATTCGTCACTGCCACACGTTCCACGGTCCTCCAAGCATCCTTCAGAACCTGTTGGAAGCTCTAGAAACACGGGGACACAAGCTAGGGCAAGGGGAAGAGAGAGACATGTGGAAAACTTGCTCTCGGGTGACCCTATAACCTGCAGAATTCTCAGGTTGGCGTCAACCCCTTTGCCGCAAGGACAACCGCCACCCTAAATCCACATCTAATGCCGCCAAGATCATACAGTCACGGCAACCTACCTGGACGCCAACAAGTCAGCGACCACCCTGGCCGCCAACTCCTACTCAACTACAGCAGGTCCTATTTCATTCCGAGACCTAACCTGCACCACCCCTACACACACCACGTGTCTGCACCACACTGGCTTTACAACAGCCATCACAACCACAAACACACGATCCAAAAAGGATCCGAAAATAAGCGACGTTACAACTAAGTCACTAGCACCCAATCTAACACTACTACTCTTCAGGCTTGTAAGGATATCTATGAGATCATGATGGATGTTGTAGCAACCCAATATTTCAATAAAAAAATAGAATTTTAAAAAGAATAAAAAAGGAAGCCAGTAAATAAGGAAATTAATAAATAAATATATAGAAAATAATGAAGTGTAACAGACCAAAGAAAAACTCGATAGAGATTAAGAGAGAAAATAACAATTAAATTCGAGTTGCCCAATTATCCATAACACTAGATGGGCTAAACAAGCTTAAATATAAAGATAAATGGGCCAAAAATCATGTTTAAATCCTAACCCAATAAAGAAAATATATATGTTTCCCATTAAAACCCTAATCTAATTAGGGATAGGAGGCTCTAATTTGGGCTGAAAATCACCAAAAAGGAAGTGTAAGTCACAATTAGACTTTTGAAGCCCTAACCTTACAAATATAGCTTTTAATCCCCCCTTGGTCGATCCTTACTACTGCGGGTGAGTTCGTAGATGAGAGCAAGGCGATTGGAAAGAAAAAATCACAATGGAAAGTCTAGGTTGTGGTGTTCATCATTATTTCTCCCTAGACGTCTTCATCCAACCCCAATGTAGGTGTTCTTTCAGGTGAAACCTTAATTGATCATACCATCAGATTTTCTCCATGTCTAGATCTTTACAATATGTTTTTCCTAATTTTATTACATGGTTTGCATGTATTATGTGACGGACCTCGCCATTCAAATCCGTTAACCCATGACGAGCTTGACTCAACTCCATCTCCTGCGAACCGGCCAAAGCCTCGCAAGGGATATCAACCCACACATGTCCGTGGAACTATAAAAGAACAAACTGAACATATATGAGATTCCATATCATACATATATTCACATGAAAGTACATATCCAGTTCCGAACTCAAATCAAAGTACAGAGTACAACTGCTTGGGACCAACCCCAAGGCACAACAAAAAGGAAATTACTCTGCTGGTGGTTGTAGGCCTGACTCTGCTACGGTGCGGTCCTGAACTAGAAGAAGGACAAGAACCCTCCTGCTCCCCATCCCCTGGAAAGAAGGGGTGAGCCTCACAAGTCACTGGCTCAGTAGGGCAACTCCTCAAAGCGGAGCGAATGATAAAGAGGCGTATAATATAAACAAGATTTATATTCAATTAAAAGGTAACACTACCTATGCATGGTACTACAGTTGTAATTAAATAAACGGCAAACCACGTACATGTGTACAAGCTAAAGAAGGGCACGCCGCACACGAGTCACGAGAACTGGTTCGCGACACCAGCCAATGACCCGGACAAACCACACAAGACTACCTCTTAGCCTCGCAGCCATAGGCGAAAGTCCAGCTACCGCACCACCTCAACAAGGACAAGAACTGTGGAGACCAACCAACACCACTCCTACAGACCACACCGCTACTGGCCCAAGCCAGGCACCTTTAGGGACTCCGCCCGAATTCCCTAAAGTGGGCACTGGAAAACAGGATGAGCTGGGGCCCAATACGTCTACTGGGTCCGTCCCCCACCACGAGCGTGCTACAAGCGACTGCACACCCACAACACGCATCGCTGCCCACTGTCCTCATTCTCTAAGCCGAACGTACAACTCAACTCAGGAGTGAAGTGTCTAGGAAGATGACACAAACCTTGATAGTACACACTGTACTGAGACAAACCCGAGCACCCTGTGCTTGGCGCACAATTAACCTGGGGTATCCGACTTGAGAGGTAACCACGGAAGGCGTTAAACAACCCAACTTTCTATGCACACGTATCCAAGCAAACCCGATGTTTCCAATCACGATATAAGCCAACACACCCATTGCATGCTCTACATTGCTTAACCAACACTGTGCAAGCAATGCACAACAGAAAATAGACAGACTGGCCACAGAACCCCACAGCTCGAGTGGCCACATTCTAAAACCCGACCAACATAGTGGACGCCAATTGAAGCTTGAATCGCGACAGACCAACCTGTCGCCTTAAAGTCTGAATCGTGACCAGACAGGCTGTCACATTCACAAAACGTGACGTCTGGTCTGTTGCCTTTTAGACAGAAGAATCCTATCTTGTTCTCTCATTCCGAAAATCACACCAAACAACTATACATGCTATAAAAGCAGAAATTAACCATCCACATGATACCCTAAGCATGCTTGCTATCACTATAAGCAATAATACAATCAAACACCTCTACCCTAATCCACACAAGCTACACAATTCAAAACATGAAGAAAGTTCCCCTACTAGTGAAAGAAACACAAAACCAACATTGCCCAGGCATCTCCCCGGCTCCAAGCACCTTCTCACGCTGGAACCACGCCGAACGGACAATAATACACACAAATTGCCAGCAAAATCCCGAGCAAGCCTCCCCTTCAGCGGAACAGTGCAACTGCACTGTTCGGCCAAAGGCAGAAGCCCAAAACACATAGAGGCTAAATCGCGACGTATCGGGCCATCGCGTTTAAAAAGCGACGTACCCCGCCATCGCAATTAAGCCCCGACGCCACTGCATGCGACATGCAGTGCGCATGCGGAAGTTAATTTAGAAGGCGACATTTGGATCGTGACGTAGCAGGTGGTTGCATTCATGAAGAATCGCGACGCATGTGTTGGTCGCATTCTTAATGGACGCACCTGAGGTCTGTTGGGCTGGAATTTTCCAACCTTCCAGCCTCACACCCTGCTACACAAGGCATCAAACATAATGTACACATACATGCTCAACTAATGGGCCCCACACTGGCCCCCAACCCGATAAACTACGATCCGAACGTTTAGGATATTACATTACTTTCACGTAAAAGAAATTTTGTCCTCGAAATTAAAGAAGTAAGCTCAATCAGCAATTTATCACATGTAAGACTATCACCAAAAAGAATGAAATGCTTGCTCAAACAAGTATGGATACATTTTGTACATCTCATCTACTAATTCCCAAGTATCCTCTCCACCCTGCCTGTTTCTCCCTCTGTTTTTTACTAACTCAATGTCTTTTTTTCTCAGCTTTTGTGTTTGTCGACCTGTAATCATTACTAGATACTCTGGCATAGACATATCCCGCTTCAAATCAACCCGGGTATAGCTGACAACCTATGAAGGATCTCGGATGTATCTTCTTAACATTGAAACATGGAACACATCGTAAGCATTTGTGAATTTGCTGGGAATCCAATCTATATGTCGTTCACTAGTTCTTTCTAGAATCTAGAATGGACCCACATACCTGGGACTCAATTTACCTTTTCTGCTGAATCTCATACACCCTTGGTTGGAGAAACCCTCAAGAACACATAATCGCCAACTTCAAATTGGAGTGGCCTGCGTCGTGTATCTGCATAACTCTTTTTCTGCTTTGGGCAGTTTAGAGCTTCTCCTTGATAAACTTACCATCTCTGCACATTGCTGCACCAATTCTTGTCCCATAACTTATCTCTCTCCTACCTCTGTGCCAATTCAATGGTGTTCTACAAGGTCTTCTGTAACCCCCCAAAATTTGGTAATTAGAAAATTAGAAATAATTGAAAATGATAAATTCAATATTTGTGAAATAGCAAAAATGCACGTGCCACTATCGTACATACAAAAAAAAAACCATTAGAAAATTCATAAAAACCATAGTTCAACTCTAAATAATGCTCCCTAATGACCCATGAAGAAATTCATGCAAAGAAAAATCGGATGGTCCAAGTTTAGGCGTTTTGCGACTGAGTATCGTAATCAGAAATAAGTCAGAAATCATTATCACACACAATTAGATGAGTCAAAAAAATTAAATAAAAATCATAGATGGACTTCAAATAATATCCTCTAATGATCCATCAAGAAATTTGGGTCAATAAAAGTCACTTGAGGTATATTTAAGAGTTAGTGTGACTTATTATCGTAATTAGGAAATAAGTTGACAACCGATTATCAGGTGTATAAAATGAGATCATAAACTAAATGAGAAATTTATGGGGGAATCTAAACAATATGTGGGGATAGTCCATAAAAGAAATGGATCAATGGACAACGTATGACCCATGAACAAATTCAAGTATGAAATTAGTAAATAAATAACTTCCGTATTATCAGAATGATAGAACTTACGTACCATTATCGTACGTGAGAAAACACATCGGAAAATTCCGTAAAAATTAAACCAACCCCAAACATTATCCCTAAGCATTCCACGAAGGAATTCGTGCAACGGAAAATCTGATTGGCCGAGTATATGTCACACGTGACCAAGTTACTCGAATTAGGAAACTAAGTCGGAAAATTGTTAACGTGGAAAAATAACCCGACCATAAATTAAATAACATGTTGGAGAGACTTCCAACATCATGTATTAATAACCCATTAACAAGATTGGGCCAATAGAGCACATATGGCCCAAGGATAAAAATTGGGACAAAATACCCAGAAATTTGTGTATGTAATTATGCAATAATTAAGGAGGGCAATTTAGGGTTAAAATTAGGGTAATTAGTCATGTAAGGTAAGCCAAAACTGGACCCAACCCTAATAGGTGGTTCCTAAACCTTTGCTACCTCCTTTGGGTGAGAGAATCCCAGATTTTGGAAAGTAGGAAGCAGAATTCGCAACCCCCTTTCCTAGTCCATTAGGACATGAAATAGAACCCTATAACTATAAGAACTCTCAAAAAAGCATTTAGGGAAGGGTTAGCAACAAGTTGGGTCGGAGCAGCAAGTTTGGGGGCTGGAGAGGTGGAGAACGGCTGGGGAAAACGTGGTCTTCCTCAACCTGCTCTACATTGACCCAGGAACCTGCAGGAGTTCTTAGCGTTCAAAGGTAGGTGTTCTCGGGCCAAGATTAAAGAAAGCCAACACCATCATGTAGATCTTCGAGTCTAGGTTCTTTTCACTTGATTTGACTAATTTTCATGGAGTATACATTGTGTAGTAGTAGTTTTCCCTAAGTCGCGCACAG